>JAGPOW010003182.1:31370886-31395515 GCA_030014935.1 Caiman crocodilus
CTTTTATGGTATGAAGCTGGCCTCAGGCATTACTACAAGGGGTTTGATTTCACTACGAGGGTTTGGCCTCTTAGGTGGTGTCATGAGTCACTGCCTACAATGCAATCTGCACAGGTGGTATATATGTGCTGTCCAGGGTGGAATACAAGCCAATATGCAAAATGCAGGCCTGTGAAAATGCAAATATTTGTCAGTGAGGATCAGAGATGATGGGAGACAATAGGTGTGAGACAGGTGGGAAGGAAAAGTGGGCAATGTTGACATGGTGATAGAATATAGTTGGCAATACGTAGAAAGGTTACTTAGGGTTATCAGCTGGCAGGCAGGATATAATGTGCCATAAAACCCGTGTCTATATTTAGTCCATGATTTATGTATCCAGTAAATTTATGAAGTGAAGTTTGTAGGCTCATCTATGAATGGTGTTTTGTAAATTCCTTCTGAGAAGTAGAACTGACAGATTGGAAAGAGAATGTTTGTCTTGTGAGAAGTGTGCAGCCACAGGTAATTGGGTATTTTTGTCATTGATAGATTTTTGGTGTGCGTTAATTTTGTATGGAATTGTCATTTGGTTTCTCCTACATATTTTCCATCAGGGCATTCAGTGCACTGGGTGATATATACAATATTTCAGGAGGTGCAGGTCTAAGATTCCGGAATGATGATGCCTCTTTTGTGGGCTGCAGTTATTGTAGGAATGGTAGAGATGTGTTGGCAGGTTTTACGTTTCTTGTCCCAGCATGGTCTGGATCCATTCTGTGTGTTTTGGGCCATAGAAAGTTTGCTTCTGGTGATGAGGTTGGTGAGTTTCAGTGCTTCTTTAAAGGGTGGTTCTGGGAAAATCTCTATAAGAATTGGGTCTTCTAGTATGAGTTACAATTTTTTGAGGATTTTCTATACAGGTTTAAGAGAAGTGTGATATACCATAACTAGCGGTGTATGATTCACAGGAAAATCCCCACAAATTCCCATGAATCACACCACTAGTTATGACATGCCATCGCCCCACCACCAATCTGTCTTGCACCTATTGTCTCCCATCTCCTGTGATCTTCATTGCCACACATACGCATTTTCACAAACTTACATTTTGCATATTAGCATATATTCTACCCTGGAGAGCATACACAACTGGCAAACTCTCCCTATGCCTAAGGAAGGGTGTTTGTGCCCAAAAGCTTGCAAAGAAAAACATTTCCAACTAGTTATTTGGTCTAATAAAAGATATCATATTTACCCAAAGAATCTTGTCTAATAGTGACTTAGGGAAACCAACCTAAGTCACTTTACAAAAGTCTGAATTTTACAGTGGAGGGGCTCAGCAACTGCTGTGACTCAGGAGCATAAGAGATATGACTGCACAGCAGCAGTTCACTAGTCTTCTTTTGACATTCAGATCCTTTGCTTCATTGTAGAAAAGTGTGACTCACATGCAGCAACATTCCAAACTGCTGACAGGATAGGCAATCTGCCCACACCTGCCATGGTCTATCTTGTGTCATTCAGCCTTCTGGCTAGACCACATACATCTCTACCTTTCCAGGGCAATAGTTCCTTACAGTTTCAGGTATAACTTTCAAACAAATGATCTCCCATGTAACACTGGTTGTCTGTACTGCACCTTGCTTCCCTCCTGTATTACCATGCCCTTCTGTGACTAACAGCAAGCCAGGTTTCACCAACAGAAATTTAAAAGCCCCCAGACAAATCATTGAACTTCAAAACTTCCGTCTTCCCTTCTGCCCCCCTGTTCCCTAGCTCCCTCCCCAAAAATTCTTCTGCATACTCTCTGCGCTTCCTCCAAAACTCTTACTCATAAATGTACTCATACCATACTCATACCAAAGAGCCTTCCTCTTTACCTAATCCCAAATCCTACAAATTACATCCACTTCTTTAAGCCACACTTTTCTTCTTACTGGGTGTGTCTACACATGCATTTGATGTGGGAGAAATTTATGCCCGAGTAAACTATGTGCAAGTAAATGCTCCCAGGCAGGTGACTATACTTGCTGGGAAGCAGAAGCAGATGTGCTGCTAATGGCAGCAAACTGCTCCCACTTCCTGTGGCCCTGCAATGAGCCCATGCCACCACCAAGGTGAGCTCTAGGTTCCCTCTAGGTGCTAGTCCAGGGCCTGGCAGGGAGTACTGTGTTAGGAGGTGGCTATCACCTGGCTGGGTCTGTAACTTTTCACCTTGTCCCTGGAGGTCTGCCTGCTTCTAGGCCTCAGACAATGTCCTCCTGCCCCAGCAACAGGGAGCTCCTGGCCCTGGCTCCCCGATCAGGGGCAGTGGATTTGGAAAGAGCTACAGGTTAGGGGCAGGTCCCAGCCCCCTGCCCTCACTGCTAGCTTCCTCACCAGCAGAACAGGGCAGGGGGCTGGAACCTGCCCCTAACCTGCAGCTCTTTCCAAGCCCCGTGCCTGGATCACCCAATTGGGGCAGGGGGCTATGACCAAGATATTGGAACTGTTGTGGGGCGGGGGCTCAAGATCCTGTTCCCTGATCAGCTCTATGATTGTGGATCTGGGTATGGACAAGGGTAGGGAATCTGTTCTCCGCTCAGCTCTGTGATTGTGGGTCTGGATGGGGAACAGGCTGGGGAAGCTGTTCCCCACCAAACTCTGTGATTGTGATTGCAGAACTGAGATGAGAACAGGCTCCCCAGCCTGTTTTCCACCCAGCTCCAGCCTAGTGGAGAACAGGATCCCCAGCTCCTAGCAGCAGGGAGCTCCCAGCACCAGCTCCATGACTGCAGAGCTGCCACTGGAAGAAGATTATATCCCAGCCCCATGTTCACAGAAGCTTATTGGCCCCATGGTCACAGAGTTGGTGCTAGAAAATAAGGATCTACCCACTCCCACTTCCCATTTGTGATCTTGGAGAGGGAGGCTTGGAGCTATCTGCTGCTGGGACAAAGAGGCCTAGTCCCTTCATAGGCTCCAGTGGCAGAGCCCACTGGCAGCAGGCAGCTCCCGGGGGTGGGGAGAAATCTCCTGCTCCCTGGTAGCCAGATTTGCTCTGTCAGATGTCTACATGAGCTGGGTGGGAATTCCCTGCTCACCTGGGGGCTTGCCGGCAAGTGTTCCCCTGGCTGATCAGGGCAGGGGACTGGGAAATAATTGTGGGAAAGAGGATACTTTCCCAGTCCTGGGGCACGGGGTTGGGAAATAGCAGCCCTGGAAGCAGGACAGCGCATCCCTCCACAACCTCTGGAGCCCAGGCCTGACCCTCATGTCCCATGCCAGTCTGGGGATGGCACCTGGGGGAGACTAGATCTCCCCCTGGCTGCTGTACAGAGGCAAAGCAGGGCTGCTCCGAATTGCTCTCATTGAGAGAAGATTTCTCCTGGCAGGCACACGTATAAATATGCTGCCAGGGAAAGAAAATGCTGTGTGATAAGCTTACAGCACATTAATAGAATGTTTGGATGCACCCTCTAGGAAACAACACCTTTCCCGCCCCCTGTCCCCCCACCCCAAATGAACCCCAACAACAACAAAACCCAAAACGAAAACAAAAAAACCCTTCTAATCTCCCTTTCTATTGAACATTCCCAGCACTTGAACGGGAAGCCTGGCTCCTTTTCCAAATGGACTTGATAATGAAGTACATGCCCATATGGCCCAATTCAATGCTGTAAAGCTCAATTACAGTATAGCTCTAAATGAATGATCTTGGGTATTGTTTCATAGCACCATTTGCCATGTAACCATTCCTTAGTTATCCAGCATGTCTCCACAGATGGTTTTTATAACCCTTTTCATACTGAGTGCCCCTCTTTCATAAGAATAATGTTATTTAAATGTTAGTTAAATAGATTTTACATTTGTCACTGCTTTGCTGTTTAGGAATGGACTTATCACATGCTAAGCATGCATTAAAGACGTGCCTACGAATTTTATATAGAAACTTCCATGGAGACAGAGCAGTGATTCTTAGCCAGGGTGTTGTGACACCCTGGGATGACACCAGATCTTTTAAAGGGTGCTGTGAGGTAAGAAGGCAAGTGAAGTATGAAAAGATAAGGAGATAAGTTTAGGCTCTGTCTTGTCCCTGGTTGGATAATCCTCTACCCCCAGTGCTTAGCCATTCTGCAAGTAAGCACTATAATATATAAATTAGTTTTGGAAATTGCAAGACACTCAATTATCAAAAGTTGTAGAGGCACGCCTCAAGTCCAGTGAAGGTACTTTGGATCCAAAAAGGCTGAGGGCCACTGAAATTGTCTGAGGCTTAAAAACTTTCTTGATTCTTACAGAGCCAAGCAGGATTCCTTTCCATCATTCTAATACATGGTGTGGTGTACATTACTTTCCAAAATTTCTCATTAATAATTAGAGTTGTCTCCAAAAGAAAAATGCATCCACCTCCACAGTGTAATGCAGGAACCATTTGATAGAGCACAATTAAATTATGCAGCAGGTAGGAAGAGAAGAATATGATGTTCCGGTGACATCATAGGAAATCAATTAAAGTGGACAGCATAGAATTATCCCAGCTGAAATTTCCCCAAGGCACTGGAGTAAGCACCCCTTAAATGAAATGTCAAATATTCTTTAGAGACACATCCATTGAAATTAATGGGAATTGAATGTGATGCTTGGTTAACATTTCCAAGTATACTTTCATCCTTATAAAACGAATGAATCCCTGATTTAAGTGCAAAACTCAACTCCAGCTTCACTCTGGATCCTCATCCAGTCCTTCCATAGTAAATGTAGTTAAACTGGCACTAAACATGTGAGGAATGGAAGTGTATTTGGATTTTATTGTGTTTTAAATTAATCCTTTTCAGGGTTTCATTTTTATTTTATGTTTAAATGGAAATTTGGTTTTATTGTTAACTTTTCAAAAATGAAAATGTGAGCAATTTCCTTCATTTAACTTGCTAATTATATTTACTGCAGAAACCCCACATTTAGTTTGCTGGAGGGACAAAGAACATCATTACTTGTCAGTGAAGAGCATTAGTAGTAGGGTGTTTAAAGGGTGAGGAAAACAAATCAAACATGTGGTTCTTGCAGAAAATGCAAATTATGACTGGACTCATGGTGCAGGAGAAAAATCAAGACATAGTGGGATGCTGAAGGTATTTATCCCACTTGTAAGTCAATGTTCTAATGTTTGTGATACACTGAGATGAGATATGCATATTGGTCAATGGTAGGTAAACGCACTTGGCACACTGAATGATAATGCCTTATGTTTTTTCTGTCCACTGTTTTTAATATGCCTACCACCAGTAACACCTTGTGCTAGTCAGATCTCACAAGCTAAGTGGTACTGAATAGATCAATACCTGAAGGATTTGGAAGTCATAACTATATATTTAAGATGAAATTATATGGGGAAGACATTACACAGTTACTTAGCTTAGTAACTGGCAATAGCAACTGAGGAAACTCCATTTAAAATTAGGTAAGAATTTGATGCTGGTGCTTTTCTACCTTCAAGAGGCTCAGTGAATGCAAATTAGACTTTGTCTCATACTAGAGAGCTGTTAAAGATGTAGAAAGATTCTTTTTTTCTAGTTGCAGTACAGGTATGCTTCAGTTATACTCAATTACACTAATAGAAAATTGTGATCACCATGAACCTAGAATCACCATGTTTTAGGACAAGTGTGGCTAACCCATGGCATGGATGCTGCAAATGGCATGGGCAGTCTCTTTGTCTAGCATTCAGTAGATTAGGGAGGGGGCAGGCAGTGAGCCCACCAGGAGTCAAGATATGTAGCAGACAGTGGAGCATCAGATCAGCCAGAAAACAGAAAGTAGAGCAGTAGCAGAAAGTACAGCAGTAGCTTTGTCAAGGAGCACAGGTCAAGGAGCAGAAAGCCCATCACATCATGGGCTGGAGTGGCACCTAGGAAGAGTGCAGGGCTAAAAGTTTGGCCCCCACTGTGTCCTAAGGAACACTTAGGACCCTCTGGCTGGACACTTGGTATACCTAGGGGCCTGCACCAATGTGTTCTAACTAGAACATGTCAGAGTAGACTTGATTACTGCAGCATGGTAACTAGCATGCTCCAGCAGCCGTGGCGTAAAGTATATTCAGCACCCCTGCATTTCAAAATGGTGGTGGAGGTGCTTTAGCTACAGCTTGTTCAGTGAGTTTTACTTTTAGTGCCCACCCCATACATTTTGAAGTATGGGATGCTGAATATACAAGATACTCTAGACGATTTAATTTGATTGGCCCCTGAGAGATGCTCTAATTAAAGTGTCCCCCCATCTCAGAGCACATGGAAAGATGCCCTAGTGATTACTAATAGAAAAGACAGGATTTATTTGTGTGCTGCAAGATTTAACCTTGTTCTGACCCCCTGAGATTCCCTCCCCCAGTCAGAGACAGCAACATAATATTGAAAGAATGGAACAACTTTACAGAAAGCTACAGGACTGTAGTCCTGGTGGGAATGCTGTCAGTCTTGATGAATGTACCTTTCAGTGTAGAGGTCAATGAACTACCCACAGGAAACAATCTGTTGTGGTATTTTTTCCCCTTTTCTTTAATTCTACAATGCTGCAAAAAAGACGGCTATTTGTTCTGTGTTTGTATAATGCTTGGCAAAACAAGTTGGGACTTGGTGGAGACCAGTTGGTGGTACTTCAATTACAGGGAGGTATTATGATAAACTTCTTCAAACAGGTACAGACAAATTTAATTACTGAGAAGTTACCATATGGCTGATTGTGTAGCAATAAAATCATACCTTTTTTAAGGTTAACAGGATGTTGTCAGAACCCATTAAAATAGTAACTACCAAATTATCAGTAATCTAAATGGGATCATTTTTACAAGTTGAATGCTCTCCATTAAATCTTAGATGATGTCTCATTTCATTAAAGACATGAGCTGGCCCTGAAACAAAAGTTTAGGAGCTGAATGCTGCCTAGGCCTCAGGCACATGCTTTTGTTAGTGATTTTAAGGAAGTGGAGTTCTCTCTTTTTGCTTTCCATTCCTTGAATCAGTCACTAAAATAATATACATGGTTTATTTGAAGGCCTAGCCAGTTCTGTCATTTGTACTTACAGTGACAAAATGCTACCCTATGTAGAGCTTTGGAAGAACATTATTCTGACAGCCCATTGAGTTTTATATCTCCAAACTTTCCTGGTTAATGTACCATGGAACATGTTCCAAATTCTCTTGTAGTGATGGCACTGTCCTTGGAAGCATTATTTGTCATGGGACATGCCTAAAAAGTATTCCTTTTGGCTGGAAGCATCCCAGCAACCCTGTCTGAAATGTTTCCAACTGCACACAGGAAAATGATCTTTCCTTTTGTAATTTTGCAATACTGTTTGTCAGAATAGAGCTGGACAAGCAGCACATAATTTTATTTAATGTAAAAATGGTAGAGGTTCTGCTGAAAGATCCTTGAAAAAAATTCCAGGGAAAGGAAATAAAAAGCCAATTAGGCAGGGCTGCTTAAATTTATAATATTGATGCAAATAGGTTATGTTCAAGAAAGGTAATGTTTTGACAGCGACATAATGCTGCAGTAGGCTTTCTTTTCATTTGTATGCTAATGTAAGCTTCTAATTAAGGTACCTATTAAATGCCTATAGTGCTACTTTAAATGGAAAAAAAAATAATTAAATGTTTCCTAAGAGGGCAGCAATAAAAAGAATAACAAGCCCTCCCACCCCCCTTACGTTTACTTCCTCAGAATTGTGAGGCCTAGATTCATATGGTGAACAGGTCAATAAGGTATAGTTAGCCAATGAAATCCTTTATTAATGTTACAAAACAATATTACTAGAAGCGTCTCAGGAAGAAGATGTTCTACAGGGAAGAAAGTGAGTCGAAAACAACCAGTTCATAAACAATGTTAAATACAAGTAATGTTGAAAGATGTATGAGAGTTTATTACCTGAATAGTCAGCAGTTTCCTTAGGATTTTGTATTTCAACTGGCTGATTTATGAGAAATTTAAATTCCATGAAATGGAGCTTCTGAAAGACAGAAGCTAGAAAGAAAACAGAAAAACAAGCTGCAGGGAGGGAACTGGATCGGCTTCTGCCAAGTAAGCATGGGGGTTAGGGGCTGGAGGAGGGGGTAGGGGACCCGGGGGGGCTCTGCCCAGCCCCAGCCTCTGTTCCTTTCCCCAACTCCCCATTTGTTCCCCCTTCCCCAGTTCATTCCCCTTGGCTCTTCAGTCATTCCCCTATCCCCTATTCATTTCCCCCAGCTCCCCATTCATTTCCCCAACCCCTGCTTGTTCCACCAGCTCCCCCACACTCACCAGAAGTAGCAGAGAATGAACCAGAGGCTGGAGACAGCAGAGGAAGTCTCCAGCTCATTTCCAGGGGCTTCTCTCTGCCAACATTTTAAACATGGAATAACTGGTTGACTATCATTTTCAGTTAGTACCAGGCACTAACAACATTTTGTTTTCTCTCAATCATTCAACTGATGAGAATTAGGAACTAAAAAAATTAACTATTTTAAAATTTCACTTGAAAAAAATAATGCCCTTGATTGGAATCAAGTGTGTTAAATGGTAAAGAACAAAAATTAGCTTTGTACTTTATATATACATGGAAATCCTAAAAATCATCCATGATTTCTAACTGAGGTAGCTTAGTTTTAATTGGCCAAATTGTGGTATTGGAAAAAGCAAATTATGTTATATGAAACTTGATGTTGTTTCCGCTAGGCTGCTTTTCATGCCCAAGTTAGCATAGGTATCTCTGCACTTCTGTAGTATAGATATTATTTTCTACAGCATCATTCCCTTACACCTTTATAAGGATGGACTACTTAATTACCACTAATCTGTACTAGAAGTAAATAGAAAACTTCACCCTGATTCATTTTCAATGAATAATGCGTTGAAACCAAAACAGTGCTGTTTCCATGCATGTGCCTCTGTGGGAAAAGCAGCAGTGTTCAGTACTCACTGGCAGTGTCTACACAAGACTCTGACTGTGCAGTAGCCTGGGACAGCTAGTAGACATCTACTACTACTACAAATACATATACATGTACTAATGTAAGTTGCTGTGGTAGTGGCAGTCAGTGTCTCATGTAGGCTACACATGCCATGCATCTACACATGCCATTAGGGGCAGCAATAAACTGTGGAGCTTATTGCTCCTGAAAAGCTCTCAGGCAAGCATCTGCAGGTGCACCTGAACCAAACCACACTGAGCAGGGTTGCAGCCAGCCTGGCTGGCAGGGGACCCAGAGGTCAAATGGCCAGTCCAAGGCTCAACATGTTACAAAGGGGCTGGCTGGGGCATGTGGGTGCTTCAGTGCAGGGCTAGCCAGCCAGCAGCATCTACATGTGACTAAAAAACTCTGCAGCAAGGTAGTACTTGTATTTACAAATACTACCCTGCTGTTGAATGTATTAGTTTAATGTACCCTAATAGGGGAGCACATGTAGAGACTGAAACATTTACTGTACAGTTAATTAGTCAACCATGCAATAAACATCTTGTGTAGACACACCCACTTGCTCTTACATATTAGAACTGTTGATCAGGCTATCTTTTCAGGAATACCCAAAAGGTACTTTGCCCAAAAGGTAGTTTGGCTTTTATTTAAAAGTTGTTCTTCTGAGAAGAGAGATCATCTGAAGTGAAAATAATTCAGCACAATACATTTTACTCTGCACTTAGCATTAAGGTAAACTTACCACAAGTGAATATGGGTAGCTGGAACTTCATTTCTGAATAAGCGTAGATGTATGAAGAGGAATCAGAAGCCTCCAGGTTATTTTGCCCTTTCTTTGTTCTGCATGGACCTAGTAGAATCTTGCCTCACAAGGTTTGACAAAAGTAATATTTTATTAATTTAAAAAATTGGCTTAAGTACTTTGCTCAATAGATGTTTAATCATTATAGAGTTATATCTAGCACACAACACTTTCTGGAAAGGTCTGTAACAAGAAACCCAAACCCCATTACCTGTGCACTACAGAGAGAGAGAAAAGGGGAACAGACCCTTTATGACAACCAGACTGTGAGGACCCACTGGGGAAAGGGGATACATCAAGAAACTCACAAGAGACTCAAGGCTGGAGTCCAGATACTGCTAAGAAGTGGGGGAGGGCTGCCGGGGAAAAACAAAAAATAAAAACAAAAGCAGTTAGACTAAATGGTAACACCTGAGCCCATCTTCAGGGCAGTGGTCAGGTGACTGCAAGGAGTGAAATTGCTCCTGTGATTGTATCTAAACAAGCACTGGAAGAATCAGGATTATAGAAAGCAGAAATCTTAAGGTTCCCTTAAGACCCAAATTCTATCTGGCAGGCTGTGACTACTTTTTTATTAGAGGGACAGTGTCTTTTGCTATTGTCTTTAATAGGAATAACATTTGCACAGTGAAATACAACTCTTCAATTATTAGTAGAGGTGCACCAATACATGTGTCAGATATCTTCCTAATCAGGGGGTAGCACGTGCAGCTATGCAAGGCCATAAATGCCTCTATACCAATGCTCATAGTATGGGGGAACAAACAGGAGGAACTCTCCCTCAGAATAGCCATTTCTAACCCAGACATAGTAGGGCTTACAGAAATGTGGTGGGGTTCATCCCATGACTGGGCAGTTAGCATTAGGGGCTATAGACTCTATAAGTGGGATAGAGAAGGAAGGAAGGGAAGGGGTGTGACTCTTTATGTCAAAGAGCAATACACATCCTCTGCCAGCAAAATGGGGTCGGAGGAGGGGCAAGCTGAAGTGCTCTGGATCAAGATACAAGGGGATCATGGGGAGAGGGATTTAACAGTGGGGGTCTACTACAGACCCCCCAACTAAAAGGAGGAGCTGAACTGGGACCAGCTTGCAGAGGCATGTAAATGCCTCTGTAGTTGTCATGGGTGATCTAAATTACACAGACATCTGCTGGAAGGAGCGGTCAGCCAGGTCGGACTATTCCAGGAGGCTCCTGGCTGAGATACAGGACCTCCACTTAACCCAGGAGGTTCAGTCCCACCAGAGGAAATGCCTTATTGGACCTGGTCCTGGCCACAGGCAATGATCTGGTAAGGGGGCTCCAGGTCCTTGACTACCTGGGTGATAG
Organism: Caiman crocodilus; assembly: GCA_030014935.1. NCBI lineage: Eukaryota > Metazoa > Chordata > Crocodylia > Alligatoridae > Caiman > Caiman crocodilus. Next base: position 31,381,931 of record JAGPOW010003182.1, read on the forward strand.
TGATCATCGCTTGCTGGAATTCATCATCCAGTGCAGGGTGTCAAGGGCCTGCAGCAAAGTGGTAACCCTAGACTTCAAGAGGGCCAACTTCAACAAGTTAAGGATATTGGTGGGAGAGGTGCTGGGGTCCTGGAGAGTAGGGGAACTCAGTGCCCAAGATGAGCGGTCATTCCTTAAGGAGACAATACTCAGGGCCCAAGGGGTGATAATCCCAACAATAAGCAAGGGCGGCAAGAGTTCTCGAAAGTCCCCCTGCCTCACCAAGGACATCCGGGAATGCCTGGTTGCCAAAAAGGTGGCATACACTCAGTGGAAGGTGGGGGCTATCTCCAAAGAAGAGTATACCTCCACTGCTCAGGCCTGTAGGGGGGCTGTTAGGAAAGCTAAGGCGAACATAGAGCTAGAACCAGCGTCCAAGATCAAAGATAAGATAAAGTCCTTTTTCAAATATATAGGGAGGATGAAGAAGGCACAGGGAAACGTGGGGCCCCTGCAAGATATGCTGGGCCATCTGGTGGTTGTGCCAGAGCATAAGGCAGACCTCTTTAATAAGGCAGACCTCTTTAACAAATTCTTCACCTCTGTTTTCTTGTCCAGGGACTGGTACTCACCCACCGTGATTCAAGGTGGACTTGAGGGAGGAGGGAGGACAGGGCAACTATAGGCCTATCAGTCTTACCTCAATCCTGGAGAAACTCTTTGAGATCATCAAGGAGTACATCTGTGATGGGCTGGCATCGGGGATGGTGCTCAAGGGCAACCAGCACGGTTTCATTAGGGGTAGGTCATGTCAGACCAACCTGATTGCTTTTTACGATCAGGTCACAAAATCATTGGATGCAGGTGTTGACATGGATGTAGTCTTTCTGGACTTCAGCAAGGCCTTTGACACTGTCGACCACCCCATCTTCATTAAAAAAACTAGGCGACTGTGGCATTGATGCCTACATGGTGAGATAGATGGATTGTAAATTGGCTGAAGGGTCGTACTCAGAGGGCAGTGGTGGACAGGTCATATTCGATCTGGGGGGAAGTGGGCAGCGGAGTCCCCCATGGCTCGGTCCTTGGGCCTGCACTGTTCAATTTCTTTATCAGTGATTTGGATGACAGGGTGAAAAGCAACCTGTTTAAATTTGCTGATGATACCAAAATTTGGGGTAAGTGCAGGGTAATGCACTTGGGCAGTAGTAACCAGCAGCACACTTATAAGATGGGAAAGTCCCTTCTTGAGAGCACGGAGGCAGAAAGAGATCTTGGAATCATTATTGACTCCAAGATGAACATGGGCAGACAATGAGAGGTCACGGTTGGCAGGTCTAACTGGACATCATCGTGCATCTACAGGTGCATCTCAAGTAGGGCCCAGGAGGTGATGCTCCCCCTCTACATGACACTGGTCAGGCCACAGCTTGAGTACTGTGTTCAGTTCTGGGCACCCTACTTCAACAGGGATGTGGACAACATTAAGACGGTCCAGAGGACGGCCACCCGCATGGTCCAGGGACAGCACAGCAGACCCTACAATGAGAGGCTACAGGATCTGAACCTGTTCAGCCTTCACAAGAAAAGGCTGAGGGGGGACCTGGTGACCGTCTATAAACTCACTAGGGGAGACCAGAAGGGTTTGAGGGAGAACTTGTTTCCCCTAGAGCCCCACCTCCCGGGATAACAAGGAATAATGGCCACAAGTTGTTGGAGAGTAGGTTTAAATTAAACGTCTGTAATAACTACTTCACAGTTAGGGCAGCTAGGATCTGGAACCAACTTCCAAGGGAAATGGTGCTGGCTCTTACCCTGGGAGTCTTTAAGGAGAGGCTTGATGCCTACCTGGCTGGTGATATTTAAGCCCAGTTTTCCTCCTGCCTAGGCAGGGGGTCAGACTTGAAGATCTACAAGGTCCCTTCTGACCCTACTTCTTTGATTCTATGCTATCAAATTGGAGTCAATGTAAAGAAAATTGGCTGAATCAGAAATTGTCCTGATGTGGCTGATAATTGCCTGTGCACGCTTGCAGCTGCAGTGCAGCACATAGGTGGCAAGAAGCAGGCGTATGCCCCTGGATCTACTCAGGGAAGGGCAGGGTGCAGTGACAGGCTGGGGCTGGGTACTGCCGGGCTGTTCCCAGAAGGTGCTGGGTCAGGCTGCACTTGGGGTAAGCAACAGCAGTGCTTGGAAGGGGGTAATGGGGGTGCTATGGCAAATTTTGGGGTTGCTGTAGCCCCCCTGTAGCCTCCTCCTATCACTGCCACTGCCTTCCCCAAGGGCAGCCCAATGCAGCCCTTGCTGGGTAGAGCCTATCACACCCCAGGACGCAGCCCCAGCCCACAGCTTCAGCCCAGCCCAGCCCACCCTGCTCCCTGGTTGCACACAGTGGTGGGATCCTCCCCACCTTCCCTGCAACCTCCAGATGAGCTGCAGCTCTGTCCTGCACCCCTCCCCACCCATCCTCTGCCCCAGTTCCACTTTCTCCTTCACTACAGGGGCCTTGGTCTGCCCCACAATATCTCTTTCCTCTTCCTGTCCCCCTCCAGCACAACAGACTTATCAGCTGCATGCAACTCTCCACGCTGTATCAGAAATCAGATTAATATCAGCTGATATACCTCCTTAAAAATTGGCTATTGATATTGACTCTAAAACTCTCTGTTGGTGCACCCCTAATTATTGCATTTGGTATGTGAACTATAAAAATACTAGGAATAAGGGAAACGACAAGAGTCAGTATGCTTTTCTGTTTAAGACCAACACCTCTTTACTCCAACCTAGTCTGAATCTCCTTATGTACTGGAAGAAAATAGATCAAGTGGATAAGATGAACTGGCAGCTATTCACTACTAGAATATTGTTTTAATGCTTGTCAGTTTTAAATCTATATAATTGAAAATAGAGACAGGATAGGGAAAAGAAGAAATACCTCTACCTTTCCAGATGATCTTCTTTTGTTTCACTACAAAGCATCCTCCAGGTGATATACACACTTTAAACAAACAAACAAACAGTATAATGAAACAGTTAGAAATATCAGCTTATCAAACAATTTAGTTGACAAATCTGTGTTTAATTTACTAAAATCCACTCTGATAATCTGTTTAAATACAATATATAATGGGGATAATAGCTGTTAGTCCCTTGTTCAATCAGGTTGATCTTGGCTACTAAAGATGACAGATCATATCCTTATGATTGGTGAAAAAGGATAATGGATTTAATTAATCTATCTTATCAAGCTTATGTCCTGACATATAAAACAGGACTAAATTTAACTTAATTGGTTTGTGGAGAATGGATACATAGCTTGGTTTATATCCAAATGGAATTCAAAGAAATCCAGGTTGAATTGAATAATTCTGAAGAAAATATTGAAAAGTAGAATTTTAGGATTCATGTGAAGTTAGCTTGTTAATAGAAAGGGCAAACAGTGTTGGAAAATCTAAGGTTTAATGCCTTGTATAGTTAAAATATCATCTGTGGAAAATTCAGGATAAGTCAGTCTTTGCTAATGTATGACAAACCGCAGTGCTGAGGTCTGCCATTTGTATGATGAGAGTTAGTTTCCTTCCCTGTGATATGGTGTTTCTTCCCTAATATTTTTGGTTAATTATTTTGGTCATTCATTCAAAGATATATTTTCCAGGCAGTGCAGTAAACGGAAGTGACCTAGAATTAATTCCCTAACAGCACCTGACATTTGGTTTAGCTCCAGGTAGATATTTATTGTTTTGTTGAAAGATTTTTGTCACAACACCACAGTCTCTTTCAGGGCAGTCACATTGCCCCTGCAATACAAAATGGCTTTAAAAAAATTTTTTTTTCAAAGACTTTCTGTACCAAAAGTTTGGCAGTTTAAATTTTTCTTGTAAAGATTCAGATAGTTCCTGTTGTTTTGTTGCCTGGAAACATATAGTTGTACCAGAAAAAGATGCAGCAGCTTTTGAGGAATCTGCTCTGTCAATATCAGAATCTCCAGCACATATAGGTCTATCACCTCTATCTGAAATATACAACTAGTCCTTTGCACTGGTAACAATGGTTCACTGCTGTAATATGTTTATTATCTGTGAAGAGATGGCCTGGTAAAACACTGTATAATGAAAAGAAAGAAAATCTGTTTGCTTAGTAGAATTACATACTATATTTTCAGCTAAGGTTATTCTCAATCAATAGCCACAACAGTGAAATCCTTGTTACATATCAATTTTAGGTGGCTCCTGGAGCTCTTAATGCCTGGATTGTTGACATCATTTTAAGTTTAAACTAATTTTAAGCACACTTTAAACAGCTTAAATATATACCAGTCCAGGGAAGGTTTACCTCCAATCCATGTTAAACAGCTCATGTTCCATTAATGTATGGCCACTCCCTACAGATGAACCACCCAAGTCACAGTCCTCCAGCATTCCAGGATGCACTGTTTCTCTGTTCTTCTCCTACCCTCCTGTTCTGTATGGACAAACTCCTCCCCCCCACCACCCCATCAACTCTACTGCCTAGGTGGCAGTTCTGGGACCAAGCTAACTTCCACTCCTGCTTCTGTGGATATGACCTTCCCACCCTCAGGGGTGCAGCTCCATGCAAACAGCCTGCAATATATATGCCAGCTAGCCAGGTTTCAGGGCATGGAGAGGTCCAGGAGTAGGGTCGGGGGTAGGGAGTAGACAGGAGAACAAGAAGGGGACAGACTGGGTCTCCATGAGCTGAGCCTTCCTTCCCAGGACAGGAGCAGTAGCTTCCCCAAAAGTACCTTCCCTCATTGCTTCCAGTTTCCAGCCACCCTGAAAAGCATGACTAGCAACCCTTGTCTTCCCCCCCCACACACACACACACTAAATATCCCAAATCCCAATTTATTTAAAGATGAGGCCTTCTTTCATTAACTTTTTTATTGGTTTTATTTGGGGGGGGTTGTTTGTTTGTTTTTGCTTCTTTTTATTTTACCCTTCAGTGGCTAACTTCCTTCATTTCACCACCCTTCTCTCCCTCCCCCGCTCCCCGCCCATATCCTTTTGGCCTTCCAGGTCATTACCTACCTCCATTCCATTAACTCTGCTTCCCAACACATCTCTCACCTTCCCACCCCATCCCCCTCCAGAATAAGAACAGAAGCCACTCCTTCCTCACCACCCCTGTAGTGGTAACTCACAGCTGTACCTTCTAGTCAGGCCCCTGCTCACCACTCTCTAGTAACAAGTCACAGCTGTGCAGGTGGGGAAGAGTCAGAGAATATTTTCAGCCTTAAGTTGTGACCACTCTAAACTTGAGCTAACATTAACACTGGTTAACATATGATTAGCTCAAAATGCAACATGTAATAAGGCCCTTAAGTTTCCCACTTTTTGCAGTTATTAAACTCCTAGTACCCAGTGTACCTGGGCAATACATGAATGCAATTGTGTGAAACAGGAGATATAACCAAAAAAGAATTAGCAACTTATACCCTTATGTGGTAAAATGGAACACACAGCACTCCTGTGTTTCTTCTTTCAGAAGTTTGCCTTTTCAAGGGTGTCTAAGGTGGTTACTGGTATTAATGAGGAAATTTATTAAACAATTATGAAGAAAGGCAGAATTCTGCCCCTGTAAAAATAGTTGAATTGTGATTAAGTTAAAGGTTTCTGAAAATGCTTTTTATAAAATAAAAAGTTGACTTTCCATTTTAAAAAAACCTTTCTTTGTTTTTTATAGCGCATATATTGTACTGACATTGTATCTTGTCTCATCTTACACATTTCATAAAGAAATCAATTGGCTACATTTTTTTCTCAAATGATTTGTTATGTGATTGACTTAAGGGCTGTATGCGCAAAGAAAAATTCAAGAACAAATATAAAAGTTTCTTTGTAAACTGGCCCTTTTCTAAACAGTGTTTTGTTTTTTAATATGAAGTAAAAGAGAGCTTTAGTATGCATTATCCCCAAAGACAGATGATTAAAATATTCTATTATGAATGACTAAAGCCCCATTGCTGTCAAAACAAATTAATTTCTATTTTTTGCAAGAATTACTTATCTGTCCTGTCCTTCTCTTAGGCAGTTTTGGACACATTTAGTATCATCATGTATTTATAAGTCACAAATAACTCACTAAATTTCTTCAGCCTAATTAACAATCAAAGTAGAAGAGTATAAGTATCTTCTATTAACTTTAATGTTAAGCCACTTAAAAGCTTAGAAAAAATGTCTCATGGTAGATTGAAAAATAATGTGTAATCTTTTTTTTTATTCCAATGTTCTCATGAATGTTCAGCCATCATGTCTGGCGATTAAGGAATGGTTCTCATACATATGTGTATGTGTATGTATATATATTTAATGCTTTTTTCCCAATAAACTCAACAATGTGCATAAGAGGAAATGATAGTCAAAGATGCTATTGAGATACAAATGCACTCTTCTTTTATAGCAAGGGAATTATTTATTTAAGCAAATAAGGGTGTTTGTTTATGAACTATAAGAAATCCGAAAACGAAGTAAGTCTGAAAATGAACTCGGCCAGGATTTTGTTTTTTAAATGATGAGGCTCCCAACTGAAATCAGTGAACTTATGCTCATTAGGCTTTCTTATTGATGATATACTAGGCAGTCTTTTTTTTTTTGGAACAAGAACCCTCAGTGCCAGATCAAACCATACTCTTTGTTCTGCTTTTTAGCACATTTGGGCATGTCTACATGTGTGTTTATGATGGCTTAAATTTACTGTGCAGTAAATTACTGAGCAGTATGTGGGAATAGGCTGGCATCTACATGTGCAGGCATTAAAGTGCATTAACACTGCGTGTGGACTGATTTGGGGCTAAGATTAGTCCCAAATCAATCCATACACAGTGTTACTGTTCAGTAAGGTGTCAACATGCACATTACTATGCAGTAACTAATTGGGCATAAATTTGATACCTGCATGATGCAGCTATCAAATTTACACTCAAGTTGGCATAATCCACCATATTTACTGTGCAGTACAGGCATGCACATGTAGACATGTGCCTGTACTGCTCAGTAATTTTGGTTACTGCACAGTAAATGTGCATTAGGGCTGTGCAAAACAGCACCATTCCATTTTGACTTCTGTTTTGATGTTTCAATGGAACAGTGTTTCATTTTCAGTTTAATTTAGTTTTGAAACCAGTGTTCCATTTCATTTTGTTGAAACTGTTCCACTGTTTCAAAGCTGTTTTGACGTTTTGCCCATAGGCTATAATGGGGAAGCATGAAGCTGCTTATAACTTTGTCATTTCTTGCCTGATTCAGATTAAGTTTGCAGGGATGGCAGCCCTTTCTGAAGCCATGAAGTTTGCCAGCTTTTAAGGAGATAGGTGCAGAGCTTTCTGGGAAACTACACCTCAAATTATTGAAAGCAAAACTCATGTACATGTGTGCATTAAGGCACAGCAGGGTATAAACAGCAGTTATTGTAGCCCTTGCTGTGGCCATAAAGTCTGTTAAGTTTCAAGGATATAGGGGCAGGGGTTTCTGGGAAACTTCATCTCAAGCTGCTGACAAGCAAAACTCATGACATGGGTGACGTGTGTGAGTTAAGGAACAGTGGGGTAAAAACTGAAGTCATGCTAGGCCCTGCTGAGGCCATCTTTCAAGGAGATGGCAAAGTTGGCATTACAAACCACCTTGACCATATTGGCCCCATTGTTGGTGACCATGAACCCATGGGTGAGCTCACCCTGCCCAGTGAGCCACCCCTGCACCATGTGGTTCATGGCCCTCATGATTTCTGTTGTTGAGCGGGACTCATCTATCACCTCAGCTTTAAGGAGAGACCACTGACAGCCTGACTAGTCACACTGGTGGCCTGTAAGAGAGAGGTAGGCATGATCTCCATTCCAGCTGTTCCAGATGTTCAAGATGAAGTGTAAGGCCACCAGTGGACCTGCCTTACACAGCTCCTCCTCAAATACTCCCTGCATACCTCATATAAGGAGGGCACCACTGTCCTGCTGAAGGTGTTGCATGCAGGCACTTGGCACGATGGGGCCACAAGCGCCATTAGCTGCCTGAACCCTGGCCACTCAACAGGAGTGAACTCTTGCCTCTGTAACCTCTACCTCAACCTCCTGTGAAGTTTCTTCTGGGAAAGGAGACCTGCTTGCAGGAGAAACTTAAGGGATGTGGAGTAACAACTGAGCTGAATTCCCCTCCCTTCCCAGAATTTCCCTTGCTAGGGCACTCAGATCAAGATCCAGCCCCAGCTCTTCCTCTGGCACTGGAAGACTCAGCATGGGAAGTGAAGTGGGGTGAAGGAGACAGTTGTCCTGGTGCTGGTGCTTATTGTCATGGTGGTAGTGATGGTGGGGTTAAGGCTGATGCTCTTGCGGGAGATGCAGTCTCAAGCACAGGTAGTGGCACTGGCGCTGATCCCCTGTCCTTGTTTCTTCTGGAAACCTCATCCCTGCTAGTTGTAGGAAAGATGCTGTGTCTCAGTTGGAGGTGTGGGGGAACTTGCACCTCTCCCTCAACCCCCTCTACTGCCCCTATCTGAATGCTTGCCAGCTGCCTTTTCAGCATGTTTCATAGTGTCTTGTTTTTATGAAAATATATAAATGTATCTCCCTTCCTATATAAATTCTATAAGGTATGTACATGCTGCAAGATATAATTGTATAGAAATATAAAGAAATGTAAATATTAAATATATGTAAATATAAATTCCATAATATATATGTCCCAGGGGATTAAAGGAAAAAGCTGGGAAATCCCTCCTGCAGCATGGCCCAGGACAGAAACAAACCACTGACATAGAAAAGGAAAAAGTCCTGAAAATAGGGCTTACTTATCCACTCCAGAAACAGACGGGCTGGACAAGCTATGCTGAGATTGGCTGATTAATCCTGTGGGCATCCTCTTTTATTTATGGCTGGGAATGGTGTGAGAAGATGACATTACAGGAAAACACCACCCAGCAGAGATAAAATCTGGTGGCAGGGAAATGGCTGCAGGGGCACTGAAGGGAATTGCCTATTGAGTCATCCCCTGAACTGGGCAAGCCCAGCAGAGCCCAGGGAGAGAGGAGCTGAGGAGGGACCCATTGGCAGGATCCAAAGGTGATTAAAGGAATGCAATCTCAGACAGCAAGGAGCCAGTCTGGGGAGGACAGCATTGATGGACCACAGATCCACAGGTCCTGAGTCATGAGTGGGGCAGGCTGAAGGCCCCCCTGCTTTTTCTTCCTTGTTTCAGTTAATTGTTCCCTTTTCTTTGATTTTCCCTGAGCCCTAGGACAAGAAGAAAGGCCAGGAATGACACTCACAAGATGGAGTGAGCCAGGGCAGCACTGAGGATGGTGGTGCACCATCAGGGACCATCCTATGTTTTAAATGAATCTAGGAAGCACAATAACACCTGGAGCCCAATAGACAGGGAGGACCAGGGAGGCAACACTGGAGGTTGGGCTGGCCAACCATCAGTTGCCATCCTGAGAGGCTGGTGCATGGCTGGGATGTAGGGGAGGTGGAGATCCAAGAACACCCACTTACAGTGATGACCGACATGTGAGGAACAACTGGAGGGAGCCCTACTACTGAACAGGAGATACAAGTTGTGGCAGGTGAGTGTTGGGGTTCCCCTTGGGGAGAATGCAATATGGCATCAAAGTTACTGGAGCAGCCCCCATGTCTGAGGCCGGGCACAGTCTCCAAGGCAGCCAGGGAATGGCTGCATAAAGCCAGGCAGGTACAGTATGTATATGCTGCATGGTATCAATGTATAGAAACAAAATATAAATGTATATTTTCCTATTCTATAGTGTAATATCCAATATCCAATATAATTATATAATTGAAAAGAATAAATCAATGCATATAATAATAAAAGGATGTAGAAGAAGGCAAAAGGTATCGTGTAATCCCACTTGCTTGGCTAGCAAGTAGGAAATCATTCAACTCAACGATAGTAGTAGCCTTCGTTGTCTAATACTCCTGAGCTGCTGGAAGATGGTTCAGTAACTGTCAGACCCCAAGGCAGAAAGCAGGCCAGTTCAAACAATGCTGCCTTTTAAGCTGTTTTTTCAACCCTCCCCTAGAGCACTGGGATTGGACCTCAGGGAAAGACGGCAGTTGCTAGCCAGATACACAGTCAATATGAGAGCTGTCCTTCCCCTGCTCTTCCCCCTCTTCCCCTTCCCTCTCCTTTCTGATTCCCTGCAGGCAAGCCCAGCTTGAGCTACAAAACTTGAAACATTTCAAAATGCTTGAAACGTTCTGACTGCCCTCATTTCATTTTAAGGCTGTTTCGAAGCCCTTTGTTTCAGATCAATTTCACTGTTTCGAGTTCAAAATTGAGCTGAAACAGCGTCAAAATGAAACCGCCGGTGAAATTTTGCGCAGCCCTTTTGTGCATGTGTAGACGTGCCCTTGATCATGAAATGTAGATCCAGGGAAATGCTTGATGGTCTCCCTTTAGCTAAATTGGTCACCTGCATAGATTGAACAAATGAGGTACTTCTGCCTAGAAATGTAATTCTTCATTCTTTTGAGGAATTACCTTAAATAAAATAAGAAGTTTAAGAAAGCAGGTCCTATTCCATGAATATACTGACAGAAATGCATGAAAAATGTAATGAATCTGACTTTCTATGATGGTATTTAGGGCAATATTTGAATGCTTCAAGTGCACAGAAGCATGTCAGAAATCCCTCACCCTGTGGTGGGAGCAGGAGCTGGAAAAATACAATGCCAGCTATGGCTCAACACCCCTATCCCTTCAATTAGAATTTAAACACTTTTATTTAAAAACACATTTTTTTTCAAATTCAGTGTTGCCAATTTTTTAAAAAGATCACTTAAAAAGAAACATTGCACACTTCAAGTTTTATGACATTTATGGATCATGTGGTCTTGTATTTTAAATCATATATGTTTAAAATAAATTACAATTTGGAAAGATTTTATTTAGTGGTATACAGATGGCATAGCAACTATGCTAAGCATCAATGGGGGGAAAATAAAGGGTCTTAGAATAAGGATATCTAGCTAGTACTGTGATATATTATGTTTTCCTGGAAGAACTTTCTCTTGCTATCCTGCAGAAATCCTAACAGCAACTGGATGACAAAAATCCAAAAAAGGTCACATCTTCCCTACAGGGTTGAAGGATGCCCCAGAGAAATCCCTGTCCTTGCTCATCAGAAGTATTAGTTCAGCTGCACATGTTTCAATTCTAAAATAATGTTGAGGGTTTTTTTTTTAGTCTCAACATAGAGAACCCCCCACCCCAACTGTGCTGGGAATTTGAAATCCCTTAATACAGTGACTTAGTATTAATACAACTCCTATGGCAGTTATTATTCCCTTCAAAATTCTAAATTACAGTTTTCTAGCCACATACTTGGTCATTTTTAGACCTGCCTCTGTGCTGGGGACATAAGCATATGCATGTAGAATTAACATCTGCAGTATGGCTACACACTGGCCAGGTATGTGCATACAAACCTTAGCAGTTCAGGAAGCAGGCTTGGCTTGCATTTTAATCCCAGTATTTGAGTGGTTAAGGCACTTACCCAAGAACCTGCAGACGTGTGATCTAGGCTCCTACCCCCAAGAGGAAGCTTTAACTTGTACCTCTCTGACATCCCAGTCCAGTGCTCTAGTTACCTGTGACCCAAGTCAGACACTAATTGAAGCCTTCTCCAGTGCTTCCTTTGAAGTTCAGTAACTGTGTCTCACGTTTAATCAGCCTTGGACAGAAAGCAGTGCAGAGGGGGAATTTGTCCCCTACTAGGAACAAAGACCTAGGTTAGAACCCAGGGGTTTCTCCCTTCCAGACCAGTAACCTTGTTAATGAGGCACAAGCTCTGGCTGGCCTCATTTCTCCTGACCCCACATAATGCCCTTTTCCAGGAAGCCATTTTTGAAAGATTTGCTGAAAAGTGCACTGGATGATACCTAATTGACAGGCTTTTGAAGCATCTAAGGCAGAACAGTAAGATATTTGAATACACAGCCAATCCTGTAGAATAGTATTTGTCCTCCTTAACCAATAGTTTTAGAGAAAGAACCTATAAAGGCAGTGGTCTGTACAAATAGTAGGAAAACTTTTCCTTTAGGGGTCAATTTTCTAAAAGGCTCTTCAATTATTTTCCATTGGTCCATTTTCAGGAAACATTTTTCCTTATCACTTCCATCCCATAATGTTCTATCTTTCTTTACATGACTAGTTCTATAGAAAATATAGAATATTCCATGAAGAAGTTGCTTCTCATTAATGCAAACAACAATATTTTATGTATTATCCTTCACCATAGTGATGGGCCTGTTGAAAAAAAAGCCCCACCTAAATTTCTGAATTTTTCCCATTTGCATGTTTAAATAATAGAATACTGCCAGCTGTGTATCTGATTTGTGGATGCATGTGCCAGTGATTATGTGTATAGAATTACAAACTATTTTTGAAAATGTGATCCCTTGTGTTTTTACAGCTAATTTTAAAAATGTGTAAATCAGACAGAATTACATGCCCATGGAGTAGCCCTATGGGAACAGAAGAAACGCTTTTTTAAATACATGTCGAACAAAATAAAAATGCTTACTACTCCAAAAATATGTACTGTCTATTGTGTCCTGTCTGGCTTGCTTTTTGCCCCTTGAACCTATGTATATTTCAACCACTAAATTAATTCTAGAACGGAACATAATGTGACATTTATTTGTGATTTAAACTTAAAGGCAGAAATCCATATGGCTAAATAAAAATACTTAAAACATAATTGATTTTTTCTTCTATTGTTGAAACTCTTCAATTTGCTTTGAAAAGGCCTTTGCTTGCCTAAAGGGGCTCACTTTAAGGCTTCCATTAGCTGAACATTAAACAGCTAAGACAGCAGGGCATGGGGGCTGGCATGGGGGTCCCATGGGGAGGGCAGCAGGGAAGGAAGGTCCGAGGTTGCAATGAGCAACCTGCATACACCTCCACCCCACACACAAGTCTGGGGGGTCACATGCCTCTCCATCCCCCCCCCCCCCCAGGAGTGCATGCAGCAACAGAAACCTGCCATTTCCTGCATTTTTCTGCAGTGAACAGAAAACCCAGATTCCTGCATGATACTGAGAATCCAGGACAAGTGCTGTCCTGGAATCATGCAGCCCAGGCTTGGGACTTGATGTTCCCATTTAAGGAATGTCCCACTCAATTAGAGATGCCTCTTTCTGAGAGGAAGCCCCTGCATGGTACCTAAGGGTTAGGCACCTCTCAGCTTTGCCATCTGCCCCTGGCATGCCAACATTTTATCAGATGAGGTGGCAGGTGTTTTTGGCACTGTGCCAAAAACATTGCCAACGCCTGTCTTAGCTATTTAATGTGCTGAATTTGGGGGTGTAGCGGGCCAGTAGGGGGCACTCCTGCATTGAGCCGCCCACCTCCCTGCACCCAACCACCTTCCAGACTCCAAGTGCCTCCCTTGGGGTGCCTCCGTCCCACCAACCCCTTCCCTGGAGCACACCTGCTAGCCTGGGGTTCCCACTGCCACCATCCAAGGCTCTGGACTCACTTCTGGCTCTGTGCACCTTGGAAAACACAGGCCTGATTGTCCAATGGGTCCTAGACCCAATACAGGCACTTGGGGCCCTTTCCCCAAGTCAGGGGCT
>JAGPOW010003182.1:31395615-31422119 GCA_030014935.1 Caiman crocodilus
TGTGCACCTTGGAAAACACAGGCCTGATTGTCCAATGGGTCCTAGACCCAATACAGGCACTTGGGGCCCTTTCCCCAAGTCAGGGGCTTATCAGGGAAGTCTCCCTTAGTCCACAGACCTAAGGGGCCTCCTTGGCATAATTTAGACTCACCTCTCAATAAGTCTCCTATACCAGTCACAAAGGAGAACTTTATTGATTACGGGGGGTAGGGCAGAAACAGGGTAAAAGGTAAAGCAATATCATAGAAGTAATAGAGGAATATCAAAGGAATCCCATAGGAATCCCATAGAGCAAACCAGAGTGGCTGAGGTAGCCATTTAAACACGCATCTGAAATACTGTACTCTAAATATCTAATCGGATCTCAAGTAGCTTACTCACTCTCATCATCCAGAGGTAGTTGGAGTTTCCCTCTGGAGGCAGGCCACTCTTGGGACATTCAGTGATGAGGAGAGAGCCAGGTTCAGGTTCACCTGGATGACCGCATAGCTAATGGCTGCCCTTCTTCTTGGATCGGGGCCTTTTATCCCCTCTCTGACCTCAGCAACCCGGTCCAATTGAAGCTGCCACGAGCCGGCTCATTTCTCAAGCATCCCTGGCTACCTGGGTCCCTGCACAGGGCCGGGTCGTTCCCCCTGCCCAGGTGACCAGAGCATCCCCTCCCAGGCGCCAGGCTTTTGTCATGCAGACATGGAGGAAATCCCCGCCCTGAGGGATTCAACAGCAGCCTCTCAGGCTGGCACAGAGAGAGGTTTCTGGAGAGGAGAACTGACAGTGGCATTTCTGCCACAGGGGGTCTTGGGTAAACTCCTTCTCATCAAGTTGAAACATCTGGTGTTTAATATTGAAACTATGGAAACAAGGATTTTGAATGAATCTGTCAATTAGGGTGATACCCAATCACTGAAAAATAACAAATGTAGACAAGTTCAATTTGATCTCAATATTGTGGAAGGTCTAAGATTTTGAAGGAAGGAATAACCAAAGACCAGCTAGTAAACAGAATATGGGATAGAATACAGTGTGGTTTTATCCAAAAAAGATCGTATCAGTCTAATTTAATATTTTTCTATAATGGGGATTAGATGAAAGCCATGCAAGGGACCTAATCTATCTTGGTTTAAACTAAAATTGAGAAGGTGGGGAACAAGTTTACAACAGTAAAGTGGAGAAGGAGGTGACTGAAGGGAAAACTGGAATAATAGAAAATTAGATCTGGAAGATCTGGAATAGCTCTAGATTACCTTGTCCAACTCCATGTTTGAGGCAGGGGCATCCCTGTATGACCATTCCAACCATATATGTGTCTAACTTGTTCTTAAAAACAAGGATAGAAATTCCATAACCTCTCTGGATAATCTGTTCCAAAGCTTGACCAACCTCATAGTTAGAAATTCCTCCTAATATCCAACCTTAATCTCCCTTATTGCAATTGAAGACAATTTTACTGTTCCCTGAGACCACAGACTATATTCTATTACCATTCTCTTTATAAGCACCCTTTAGGTATTTGAAGACTGTTATCAAATGCATATAGTCTTCTCTTCCTCAGACTACATTATTGCAACTCATCCAACATTTTCTTATAAGAAAATGATTATAAGGGGTGATAATCAGGCAAAGAGAAGAGCTATCTAAATTGAAAGATGATATTGGTACAGTATAAAGATGAAATGGGTACAAAGAGGTTGTGAATAAATTTAGCTTGGGAACTTGAAAAGATTTTCTAACCATCACAGGAATTAAGTTCTTGAATGGTTTTCTAGTATGGACTAGAAACAAACTAGTATGGACAAACAGCCTGAAAGAGCTTGATAAATTTGACAAGGTAGAAGTGTTGGAGTAATTAGGTCATGTGAGGCTTTGGATGTTTGATGCCCCCATAAAAGGCTTGATAAGAACAAAATCTTGTTCCTATCACTACATGGGTCACTTGGCTATATCAGAAATGAATGGTAGTGTAGCACTTCTTGACTTCATGGTTAAGACAGGCAGGATTTGTATGCAGATGTCAAAGCTACAAAAGGTTGTCTCAGGGTAACAAGCAATTTCTTGGTGCTAAAGAAGGTTGACTACTCGAGTGATTTGCACAGTGGAAAGAACCTATGGTTCTTGAGATCAGTTACATTTTGAGGATGTGCTTTTGCTTAGGTTACAAGGTTTTCAACAATTGCATATAGGCAAATAAAAAAAAGAGATTGGGCTGGGTATTGTTATTATCATCGGGAATTTAGTTGCCTTCCCTGTTCATTCTTCTGTCTCCTGAACTTTTAATATGCTTATTCTTGTTGCACTATATTTTATTGTGTTAATTCAGTGCTTCAGTGTTTCTGCTTCTTCCTTTTCAGAGGCCTTTTATCCTCCTTGAAAGTAATACTTCACCTTTGGGGTTTTTTTTGTTGGTTCCCCCCACTCCCCATTCTGGGCCATCTCTCCTAACCATTCTCTTATAGGTACAGTAGCAGAATGGTTACATGAGATCAGAGTTTTAGGCTTGCTCCAGACCTGCACAAAGGTTTTGGTCATGATTACATTACTCCCTCATGTGCCACTGACTACAGAACTGACACACCTTAATCATGAGCCCAACGAGGCATAATTAGACTTTGGTGCTTCCCCTCCCCTCATCTCTTTTTTTTTTTGAGCAAACCTGTCTTCCAAAGTGCTTGTAATAATTCCTATCATCCATAAATTTTAGAATTCTATCATGAATATTGATTGGGACCAGACACAGGATACAGTCCTGTAAAAGCCCCCTTGAGGTGTTCTAATCCCTGACTATAGTTTCCAGTGAGCTGTGCATCAATTCACAACCAGTAGCATAATTAGGAGTGGGAAAGATGGGCACTGAACCTGGCACCAAGCTAGGAGGAGTGCTGGAATCATCTCTCAACCCTGCAGAGTCTTGTGCCCCATCAGCAAGAGTATTCCCATGGCTTACCCATCCTAGAAATCCTAAATGCTCCCCTGCATAGTTTGCCTAGGGTACCAGCTCTGCTTGTTAAGCCTTTGCTCATGAGAATTTCATTGACAGACTATTTCTTTAGTTTGCCTGTGAGAATTTAATGGGGTGCAGTGTTGAAAGCCAGACTAATATACCACAGCTACTGATTCCCATTTTCCACTAAGCTAGTTTTTAGAAATGCTTAGTCCAGGTTCAGTCAAAAAGTACATAGTATATGATTCATTAAATTATTTGTGTGTTTTAACTGAAATTTCCTAACAGGTGAAAGGCCTGAGATTTTCAAAGCCATTTTAAAAAATTCAAATTAAGAATAGCTTGAGATTTTCACTCAAATTTTATGTATGTATTTCACATAATTTTATTTATGTTCTAGGCTTTTCCACACAGCTTTTATAATTTCAAGAATTTAATATATACGATATATAAGATATACTACGTGTACATAGCCTTAGTGCTTCAAGTCAACCAGAAGCAGAAGTTAACATGTTGTTTCTTGTGAAGTTTCATATTTTCATTGCTTGTTGGTGAATCACTAGATTTGGGGTTTTTAAAGGCAAACAGACATAAAGCAGAGTCCAACCTTGATGATTGCTCAGATGAGTATTTTGTTTAGAATGCCCACATTCTCCATTAGTGTGAATCTTATGTAATTGTTTAGAACAAGATCTGCAAAGTTATTCAGGGTATTATCATGCATTGATTACAATAGAAAATAGGTGCATAAATATAAGTTAAGCACCTAATCATAAATTAGGCATGATACATTCAGGTTCTGAGCCTTAGAGATTAATTCAGCAAAGTATGTAACCATGTGGAAATGTCCCTTTAATTCAGCCAGTGGGACTTGAAAGCATGCTGAAGCACTTTTCTAAAACAATGTCTTCACAAAATACTTCTAATAAAGGTTTGAAAACATTGGGGAACAAACCCATTGAATGGAATGACGTTTCTGGGAAGAATTATTTTCTCAAAGATTGCCATTAGTCAGGCCCTATATCCTCTGGATTCTATACAAATATCAATAAAGTTGGTCAGGTGACATGGCAGTGTAAGAGTGATATAGCCAGGATGCTCCAGCAATTATGTGAGAGAAAAGGATTTCTTAGGGTGATAGCTTTTATTTGACTAAATGTATAGCTGAGATAGAATTAGACAAGCTTTTCTGTGCAATTATTCACCAGGTCAGACCTAAATGCGGTGTTTTGTAATCAAAAGCTTCCTTAACTCTATCCCAACTATACAGTTGGTCTAATAAGATAACATCCTAAGAAATCCTTGTCCCTCAGCTGATGTACGAATTGCTGGGCATCATAAATTGCTGAATATTGATTTTAGGGAAGTTATTCCAAACAAGGAGTATTCATAAATAGAATAGTTTATCACAGTTGTACATGCAAATCAGAAATAAATATCTTCTAGTGCTCTCCAAAATCTATCATTTAACACATCACCTCCCTAGTGCTTAAACTCACTGTCCAGTTACATACCAATTGCCAATTAATTTAGCATAGTGCTTTATTTATGAAGACATAGGCAAAGTGTGATGCAGTCATTTCTTACATTTAGAACTTATTTCCAAGTAAGAAAATAAATCATTTGACTGGATACTTTTACCTTAAGAAAGATAACATAGCATTTTATGTAATGTATAATATAACCTTTATTTTTTTTCTCTAAACTCTTGGAAACTTACATAACAACCGTGCTTTCAGTATGACACCATTTACAGACATTTAAAATGCATCTTGATTTATAAATATTTTACATTTGGTCCATAGAACAATTTTCAATTCACTAAATAATACTGTACTCTTTTAAACAGGCTCTGTATATATTTTAGAATATGTATATATTACATATATTTTTTTATATAGAGATAGATTTGCTTGGTGTTCAGATAATAATTCCTTATTGCAAAAAGCATATATGATCATACAATACTCTTTTTCTTCTTTAGGGTTGATACTACAAAAAGATACAGCTATTCACAGTTTACACACAGTAGTTCTACAACACTATTTTGTGCTATATATGATAAGTTTGTACAGATTTTTGCTAAACAGCAGGTCTGCCAAACAAATGCCATAATTGTTTACAATCAAACATTAAATACTGCATTTTTCTTAGAACAACATGGGACTTGATTACATTAAACAATAAAGAGAAAGTTGTAGGTTTTTATCCTTAGTCTAATGAAATTCACAATTATAATGTGGATGTATTATATGTGATACATACGATGTATGTTTATTTTTTCTAACCCCTGATAGCTTACAAGACTTTGCATTTATCTATAGACATTTAGAGTGTATCTTAGATTTCAAAATATTTTACAGTTGATCTACTGTATGAAACAGGTTAAGAGCTACTAGACAATACTCTTTTATGAGATTTCATGACTTAGGTTGAACTATATGTGTGTGTGTGTGTGTGTGTGTGTGTGTGTGTGTTTACTACAATAATGTACTTGACAGTCTCAGAATAATACTTTATTGCAAGAACATATGTTGGTCACCTTCAGACAAAAACAACAAAAAAAACCCAACATTCACAGCTATTTTTTCACATAATTCTACATGATCTGTGTGCTATCTAATATTGTAAGTTGCACAAAAGTTTGCTGAAAAGCAGGTTTCATTGCACAGTTCTGTCACAGTCATTTACAGTCAAACATCAAATACTGCATTTTCCATGCCCCTTGTTGTCTTATAGCTGCCAAACAAGAAATTTGATAGAGGCCCTGATCTTACATTGTCTACATAGGAAGAACTTCCATTCTCTTCATTGAGAGTTCTTAGTTGTTGAGGAAATGCCTAAAAGAGTCTATACTGGAGTTTTTATATTATAGAAATAGCTTTCTCTCATACCTTCGCCACTATAAATAATGTATATGTAAATAAAAATCCTAAAAATAAAACTGTCTTCAAAATGCTAGAAAAAGTTTAAGATTTATAATTTGCTTGTTAAATACAAACCAAGTTTAAAGTCCCTTAAGAGATTGAATAATCCATGGTTTAGAGCCCTAAATTAGAATTTTTGGAGTATGGTCCATATTTAAAACACTGTTTGATTTCTGTTATGGTGGCAGTGTAAAATAGTTGTTAATGACAAAGTATAAACAGAAGCAATGGCTGGTTGAAATTGAGAATACAAAAAAAATGTACTGCTTTTATCTGGGAATGTTAGTAAGAGCTCTGGAGAGTTTGATATTCTCACATATTTTCCTAAAAAATGTCAAAATGAAACATTTTGCCTTTATAACATGCATCTGAAATTCATAGAGTATTAACTCATGACAAATGAAAATAAAATTCTGCTTTTAAAAGATAAAGTATATTTCACTATCATTAAAAGGATGAAAATATAATGGCTTTTACTAGTATGAATTTTAAGGGCAAACTTCTTACTGGAAACCATATGCATACAAAATACTTTATTCTTCTATATGAAACAACTTTCAAATGTAATTGTACTCCTGCAAAGTCGGAAATAACAGTCTAGGGATTTGGCAATAAGAAATATTGGTTAACTAGTAAAAGTCAGCAGCACAAAATCTCAAATCGTCGTGCTAAAAGGTAGATTAAAAATGTCTTACATGTCAATTTACAAATTGCAAGAATTCAACTCTTATTGTGAAAGGATAAAAATATTAACAGTCTGTGGATTGCCAAAAAAACACAAAACACTGTTAACATCTGAGCCCACAAAACAGTTTGGTCATACCCACAATGATTTCCTTATAGTGGAGATGGTCTTATTGTTTTGTTTTTGTTTTTTTGTTTGGCACTAGAGGTAGGTGATTATATTCTCAGACATAAAGTTGTGGTCATATTCAACCTATTTTTGTTTTCCTTTTTTCCAGAATGCCATTTGTACCTTTCCAATACCAAAATTTAAATATATGCTTCTTTGTTGGCAGAGTTGCTTTGCTGGGCTTGTTCTGGCTCACTTTCAGGATGAATTATGTCTTCACTTGGCTGAATCATTACTTGGATACGCTATTTTAAAAAGAATGAAATAAGATTACTGGATGCATTTTTCATTCTAGTCAAATCTATCATATTCCTTCCATTATAAGATAACCTTGAATTCAAGATGCACTCCCATTTTCTCTTAAATTAAGAAAAAAATAGGACAGCAAATAGACAGTAGGTGTATCTACATGAGACATTTACTGTGGAGTAGACTAATAAGCTCCATGCTAAACATTGCGCACCCACACTTCTGCCCCTATTAGGCTGGAGTAAACTAATTAACTCTGCAACAGGATAGCAGGGCTGTGAGAAGCAGCTAGTATTCACTTTGGATTTGGCCGATTTGGGAAACAGTTATTCAATTTGGTGATTCATATCACTGTCCTGAATCAATTTGGCCAGATCTAATTCAGATAGTCGGCTGCTGCAGAATCAACTGAATCTCTGAATCACACAGGCCCCATCCCCTGCCTGCTCTCCCAGCCCTGGCAATGGCTGCCCCACCTGCCCCAGCTCCTAGTTCTTTGGGAAAAAAAAGCCCTCACTCATCATGTGCTGCCAGGTGTGGGGGGGGTGATCCCTGCTGCCTCCCACTGTCCCACATCATGTGGAGGGCTCTGCCACAAGCCCTGCAAGGCTCACCCGCTCTCCCAGCCCTTCCACCCCATGGCTGCCCTCACCACTACAGCTCTGGCCCTTTAAAAACAAAACAAAACAAAAACCCAGACTCGCTGGCTCCTGCTTAGCAGGGGCGCGATCCCCACTGCCCGCACAACTGCCGCACACTATATGGGAGGCTGTGCCCAAGCTCCCAGAAGCCCTGAAGCCCTTGTAGCAGCCAGTGAGTCTGGGTTTTGAGGGTTTTTTTCTTAAAGGGCCAGGAGCTGGGTTGGGCGGAGCAGCCATGGGGGTGGGGGCTGGGACAATGGGCAGGGGTCTGGAAGATTGTGACAGAGTACCCCATGTGGCATGGGGCTGTAGGGGGCAGCAGGTATCATCCCCCCACCCAGCAGCACCCAGTGAGTGGGGGATTTTTTTTCAAGGCCTGGGAGCTGAGGCCAGGCAGGGCAAATATGGGGGGGGCGGGGAGCCTGGGGGAGTGGACAGGGGTTGGAGGGAGCTCAGGGGGGCTTGGGGAGCAAGTAGCGGATGGGGTCTGATGGGGGTGCCCCCAAGGTCCCCTCCCCCTTCCTCTAGCCTCCCCCTTGCCCTCTACTTACCAGCTCAGAGTCCAGATCCAGCTCCTGCTGCTGTGGGTGGGGACTACCCAAATCATGGAAGCTCTCTGAATCTTTTCCAAATCAATTTGGAGAGCTTTGAATCAGTTTGGACCTTTTAAGTGGTCTCCTGATTCGATTCAGATTCTGAGATTCAGCCACCAATTCAGGCTGAATTCTCCTCTGAATTGAATCAGCGCCTGAAGCTTTGCACAGCCCTAAAGTATAGCACTTGTAAATACAGGTACTATCCTGCTGTGGAGTTTTTTATGCGGCAGCAGCATACATATAGAATCTGCCCTTCCTGGGGCATGAGGGTGTTTCAGTGAGGGGGCTGCCTGATGACTAGCCCTGCAGTGGAGTAGCCTCATACCCCAGCAAGATCCTCTGCAGCACACTCAGCTGGGGGAGGGCCAGGTGGCTGGGAAACCAGAGTTGCTCTACTGCAGCTCAACATGCTGCAGTCATGGATGCATGTTCAAACAGCATGCCTTGGAGCAACACATTACAAAGCAATAAGCTCTGGAGTTTATTGATTCTTATTAACTGCATGTGTGTATGTGCCCAGTTATAGGACTATAACTTCTACAGTTCATGTGAGCGCTTCCTGCTCTTCATCAACATTGCAGTGGGGTTCTGCAAAAGAATGTTTCAGTCCTTACACTTCTGATCCTACCTGGGGTCCAGTCATGATGCAACAAATATAAAGTGAATGTTTTAAAATGTTGATGCTCCAGAAAGATTTAAAGTGCTGCCTAAACATTTTTGTCACTATTGCTTTTTCTGAGCTGGTTTGTAGTCACAATTTAGATAAGCATATAGGCATACCACATATGGCTTTCTACCTTTTATTAAAACATTTAGTAATCCCTTATAAAAAAGTGCTGATCAAATGCTGTAAATTTAATCAAAAAGATTAACAGTTTGCTTATAAGTAAACACTTTCAATAGCTGTGTTAATAACAAACTTTGAGATAAATACTAGTATCAGTAGTCTGCTTTTATCATCTTATAGTCATTTATCAAACCCTTCTATATGGAATTATATGAAGGATAACCAAACAAATCAAATTCTCTTATGGGCTTAAAAAGCAGAGCCAAAGCAACAGCTATCTCCATAAGGAACAAGATTCTATCTTTATGTAAATATTATAGTAATATACACATAAATATAACATAATCAGGTGTCCTGATGAAGAATACCCTGCCTTCAAAAGGTTGTCTAACTAACTTTATCCCAACCATACAGTCCATCTAATAAAAAATATCACTCAAAAAAATGCTTGCCTCTCACATTATAGCAAAAACAAATAGCTAAAACAAACAGCAAGAAAGATTCAAATAATGAGATAGCAGCAACATGGATTTCTGTGACACATCAATGAGTCTTTAAGGCTAAGTGAAAAAATATAACTCTGTAGCTTTGCTAAAAATCTTTCTTTGAAACACCAGAGAACTTGGATATACATACATATATACTTGTTTCACAATGGATTTTACTTTTTGAGGTGCACAGGTTATGAGGCCAGAAAAAGAGGATATGATCATCTAGCCTCATCCTTTGTAGAACACAGGCCACCAAATCTTTTAATTTAAGAGCTTATCATAGACTTTCTGTAAAAAAAAGTAAATTTGTGAAATATTTCTCCCAGCTCTGGCCCCATGACAACAGAGCACTACCCCATGACCACAGTGCATTACCAGTATCACAACTACAGAGCCAATGTTGGGACAAAAGAATCTCATAGCACCAGCTCCACAGTCACAGGGCCAGTGCTGGGAGAGAAGAATCTCCCATTCCAGGTCCCACAAGTACAGAGCTTGTGCTGGAAGATCCTTGTTTCCTGTTCTCAGACCTGCAATCATGGAGTGGGGGCTAGGAGCTGCCCACTGCTGGGGCAGGGGAAGATTGTCCCTGCCTGGGCTCCAGTGGAAGAGCCCACTCCAACAACAGGAAGCTCCTGGGGGCAGGGAGCAATCTCCCACCCCCTGCTGCCTGGGAGCAAATATGTTTCCAGTCAGGCGTCTACATGTGCACTATTGCACAGTAAGTACTTGAGAATAAATTGAGAAGAAATTGGCTACCTGTATTTACAAGTAGCATATTTACTCATGATTAGAGCTAATTGCAGAAAGCATTTGCACATGTAGACAGTGATGTTTATTATGCAGTAATAATCTCTAATCTCAACTAAAGTATTTCATGTACACAAACCCAGTATAAGGTTTAAGTGTTGTTCAAGGACTAGTCTGAATCTAGTAGAGAAGGGACTTAGGTCTCCCATATTCCAGATAAATATCCTCACTGCTCATTTGTTGGTTCCTCTGAGCTCTCTTTTTCTCACCAGAAATTCCATCTTGAACCTAAAAAATCTTTCCCAGTTAAATCTTTGTTGAAACCAGTTTATTTTTATCAAATGTTCCATTTTCAGTGAACTGACATTTTCTGACAAAACCTTTTCATCATAAAATTCCAAACATGCTCTAATTAGAAGTGAATGTTACAAATGTAAGCAGCAGCCAACAGAAAACTTCACGAGAGCAAATGTTTGTGACTGTAGCTTTATTTAAGATATAAAAAGGACAAAACCAAACATCCTGTATTTGTCTCAAAGATTAAGTTTATTGAATTATTCCAATCAAACAAGAAGTTTATGTCAAGCAAGGAACAGATTACAGGTCAAAATATCCTGTGCCAGGATAGGTAATTATTTGGGCCTGTGGAGTTCTGGGGAGCTGCTGTGGGCTGGTCAGCACCCCTCCCTACCCTGCCACAACAGCCTGGAGCCCATGCACCCTGATGCTCCTCCGTTGCACCATCAACAGCTCACAGCTGCAGCTCAACCCCAGCCCTCACTAGACTTGCCCCAATTGGAGCAAATGAGCCAGAACCCATGCACACAGCCCCAACCCCAGCCCACCCTGTGTGTGATCCAGAATCCCTGCCCACACTGAGCAGTGGCTGGGTAGAAATGCAGAGTTGGGGAAATGCAACCCCTCCCCCTCACCACTGCCAGGTCCTCCTTACTACAGCTGCCCAGAACCTGTGCCTGGGCTGTCCTGTGGCTCTTTACCACCACCTCCAGGCCACCCAGCAGTGGCAGTGCAGAGGAGATGCAAGACAGCCCAGCCATGGGCTCTGGGCAGCTGCAACAGGAGCAAGAAGGGCCTAGCAGCAGTGAAGGGGAGGGGTCACTTTCCCCCCACATTGAACAGCAGCTTCTGCCTGGCCACTGCTTCTGCTGCTACTCAATGTGTGGAAGCTGTCCAGAGCAGGCATGGGGCAGGTCAGGTCAGGGCTGTGCACATGGATTCTGGTTGGTCAGAAGCTGGTCTTCTCTGGCTGGATCAAGTCCAAAGGAGGTATGCAGGTTCCCACTATGGGGTGGGAGCCCATTGGTGGCAAGAGCCAGAAGAAGCTGCCACCACCACCTGGGCTGTTCTGGAAAGGCCAGAAGAAGCTGCCACCCCAGCTCCACTGTGTGCCCAGGGGACAGTGGGACATGCCACAAGCTGGACGGTGCCTGGTCCAGGTAGGACCAAGGGACCCACCATGGGCAAGACAAAGTCCTTCTATGCACCAGATCTGGCCCACAGGCCATATTTTGGCCATCCCTGGGCTATGTTATATCAGAAGATTATGCACGATGCCAGTGTAGACTGCTGACCCTATCATACAGCATTATTTGCATGTGGAATCACAGTATGGACATTCAAAAAACCTGTTGCAGAATCAGTCTAAGTCACATAGTTTTCTGTAAGCAGCATAGTTTAGATCAGTAGGCAACAGAACACACATTTGCCCTTTGGTGGTGGTAGAGGTGGGGGTGGGGTGCAAATCATAGACTGTGTTCTGTCATTTTTAAACAAGTATGTATGCTGAACTTGTTATATTATGGGTATAAACTGGTTTTTGATCACTTATATTGGTAAAATTGTAATGCCTGTACCTTGCCACTGAATATAGGCAGACAGTTCTCACGGGCAACAGCTACCTCAGTCACAGTATTCTGCACTTACACATTGATCAAGAACCAGGACATAGGCAGAAATGATCAGCTTTGTATTGGGGGAAATTAGATATAATTTTGATCATATATATCAACATTACTATTTGGTTTGCCAGACATAAAGTGCTAGGAAGCCAAGTGTTTGGAACTGACAGGGCCTAATAATAGTGATATCTGTTATACCAAAAGCTGCATTACTATCTAAAGTCTTTAAGAAGACCGTTAGCCTTATTATTTTTCATGCTGACATTCTTGTTTTCATGTTCTTATATTTGCTATAAAATGCCTGAGCTAAGACGATAAATGATGGGAAGCAACAACATACCAATCCCGCCAGATATCCCAATAAAAATCTTGCAAAAATAAATCAGTAAATAAATGCACCTGAAAAATAGTGACCTACCTGTTTTAAGGAGCCTTTTAAAGTAAGAAACATGTATGCCATGTAGCCTGGAATCAGCACCATAGAAGAAAGAGCCATAAGCCAGCCAACCCCTTGGCCCCATGTTGGGAAAACATAGTTCCCCATAGTAAGAGGAGTCATCTGGACAGCACTGAAGATAAACACTCCCTGAAAAATAAATGTAAAGCAGTCAAGGTGGCTTTAATTCCTAACGGTCTCCATGTTTTCTACAGAACTCTATTGCATTGACTTGGGTTCAGTCATAGGACTGCTTCTGCAGCCACGCACAAAAGTTAAGTGCCCCCTTAAGTACTCACATCATCATGCTCTAGCTTCAGGCCTGGGGGCACAGCCACTGATACAAGGTGGAGGAACCTTGGCTCATCCACTTCAATGTGCTGGCAACTACATCTGTGCCATTGCAGACACGAGGAGTATGTTGTGAAAGGAAATAGCTTCCATGGCTCAGAGCAAGATGGAGCTAGGAGCTGATTTCTGACTGAACCCCATTCCAAGGCTTTTTGGATGGAACAGCTACATGCTCAATGGGATTGGATTGCAAACTTGTGTTTGAGTCCTTGAGTAGGACTTGTGAAATAAATTTGGGGGTCTGGTACTTTCTCATGGGGGGCACCTCCCATTTGGGAATCTGGAAATATAGAAATTTTATTTGAATTTTAAGCTGATTTTATAAGATTTTAAATACATTTATAGATATCAGACTTAATTTGCACATTTTATTACAAAAGGTACTTGCAATTCTCACAAATTTGGCAGCTTTCCAAGTGTGAGGACCTGATATAACTATACTCTCATTTTTTTCCCATCCCAACCCTGCCATAGGGCCTGCAATTGAGATTCTGCAGCAAAAAAAAGAAATCATTATTGGTAATGATTTGAGTTTATCTGTGTTAAATCAGGGATTGGCAACCCATGGCCTGCAGGCCAGATGGACTAGACAGATTCTGCAGATCACTGAACGCAAGCAACATGCAAAAATGCATTTAATATTGTGTCTCTTTTCCTTAATATTATCAATTTGTTTTGCTGCAGCCTTGAGCTACTGCAAATAATTTCCCATTATCTCTTAAGAAATAAGGAACAAACTTTAACTATGTGCATGCATTACATGATTCTAAACAAATCATAAGGCAAGTTATTTTCTGCTCAAAGTCAAAATCCAATACCTTTACTCACATTGAACAGTTCCTTGCTTAGATTATTATCACCAGTGTTAAGGGATTGCAGGGGGGGAAGCAATCTATTTTTCAGTGTAAGACTGAATTGTTCCTGTTATGATCCATGAGCAATTGAATTGTTGTCTTCCTAGTTGCTGGGCACCGCATGGAGTTGGGGTCTAACATCTTGGTGTAGTCAGCAGGATTCAACACACATTTAGAGGGGGCTGATCATCCCAATCCTACCAGGGTAAGGCCTTGCAGGTGTACTAGGTTCTCTTGAGCCTGGACTACCTTGGCATGAACTAGGTTCTCCTGGGCTGCCTCGGCTATCGTACCCCATCTTTTACCCTTCCCCTGTAGCATGGCAGTGGGTTCAGAGGATTTTCCTCTGTGTGTGTGGGGTCAGGGTGACCTCTGTGTTTTTATTGAGAATTGGGTTAAACGGAATGGGGATCTGGGACCCCAGGAGAATCCATCTAGCTCAGGTGGGATTATGGCCAAGAGTTGGGCCTAGGGAATTTTATGCAAAAGATCATGGAAGCAAGCCTTCTGTAAAGCAACTGCCCTCCAGGCATTAGCTTGGAGTGTTCAAGATTTCACCTCCAGATTGCTGATACCTAAGAGACATAGTAAAGCCTGCACTCTGCCCAGGTGTACCTGAATTCTTATGACAGCTCTGGGCTTAGTAGATACAGAATTGTTTAATTGTCTGTATTGTTGCTTTTTTGTTCTTGTTCTGTATCAATAAATTCACCTATTGTCAACTGGCAGGTGGTGTGATCAGTCTGAAGATTGTATCCGTCCAAAAGAAAGGTAGAGGTGCTGGGTTCAAATCTAGTCCAACAATTAGCAACTCCACCAGGATGCAAAAGTAGTAACCTGACTGATCAGAGAATGTGTTGATGCAGAGTGATCTGTTTTAGAGGAGTTAGCTGAAACTTGTAGTAAGGTAAACATGTAGTAAAGTTATATAGGAAGTAACTAAAGTTAAAAGTATTGTGCAGGAGATGTTGTTTTTCACTTCTGACCAGGAAACTTTGGTTGTCCATGTCAGGCAGAGTAGCGGACATGAGAATATGCTGCTTAGAATTAAGTAAGAACCTCCTGTTGTGTTTACAATAGGAAGCTAGAAACCAAAGGAAGTCATCTCTCTGCTGGAAAAACTGTATGAATGAACAGGGTCCTTTAACTCTAAGGTCCTTGGGAGAATAATTACAGTCTTCTATGCAGAAAGAACAAAAGCAGGTGTGTTTTTGCTGTGAAGTTTGTAAAGTGTAAGTTGGCAATGTAGGTTATAGCAAGATAAAGTGTTACACAGGCAGCGTAGCTTCAGAAAAATCAAAGATAATTAGAGACATGTAATACATACACTCTAGAATCCTGTGTGTACCAGAAAATAGAGGCAAAACTAGCACAGAAAGAGACAAGGTTTGTTACTAGATATCTGCTCAGACAGTGGCAGAGAATTTGTGATTAGAAGTGAAGGGAAGCTTGGTTCTCCCTCCTGCCCCTTCAGGAACAGTGGAAAGCCTAGAAAAGATAGAGATTGTTACAACAGTGTAACAGCTTGATTAGGAAGTATCAGGGTTCAGCTGTGTAAAGAGAGATCATTGTCCAGAATTAATTTGAGTTACTCTGATCAGGGAAAGAGGAGGGAGCTTATCAGAGGCATGTTTTGTTTTTCTCTGAAAAGGCAGAGTTTAAAAGTCTCCTTTTTAAGGTAAGAAAAGTTTTCTTAAAGGGACTGTGTGTAATGTGTAATTTGTCACCCACGGTCTTTAAAAGATACTTTCTTAGTCCTAAAGTGGAGCTTGCTGAGCTGTACAGCTGTAAAAGAACAAAATTTGATGGATAAGTTGATTTGCAAAGATCAAGGCAAGAAGGTGCCACTGTTGAGAATGAACTATGAAGCCTGTAGCCCAGAAAGAGTTATGATTAAAATCTATTAAGGAAAAGGAAAACTAAAAGTTAAGTAAAACCTCAAAAAAGTGTTAGGATTCAAAAGAGTTGCTAGAGAGAGAAAGGAAAAATAAAAATCTAATAAAGAGTCTGCAGAGCCCTAAAAAACCACGTGATCGAGCAGTCCAGAGAAGGGGAACAAAGAAAAAGATCACTGTTAAAGCTGCAAGAGCTGGGAGCTTGCAATCTCAACTGACCTGGGGGGGCCAAGAAGCCCAAAAGTCAGAGGCTGTGCCCATAAGAAGTGAAGAAGACCAGAGCAGGAGAGTAGAGAGTTTAATCCTAAGAATGACCTAAAACTGCCACCCTCCTAGGTGTGGTTAGTATAATACAGCTACCTGTAGTAGGGTAGGCTCTACAAAATGCTGCATAATAACCACCCTAGGGAAGAAGCAGAGGCAAATATAAAGTGCCTTAAAAACCTTAGCCCTCACCTCCTTGTAAGTTATCCTTCATTAACAAAAAGCTAAGGAGAGCATACTCCAACAGAAAAGACTTTTGGTGTAAGACAAGAAAAAGAGATGTGTGGCATGAAACACCCACATTTTAAGAGAAGAACACTGCTGTAAAAGCAGCCTCTGCAAGGTGCAAGGAGGAGAAATTTTTAAATAAGTGCCAACCTGGGTATAAGCCAAGCAAAGCCAGCCATAGTGTATAAACAAACTAATGAGAAAGGGTGAGCCCCTCCCTTTTTGTCCTTGCGCTTTACAGGATGGAACGACCACTGAAGACAAGAAAAAAATCAAGCTCGACTGTGTCATGTGTAATGATTGTGTTTTACTATGTCTGTAAAATGCTGATATTATAAGTAATTGTGATGTCAACTATGATGAACTATGAAATGTAAAGCGACACTTCTTAATAAGCTATAAAATACCTGAAGAATGGCTACAAAAATGATACATCATGTAGACCATCACTTTGCAGAGTTCAGCTGTGCCAAAAATCAAGAAGGCTATTGAATTGTTTGTTTTATTGTCATCCTTTTTTCCCTTTTGTCCCCTTGTTTTTTGTTTTGTTTGTGTTAAAATTAATGTATTTTAATTTGTATAGTAGAAATAGTAATGTAATGTAATGTCATTTTATTAATTCCCCAAATTTATGCAAAGATTAGAAATATAAAGTGAAATGATAAAATCCGGAGGAAAACCAGGGCCTTCCTATGCAAACAGCATACCTAGTTTCCATGGCAAGTTAATAAAAAGTCCTAACCCTTATAATTTATCCAAACTTTTACAAAATGGAGAGGCACTAGTACTGCTACAATAGCACCAAACATCTAGTTAATATTCAGCTGCATATTCATGCCAATGCAAAAGCAGAAAATATTCCTATGGTACCATTGTCCCAGTTTCTGGCTTGGTCCCAGGCAGGAAAGGAAATAGCCTAACCACTATCTCACTCATTACTAACGATGGGCAAAAGGGTCAGTCCTTTGTCCAAGTAACACAAAGCACCATCTACCTTGCCAGGCCCAAGGGGTGTATTGTGCAGAGAAAGTGATGGCCTTTGGAGAATTGGCTAGGTTTCTTTTTTTGCTGCATATACTAATTCTGTGAGGGAGGGTGCCAATATTTGGATCTTGGGGAGCACTTGATTTGCAGCTGAATAAAGGCTTGTATGTGTCTCAGCAAAAGCTGCTGGTCACAAGGCAGGATGATATATTAAAAGTAACTAACTCTGCGAATGCTTAAGCAAGCAGTTTTCTAACAATGGGATTCATAGATGTAGGGTCGGAAGGGACCGTGTAGATCTTCTAATCTGACCCCTGCCATGGGCAGGAGAGAAAACTGGCCTCAAATGACTCCAGCCAAGTAAACGTCAAGCCTCCCCTTAACGACTCCCATGGTAGGAACCATCACCACTTCCCTTGGAAGTTGGTTCCAGATCCTAACCACCTTGACTGTGAAGTAGTGCCTTCTAATGTCTAGGCTAAGCCTACTCTCTAGCAGCTTATGGCCATTATTTCTTGTTACTCCGGGAGGCGTTCAGGAGAGCAAGGTCTCTCCCAAACCCTGCTGGTCCCCCCTAGTAAGTTTATAGATGGCCACCAGGTCCCCCTTCAGCCTTCTCTTTCAAAGGTTGAACAGGTTAAGGTCCCATAGCCTCTTCTCATACGGTCTGCCCTGCTATCCCTAAATCATGTGAGTGGCCTTCCACTGGACCCTCTCAATGCTGTCCACATCGCTCCTGAAGTGCGGTGCCCAGAACTGGACACAGTAATCCAGTTGTGGCCTGACCAATGTCACATAGAGGGGGAGCATAGTGTGAAGAACAAGATGCAGCCTGCCAGCTATTGTCAGGAGATAAAGCAGAAGCAAAACCTTGGAGATGGTGCTGAAGTCAGCAAGAAACCAGAAAGAACCAGCAAATGAGTGAAGGAAGTGAAGGTCAAAGTCTTACACACATGCTCTTAGCAGAGAGGCATGTAAAAGAATGAAATGCATAGACAATAACATGCTAATGAGGCAAACAGTAAACAGAGCTAGTTTAAGATGGGAGAAGAAATGGTTGGAACCGAAGGAGGGATGAGGGCAGAGTGAATTTTAATGAGCATAAACCAAGGTGTATAAAATGTGAAAAAAAACTAATGTTCAGGGCTGCTTCTCATGTTCACAGTCTGTGTATCTGTGAGGGAGCTCACCCGAAGCTGTCTCCATGCTAAATAAAGCTGTTGCGAGCAATGTGTACAAGTAGCATTTGCTCCCTGCTTGCTCTGGCTAATGAGTAACAGGATCCATGAGCGATTGGACCACTGTCTCCCTAGTCGTTGGATGCCACATGGAGTTGGGGTCTAACAGTTCCTACATATATATATGACCATCATTATTAATAGCTTGCTTCCCAGTATTTTGAAGATAACTTCTTTCTAAGAATTACAAATGAGAAACAGTTAAGGAAAGCAGATGCTGACATTTTTCATAAAATGGGTGAAGGGTACCTGTTAGCAGCAGGGATGTGTTAACTTTCATTTAAGCCAGTGACACAACTGAGTGATCTGACACCATAGGGTGCTGTGTGATTCTTAAGGGTGCTACAGGGTACGGCACAATATTAGCACTATTAGATGTGCAAACACCTACACATAATTCACGAGATAAACCCAGAGATTTCAAATAGAAATTCATACATTGTGACCTGTTATAGTCTTTGCACCAGTAAACTTGCTTTATTATTTTTCCATACTTAAAATTAGTACGCTTAACTCTATCTCATGTTATACATTACAGTCTTGTATTAGGTACTTGCATAACATTGAGAATTCTGAGCTACATCTTCATTTTACTGAAGGTGCATCTACGTGTTGATTAATGCACTGTAATTACTGCACAGTAAGTTTAATACTTGGTTAACTAAGTACTAAATCAATGTGCAGTAACACATGCTACTGCCGAGCAGAACCAGCGCATGACTATTTAGTGATGCTTACTGCACAGTAGCCTAATACTACTGCACAGTAGTGTATTGGCATGGTTTCTGCCTGACTCACTGCTGCACAATGTTATTAAGCTACTGCGTGGTTAGCCTCTTGTGTAGATGCACCGTGAGTGCAATGAAAAATAATAGTTTGGTATGAACAGTGAGAAATGTCATTCAACGTCAGTTAATTAAAAGTCTTTATAACTTGCAAGGTGTTAATAAATAGTAACCTGGCCACACATTAAAGCCAATTTGTGGCATGATAATATGGCATGAATAATGAGCCACAAGCATAGTCCACATATAATCTGTAACATCTTTATGGCTCATCTGTATCTTAAATTGAATGTCTGGCATGTCAGGGCTGACCCATGAGAGATTCTGACACTCAGCTCAGCATAGGGGTCCATCATGGGGCAGTCCCAGGGTCCAAGACACCATGTCCCTTACCCAGTGTACCCTACACTGCCCCAGCTGAATACCCACTTTTTTTTCAGTTCCTGGGGCATTGTGGAAATGGCATCTGGGGAGCTGGAAGTTTCTCTCCTCAGCTGCAGGCACCACTTTACAGTGAGAGGCATGGGGAGCTAGGAGCTCCCAGCTGTCTGTGCTCTGCACCATGGGTACCAGGGCATAGAGGCATTAAAGATCATGTTCACAGCAGGACTGCAGATGTGTTTTCTCAAACTTTCTGTGTGCTCAGACCCAGACAGCAGGTAGAACAGATTCCCTGGTCTCTGGTTTCCCTATCAGAAGCTTTAAACCCTGTTCCCAGATCTGACCAAGCTGTGGTGGATCAGAGAGTCCTGGAAGGTTTAAAGTCCCTAGTGGGGGTAGCCCATCAACTCCAGACTGCACCAGAGCCAATTCAAATGCATGATAATGTCCTGGGGCTAAAGCTAATCATTAGCTGATTGATGGCCCTAGTAGGACTTGCACTGCCAACTAAATGGCATGATTGTGATCTGATCCCTGATCCCAAGAACTGCATGTCCTGTCATGTTTATGTGACATGGTTGGAGATGTGATTGTTAAGATCAAGGATCAATCCCATCACATCATTAAATGAATGTATGCCAAGGTCCAAAAAGACAGGATATCCTGAACCAGATCAGCCTGCCTTAAGCATTACTTTCAGCTGAGTTCAGATTTACATGAACATGGGCGCATCTACATGAGATGTTATTGCGCAGTAGCAATGAGCTCATTGCTACTGCATCCGTGGCGGTTCTATGAAATCAAGGATGGTGTATCATCAGGCTTGATGGGTCCTCAGGTGACTGAGGAGTCTGATTCTGGATGCACATATTCTTTGGCAATAGGAGCATGTTGTTGCATGAAGAGAGAGATTTGCAACCCTGGGTTGGTCTCCCTCTCCTTCTTCTGCCACCACCATTCCTCCTCAGTATCGAGTTGTTGGGCCTCAATGAATAAAGTGGCACCACGCTCAGTGGTCAGCAGCTTGCTCCTCCTAGCTGTTCATGTTGATGCCTCCATGTTTGAGGGCAACCTTGAGTGTGTATTTGTACCATTTCCTTTGACTGCCCTTTGAGCGTTGGCCAACAGAGAGCTGGGAGAAGAGAATCTGGTGTGGGAGGTGGTTCTCAGACATCTGAACGCAGTGGCTGATTTGTCAGAGTTGATTTTCAAAAGCAAGGATTCAATGCTATGAATGCAGCTTCATGGAGGACATTCACTCTGGTCCAGTGGTCCTCCCATTTGATCGCCAGGATTCAATGCAAGCATCACTGGTAAATGTTCTCAAGTGTCTTAACATGGCATTAATAGATGGTCCAGGCGTCACTGCAGTAGAGGAGGGTGGTCAGCATAACAGCCTTATAAAACAGGACCTTCTTCAACTTCTGAAGATCTCTATTTTCAAGGACACATTGTCACAGCTTGAAGAAGGCAGCACTGGTGCAGTTGACTTGGTGCTAAACTTCTTCACTGATGGTAGCCTGTTGAGAGAGGTGGCTGCCAAGATATGGAAAGTGCTCCACATACTCCAGACAGCACGAGGGATGTTCAGCTGGCCTGGCGGGGAGTGGGGAGGAAGAGAGAAGAAGGGTTGGTGGAGAACCTTCATCTTGGCAACATTTAAGGACAGGTGAAGTCTCTTATATGATGCACTGAAGAGACCTGTGGTTACTTGGACATCCTGTGCAGAGTGAGCCATCACACAGCAATCATCTGCAAACTGAAGGTCATGGATGTCCTTGGTAGTGAGTTTCATTTCTGCCCAGAAGCACTCAGGATTGAAAAGCTTCCCATCCAGTCAATCCTGGATACTGACACCAGATGGTAGATCATCTTGGATGAGGTGGATGATGACTGTTAGGCAGATGGTGGACATGGTGGGGGTGATCACACAATTTTGTTTGACCCCGGTCTGGATGTGGAAGGTGTCAGTTTCAGATCTTCCACTCAGGACAGTAGTGGTCATATTGTTATGCAGGAGTCTCAGCATAGTGACCAACTTCAGCAAGCAGCCAAGGCATTGGAGGATGGTCTACAGAGCTCCACAATTTAGGGAATCAAACACCTTGGTCAGGTCAATGAAGATGAGGAACAGTTCTTAATTTTGGTCCCAACATTTTTCTTGGATCTGCCTGGCAATGAAAACCATGTCCTCAATGCCATGGAATGGTTGGAAGCCACACTGGGTTTCTAGAAGGATCTCCTTGGTGACAGGATGAAGGTAGTTCAGGAGGATATGAGCCAGGATCTTACCCACAACGGACAGGAAGGAAATACCCACGTAGATCCCACGGTCAGATTTGTCCCCCTTCTTATACCTAGTCACATTCTTGAGATCCCTGGGAATGTCCTCTTCATGCCAAAGGCAGAGGATAAGCTGGTGGAGTCACAATGTGAGCTGGAAACCATCAGCATGGTAGACCTCTGTGGGTATACCACCTGTCCCACAGGCTTTGTTGGTTTTCATCTGCTGGATGGCTCACTTCAGTTCTCCAATGATTGATGGATCACCAAAGGAATCCACCACAGGGCATTGTAGGATGGCTTGGAGTGTCTCCTCTCATACAGTGGACTCCTGGTTAAGGAGGAGTTCAAAATGATCCAAAGCAGACAGATGGCATCATCATCCTTGAGGAGCTGGGAGCTATCCTATGATCAGAAGAGGTTTTGTCCAATGGAGCAGGGTCTGTAGTTTGTCTTGGTAGCCTGGAAAAAGTTACATATGTCATGCTAGTCGGCGTAGCCCTGGATAACACTCTCCTTTTCCACCCACTAATTGTTCTTCATGTCATGGATGTGTCACTGGACCTTAGCCTTCAGCTGGTGGTACATTGCCATATTTTGCTGAGTTCATGGATGGCTTTGCCAGGCAATGAAGCCTGCACAATTCTGCTTGAGGAGATTGCAAATCTGAGCATCATTGGCATCAAATCAGTCCTGGTTCCTTTGTGATGCGAACTCAGTAATCTCGGTGCAGGTGTCTTGGACAGCAGACTTGAGTTGTTCTCAGTGTGCCTGGATGGATATGTATCATCAGCAGTTGGGACTTGCTCTAGTGCGCTATACAACTGGGCCTGGAACTCCTTCCGCTGTCCAGGGTCCTTCAGAGCTGCAATGTTCAGCAGCCTCCACATGGCCTTCTGCGTCTTCTGGTGTCTTGGCACCAGGTGGATGTTCAACACTGAGCACACAAGTCAGTGGTACATCCAGTAGTCTTTAGATCCCTTCACAGCCCTCATGATGAGCACATCCCTCAGGTCTCTACCTTGAACAATGATGTAGTCAGATGCCAGTCAGTGCTCTGACCTCTGATGCCTCCACATGGTCTTGAGCTGGTCTTTCTGGCAGAAGATAGTGTTTGTCATGATCAGGCTGTGTTGGATTAATTTGGTCAGAAGCAGCACACTGTTGGCATTGACCTTTTCCATGCCATTCTTGCTGATAGTTCTGCTCCAGATTTTGTGGTCATGTCCAACTTGGGCATTGGTGTCACCCAGGAGAATGACATTGTCATCCCTGGGGATGGAAGGAAGGGCATTGTCAAGATCTGAGTAGAACCTTTCCTTGATTTCCTTATTGGAATCCCAGGTCAGAGCATATGCGCTGATGAAAGTGGCACACTGGGTTTAGCTGTGGTGCAGGCAAAGGGTCATCAGATTTTCATTAATACCTGAAGGGAGTTCTGGGAGCACATCAGTGGTCTTGTTCCTGATGGTGAAACCAACTCCATAGATATGGGGGTCGTGGTCTGGTTTCCCTTTCCAGAAGAAGGTGTACCCTCTGCTAACCTCCCTCAGCTGTCTCTCCCCAGACAGCTGGGTTTTGCTGTGAGCAGTGATGTTGATGTTATGCCTCACTAACTCCCAAGCCACAATGGCAGTTTGTCTTACTGAGTGATCACTCTTTGGGTTGTTGATGAGCATTCTTACATTCCAGCTTCCAAAGTTTAGCTTTTCCTTATTTTGACAGTAGGACTGGTCACCCTGCTGGGTGCAGTTTCCCAGCCAAGAGAGACAGGATAGCCTATTTTTGAGGCACCTTTTCTAGTCCCCTCACCACCATGGTGAGCAGAGGGTATCCTAAAAGGGGCTGTAAAGTCATTGATGCAGCTGCTAAAGGACACCCCTGTCCTGACACATAAGCTCCTGACGGCATCACTCTCAGGGTCATTGGAACACACAAGCCTCTCCACCAAAACAAGGTGACAATCTTTGGGGAGGTATGCTACTGTACAGTAGTGTTGATGGACACTAACTGTGATGCAACACCACTGCATCTGAAAAAAAAAAAACACGGGATGCTAATACACAGTAAATCAGTTATTTACTACTTGGTTATGCAAGTACTAAATGACTGTGCAATAACAACTGCACAGTCTTCTGCTCATGTAAACATGGCCCATACTTTCTAAAAGAATTTGGCTTATTTATGTGATATAGGGTTTTCTGCATGCTTAATGGTAGTGTTCTTTCTTTCTTTTATCTCCACACATTCAACCCATTTTTTAAAGTCCCCTATCAGGCAAGTAAGCATGTACCTAATTTTAAGCTTGTGAGTGGTTATAACAAAGTCATTAGGACGGCTCGCTCACAAATTTAAATTCAGGCAGTTACATACCTGGCTGAACTGGGGCCTATAGAATTACTACAGCTTAATACCAGTGTGATTTTTTTTTCTCTTTGGGAAAGAGATAAAAACAACAACAATTTACTTTAATCAATATTTTTAGTAGATAATTTAGACTTTAAACAGATCAGTTCCCTACTGGCAGGCAGCAACATCGCCTGGCAACAGCATCAGCTGCATGCAAGTCTTCATGTATCATCCTGGAGGTAAGGGCAGGATCTGTAGGGGATGGCTTGGAGGCTCCTGGTCCTGTGCATGACCTAAAACTGCACCCTGCCAGGAGTGGGTGGCCTGGTGAGGCTTTCAGTGGTGCAGGAGCCTCCAGGAAATGCCAGGCCAGTGATAACCCCAGTGAAAGGTGAGAAGGGGTGCCTTAACCCTAGTCCTCACTTTCAGGTGTGTTTAAGTAATACCAGAGGTAGTGGGGATCAATCACAGCTATGTTCACCTGAGCCCGGGGGGGTAAAAGACCCTGAGGAGGGAGAGCGAGGGCCAGGCATGGCTGTGGCCACCTGAGCCCTGTGGGGTGCAAGACTCCAAGGAGGGAGAGTGGAAGCCAGGCATGGCTGTGGCCACCTGAGCCCTGTGAGGTGCAAGACCCCAAAGAATGAGAGTTGAGAGGACCAGACATGGCTGCAGCAAACTGATCCCTTTGGGGTGCAAGACCTCAAGAGACCCCGAGGAGCGAGAGTGGGGGCTAGGCATGGCTGAGGCCACCTGAGCCTTGTGAGGGGGTAGAACCCCAAGGAAAGATAGTTGGGGCCAGGAACGGCTACGGCCACCTGAGCCCACTGGGAAGCAAAGCCCCATGGCCCCAAGTGAGGGAAGCAGTGCGGAGCCCCAAATGAGGAGACAGAGATGAGTAGCCCCAGGGAGGGGGCTGTGTGGAGCCCCAGTGAGGGGGCAGAGATGAGGAACCCCAGTGAAGGGGGGAAACCAGAGGACTGAAAGTTCAGTATGTTTATATATAGAGAGAGAGCACAATGACATGCTGCTCAGGTGGGGAGTGAGAGTCCCTGCAAGACCCTGGAATACCAGTCATGGTGTGAGTTACCCCAGCTCCCACAACCAGGTGGGTAACCCCTAGTTGGGACCAGAAGGCAGATCCAAGAGAGTGAAAGGGCTAGTGGCAAAGGCCTGATGTAGGATATCATTGATTGGTCAATGCTAGGGCCACTACCGGAATGTTCAAAAGGGCCAGGGGTCCATCATGAGGGACACCCAGAGCTGAGGGTCTGGGGTCTCAACTGGCCTTGGAGGTGAGGCCAGGGCTTATGTGGCCAAAGATCCTGGGAGGACCATGCCCGAGAGGGGAAATGGTTTCAGGGAGCCAGACAGCCCGAATGAAGGTGGAGCAGGCTGCCTGAATGGAAAGATCTTAGAGGGGTCCTGATTGGAGGATTCTGAGGCCCAGTGTGGGGCTGGTGAGATCAACAGATGAATGCCATCTGTGAGGCATGGGCTGTGGTGTAGGGAAGGTACAGAGCCGCAGATAGCACCCCCTGGCATTGGGGCATGAATGGGCAGCCTTCCACTTTAATTAACATCTTAATTAATTAAGAACAAGGCATGGCAGGAGAGTCAGGTGGGGGACGTGCCCAAAGGCAAGTGGGGAACCTAGCACTCTGGCTAGGTGGGGAGCCCCACTTTGCCACAGTATAATCTGGTGACAAACCTGGCAACATCTCGCAAAGGGCAGAAGAACAAATAGCAATAGTTATGGGAGCTCTGTTTGCAACTCTTGTGAAAAAATTTAGTTTATGGGAAGAGGCACTTTTTGGACCTTCTATATCTTAAAGCAGAATGGATATGGGATGTATAAATATGAATTAAATGGTCAAGATGCAGTGCATGAATTTACTTGCCAATTTCTGAAAGATTCTAGAATGAATTCCAGAATTAAAACATCTGTCCTTCCTTTCACTGATTCCAAAATATTAACTTCTCTTACTGACACTGATCTTACACCACTACCATAGTATCATAGTATCATAGTGCCTAGTGTCAGAAGGTGCCTAGAGCAGGCCATCTAGTCTGACCTCCCGCCAATGGCAGGAATGAGTGCCAGGGTCACAGGACCTCAGCCAAGTACCTATCCAATCTACTCTTAAAGACGCTCAAGGTAGGAGCAAGAACTACTTCCCTACGAAGCCGGTTCCACGTCCTAGCCACTCTAACTGTCAAGTAGTGCCTCCTAATGTCCAACCTAAACCTGCTCTCCAGTAACTTGTGACCATTGGTCCTAGTTACCCCTGGTGGTGCCCGGGAAAAA
>JAGPOW010003182.1:31422219-31459186 GCA_030014935.1 Caiman crocodilus
ACCCACTCAACCGTGTAGGGGTCAATGCCACAGCTCCCCATCTTTTTAATGAGGATGGGGTGAGAGACCGTGTCAAACGCCTTCCTGAAGTCTAAAAAAGACTATGTCAACAGGGACCCCCGCATCCATGAATTTGGTATGATTATTTTTTTTTTGTGTGTGCAATTTAGGAGAAAGGTTAGCATTTGCATTAATAAGCTAGATGGCATGATAATATTGTAGTGCATACTTTGGGTCATTTATACCCTTCAGATGAGTGTAAACATAATAATTTTTATTCCTTACTGCCACAATTATAGGCGTAAAGAATGACCAGCAGAGTTTCCACCAGATGCAAGGTCTGTATCCCACCATCTCTTGGATATTGTCATAAAATCTGTTAACACCTGAAGTAGAGAAATAAAACAAGATATACAATTAAATTACAAGCTTAACAGGTTTGACATATTAAAAGACATTCTCTGTGCACTACTAATACTGTCCAGTTATCTTCAGGGTATTCTTATCAATCTATTTCAGATTTGAACTTTTTGATTAACTAGGCTAGAAAAAATTTCATGCAAGTCCCATTAACAATAAGAGTATTATACATTATTGCTGTTGCACCAGACTAGAATAAAAGAGGACCAGCAACATGAGCCTAAACTGAAAGTAGAGTAGAGTGTAATTTAAAGCATTACATGGGTGCATTATTTACTCTGAAAGCAAGCAACAGGTTTTAGAAGGGCCTAGAAACAGGTCATCTGTATTTCAGCTTCAATAGCTGAAGCACTGAAACAGGAAGGTAGGGGCTTTGATTCTAGTACTCTGTTATTCACTCTGATATTCTAGTACTCTGGCCTTTCCCCAGGAGGGTTTTGAACTTGTGGTTTTCTGGCTTTCTAAAATACTGCTCAAAATACCACACAAGAGATTAGGCACTTTCAAAAAATGGCCCATGGCAGCCAAGAAAGGGAATATATGGGGCCTGAAGAAAAGGAGTGAGGAAGTGGTTATGAAGCTCAGTGCTTCTTAACTATTTAGCGAGCCCCAGCATTACTGTCCTGAGGCCAAGATTCCAAGTTTGAAGTGCTGTGTTTCCCAAGTAGGAGCACAAGAGGGACTATTCATTTGTCCTAAGCCTTGTAACATTGAATAGAACAATGCTGACACACCTTTGAACATGTGAGACTCAAACGTCAAAAGAAAATGAAGAAATGCCAAGAGTTGGATTGGAGGAAATCTTTCAAACTTTAAAGTGTCTTTACAAAGAAATATTAAGCCACTCATAGAACAACTCCTTCAATGCACTGGAACTATACAGAGAACAATGTCAAAGAGTACACCCTGCACTAACATACACACAGGCAGCTTTCCACACACAAGGTTTCAGGCATTGCAGGCAGGTGGAATTGCTACAGGTCCTATAGCAGGCAGAATGTTCACAGGTTTTATAGCTGTACTACTCCATGCAGTGTAAGGAAAACATATCACATACCATAGCACCAGGATATGGAGATGCATTCAAAGAATACAAGAAACAAGAGACTCATTCCACTGGCAGAGTAATAGTCAAAAAGCTTAAACACATAAATTCCACCCTAGAATATGTAAAAAGAAAATAAAGAAAGAATTAATATATTCCCTTAGGATTTATTTTACAAGTAGCTGTACGTTTCTCATGCATAATTTTGTAAGTTATGTATCAAGATTATAGCAAAGTATTCTAGCTCAGTATACAATTTCATATATATATATAAAGTGTGTGTGTACGTGCGTGTGCATCTACACCCCCCCAGTACACATACATACATATCATTAAAGTGTATATGTATAAAACACATATATAAAATGCTCATGTTTGTATCATTTACCTCTTCAAAAGTCAACGGTTCCCAAAAAATTAAAGTAACTTTGATCTGTGGCTCTGGATCTTCTCCTGGTTGACTCTCAGTTCAACATTTTCCCCGTATTCACTTGCAACCCGGAGAAGAAATAATACTTTTTTGTTTCTTAGTCACCCTGGATCTCAAAGAGTTCTATGAACCCTGGACAAGTTACCTGCTTACTTCTTTAGTTTAAATGACAATTTATGCAGATTTGCATCCTTGGGTGATCTGGTCCAGGGCTGGCCAACTTTTTAGCGGCTGGGAGCTGCACACCCTGATAGGTTAATGAGGGAAGGGGGAGGATACATGCTGTAGGGGCCACACCTGCATGAGCCATTTGCCCCCCAGGTCCCTTGCTGCACCGGGGACACAGACAACCCATTCACCCCCACTGCATCTGGTACATGGGTACTTCTGCCCTCCCCCCCGTAATGATCACATACATGGGTACTTGGGTACACAGGCACAGGTGCCCCAGTTCTACCTTCAACTCCCTGGGTGTAGGCTCCTCCACTGCACTGTGCTGCACTGGTGCCCTGTACAATGGGGTTCCCTGGTACCACAACTTATGCTGGGTTGTTCTGCCCTTCCCCCTGGTGCAGGACAGGAGGCAGTAGCCAGAGGAAAGGGGAAGCCAGAGCTTCTGGCTGCTGCTGCTGCTACAGCCATAATGATGGGGGAAGGAAGGGCTCGGAATGAATACAAGGGTCAAAGACTACGCCTTGTAGGCCACAGGACAGCCTTGACCTGGCCATTCATTACTGCTCACAACACCCCTTCCATGTAGATGTCATTTTACATGAGTACTATTTGCTTCCTTATTGAATCTTAATGACAAACATTATAGGTCCTAGGGGAAATAAATGTTTATCATCTTCATTCATTAATGTACTTATTTAAAATTTTATTACCCTTATTTAAAATTTTATTATCATCATCGGAGAGACATTTTTCTCTTCAGCCACTTTAAAATATCTGATTGAAAATATGAGGTGAGCATGCAAGATAAAAACACTTTACACTCCTTACCTGAGTAATATTGGACAGTCCTATCAGATAGGAAACAATACAGACAATGGCAATGAATATTTCTCTTCGATTGCGTAATAACTTCGGAAATTCATCCACCAAGGCTGTTATGAATCCTTCCACAGTGCAGAACTATAAATAGACCTCCAGGTTAAACACAATGCAATAACACTTCATGATTAGATTTAGGGTGAGTCTTCAAAGCACTCAGCATTTTCCTAGAGCCACACTGACTTTGCTGAACACACTGCTGAGCACATTTGAAAAATCCCTGTTTCTGTTTAAAAAGATCCATGTGCAAAATTATTCAGCTGCAACAGTTCTCATAATTTTAAATGATAAATTATCATTCACTTCTTTAAATTAAAGTTATATTTTATGTAATGGAAGAAGAGGTATGTACATCCAAAACCTAGATCCTGAAAATAATTATTTATGCATTTATTTGAGATTATACACATTCATAAAATTAGATACATGCTTAAAACCTTGCCAGATTGGTGCTTAAATTATAAGGTTAAGGATTCAGGATTAGATCTTTGTCTTGTATAAATCAGCATAGCTCCATTAAATCAATGCAAAAATGCCAGATTATACTAGTTGATGATCTGGCCTTCGATGTGGAAATTTCAGAAATATTACACACACACAGTCATTTCCATGATAATTGAATTCCTGAATGCCTGATTAATATTAAAGAACATTCATTTCTAGGAGTGCAATCATGACTTTGCCAATACTGGCAGCTCCTTTATAAATGAAACATTTCACTAAAACTGGTGGAACAATTGAAAAGAAAATGAAGAAAGCCTGACAGCCTGTAGACATATTTTATGAAGCAACAGTGTGTCCTTTATGCCAAGAAGGCTAACAGCATACTGGCCCACTTTAGTAGGCCTGTTTGTTAACTACCAGGGCTGTGGGTCTAGCCCACCATTTCACTTAGTAGCCCCTTTTAACAAGGGGCTAATAGAGGTAGAGAACAACTGAATACGGGCAACAAAAAATGACAAAAAGGGAAGTGCAAGTGGGTCAGAGGGTCAAAACAAGTGCACCCTCAGGGGACACCAAACAGAGCACCCCAGTTACCACCCACCAACTCTCAAATGCAGCTATAGAGCCGGCAGCTATTGCCCAGTGATGCTCTGCTCAGAGACAGGGCCAGAGAAAACCCAGGAAAATGGCCGCACAGTGCCTGGGGACCCTCCTGGCCAGAGCCTCCTTCCTGGTGACATGAATAGCCAGGTTGGCCAGGGCTAGGAGAAGGTTAACCAGGAGGTCCCAGGCTTTGGTAGAACCATGGATGGGAAGTGAAAAATTAAACAGGTGAGCCAGAAGAGGTGCAGAGGCTGCAACCTGGTGGACTCCAAGAGCCACTTTACTAGGAATGTTGCCAGCAGATTGAGGGAAGTGATTATTTCCCCTCTATTCAGCACTTGTGAGGCCGCATCTGGAGGACCATGTCTAGTTTTTCCTCCTGCCTCTTCCTCCTCCCTCCCCCCCACAGAAG
Source organism: Caiman crocodilus (assembly GCA_030014935.1). NCBI lineage: Eukaryota > Metazoa > Chordata > Crocodylia > Alligatoridae > Caiman > Caiman crocodilus. The sequence continues at coordinate 31,426,627 of JAGPOW010003182.1, forward strand.
GATATGGACAGATTGTAGAGAGTGCAGCAGAAAGCAATGAAAATGGTTAGGGGGTTGGGGCACATAAGTTAGGAGGAAAAGCTGAGGGAACTGGGCTTCTTTAGTGTGGAAAAGAAAAGACTGAGGAGGGATTTAATAGCAGCCTTCAACTAGCTGAACGGTTGTTCCTAAGAGGATGGAGTTAGATTTCTTAGTGGTGGCAGATGACATACCAAAGAGCAATGGTCTTAACCTGCAGCAATGGAAGTTTAAGCTAGATGTTAAATGAAAAAAAATCTCACCAGGAGAGTCACAAAGTACTGGCACAAGCTACTGAGAGAGGCTGTGGAATCTCCATACTTAGAGGGTTTTAAGACCCGGTAGACAGCCTTGGCTGGGATGATCTAGTTCAAGATGGTCCTGCTTTGAGCATGGGTTTGGACCAGATCACTTCCTGAGGTACCTTCCAACCCTAATTTTCTCTGATTTATAATAATATTAGGCTACTTTCTTCAGCTGTTACTATAGCCTAGGGACAAGCTCTATCATGAATATTTTGATCTAATTAATTTCACAGTATTTCTTCCCAGACTGTGTGAGGTATTTCACTGTTTTTCAGTGAACTTCAATCTTAATGAAAAAATACTGATAATAAGATTTAACAGTTACTTATGCTTTGGTGGATTTTGTTGAAAGGTGGCTTCCTAGAGAGGTATAAAATAATTTTGGTTATCAAGAAAACGAAGTGTTTTGTTCTTATTAGTAATGACTAGTCAAATGCTAGCTATATATAATCAGTAGGGGTATGTGAAACAAGCCCTATTCAATTTGGATTTGGCCCATATCAGGGACAGTGATTTGACTCATTGATTCAGATCACTGTTCCCGCTTCAATTCAGCCAAATCCAAAGATTCGATCCTGATTCAGAGAATCAGCAATTCGGCCATAGACATGGCTTTAAAAGGTTTTTAATACATTCGATGTACCAGTGTGACTCATGGTCGCTGTGATGGTGGGGTGGATGAAGCATCCCACAGGAGCACAGCCCCCCTCCACCCCCCAGCGTGCTTGGTGGTGAACCTGGAAGTAGACTGGAAGTACTTCCAGTCCACTGCCTGTCCTGTTGGGGAGCATGCTCTCCCCTCCCCAACAGCACCTCCCTGGCTTAACAATCACCCACTGAGAGACCCTGTGTGCCCCCCCCCCAAGTCCCAGGAGGCACCAGTTGCCGAGCTGAGGAAGTGCAGGGGTGGGGTTGCACAGTTCCCAGCAAACCCGGAATTGGCCCAGAAGCACTTCTGGGCCACTTCTGGGTCTACTGCAGAGCATGCTGGGGAGCTCCCCACAGTCTTGTGGGATGCTCCATCCACCTCACCATCTCAGCATCCTGCATTCTGTACCTGCAGTTACTAACTCTGGGGTTTTTTGTGGAAAGGAAAGTAGCTTAGTTCCAATTGGTTATCCTGTTCGTGCTGGTCCCTTACCCCTGCTAGCTACCCCATTGCACTAGATGTGCTCCTGTAATCATGGAAATCTTACTGTGGGATATCCTACATTCACTCAATTAAAAGATGACTTTTCCCTCCCATTTAACATAGGGAAGAGAGAAGCCCCTCATCTTACAATTGAGTATAAGGTGGTGGCAGGCAGCCACCTCTGTACCCTGCTGCTGCTCCTCCCCTGTAGCATGAACCCCTGCTGCTCCTCCCCCTCCCCACCATGCTACTTCTCACTCCCCTGCTGCACCTCCCCTTACCTTTGCTCTGGTGCTGGCAGGCTCTGCCTCCACTGAAGCTTGGAGCATGGAGTATGGCCTGGCTCTGTAACAGCTGTGCTTCATGCCTCAGGCTACAGCAGGAATGGAGTCTGCTGGTGCTGGAGCAAGGGTAAGAGGGAGAAGGAGAGGCAGGCAAGGGTAGGGAGAAGAACAGAGGGAAGGAGGAGCAGGGACCCAAGGATGCAGGGGGCAGAAGCAGCACAGAGGGGAAAGAAGGGGTTAGAGAAAGGGGGGCTTGAGGCCTGAGGCTGAGGGGGGCAGAAGCAACACTGAAGGCAGAAGAGGGTGACAGACTGGAGGCTGTAGAAGGTAGGTACAGAAGGGGTAAGTGAGTGGGGGGGGGCAGGTTGCATGGGCAAGCTGCATGCCTCCCCTACCACCTGTCTCCTTACTGCTCCATCCAGTATCTGTGGCCTCACTGCCTGACCCATTACTGCCTTCCTCTTCAACTGTCCCTCCACCACCTGCAGTGGTAGTGGGTATTAATTTAAGATGATGCCCCAAAAGTAATATTCTATAAGTGGAAAATTATAACAAATGTATACATTTCCCATTAATAGAATCTAATTATTGGTGAGCCATCTTAAATTTGGGGTCATCTTGTATTTGGGTAAATACAGCATATGGGAAAATTTATGGTGTCTCATATCATACAGAAAAATAATCTGCCTTTATTAGGATTAATTGCTTTTTAAAACCAACATTACCTGGCTGTCTATTCCAAGCATAAGCAACATGGAGAAGAACAGAATTGCCCACAAAGGAGAGATCGGTAACTGTGTCACTGCTTCTGGGTAAGCTAAAAATGCCAGTCCGGGACCTGGTAAAAGAAGTGGGAAAAAGGTTAGCAATTCTCTTTTTAGTTATTTCAGACTTGAAGTAACGGAGAAGTCTAGTGGGGTTATTTAGTCTTCCTAGCACTTTTGTTTTATATTTGTTTGCCAATCTGAGGACTTAATTTAGGTGAGTGTGACAGTCATTTTTTAGCATTAATGGAGAGAAAATAGGCTACTATATTGAATCAATACTGTTATTGATAGGGAAGGAATTATAGTGTGCCTTCGGTTATAAAACTTTAGCAACAACAAGAAGTACTAGTAGTTTGAAATGCTGGTTACCACATTAAATTGTCTGTCTGAGTAAATTCTCAGACAGAATTTGCATCTATGGGTTCATTCCTGAACGCTCTCTCTTGGACATACTCAAGTGACTACTCTTAGGTTTAACTATAGTCAGAAAAGTTGTCATTAGCATATGGTGGAAAGATTCCTCTTTGATTTATGCATGGTGGTTAACTGTATATAAAAATTGCTGTGATGGAGACAGAGAAAAAATATATGTTCCCATTTGCTATTTCAAATAATGATATATATGCCCATTAATAAGAGCAGGGGAGAGGGGTTGGTTTGTTTTGTTAACACAGCACAGTTGGAAACTAGCTGTTATCAGCATGAAAGTAAAACTTCTAAAGTAACCACAGTAGAAATAAAATTAGTGTGCTTCTGCTGCAGGTAGATAACCTATTTTTTAATTATAAATTACAAATTATCCTTCTTGTTAGTTTTCACTGACAATGAGTAGTTCTGGGATACCTGTCAGAGAGATAACATATCCTTTACAACACTGAAGCACAGAGCAAGGCTGACAAGAGTTCCAATATCAAACCTGGGTAGGAACATGGAACTGGCAATCTAGGTTTGGCAGTTGCACAATTTCAGCTCTATAACTGTCAACAAAATATTCCCTATACCAATGCCATAATAAGGTCATGATTTTTTTTTTTGGTCTGGGTAAACCAACTCTTGTTTGTAATACCTAGGAAATACCAATTGGCTTGCACCTTTCACTGTTACTTGCATATTCTATGATAGATTTGTATATCAATCCTGGTGATGACTGAAGCAGCATTAAACCACTACACCAGAGTCAACTGTTTGTGGATCTGCCGGTGAGGCACATTTGCAAGAGAAGCTGTTTATATTGTCAACTAAATCCTATTTCAAAAGACAGCCAAATCACTGTTTCATGGTATGACATATCAACATTTCTTCCATCACTCATTGTTTGAAAATCATGAAGAAAGATGTGCAGCTTTGAATAGGAGAGAGGAAAAGTCTTGACAAATAGAATCCAAAACAGGTACCAGGTATTTGCAAATTCTGCATCAACATTTAAAAAATGTACTCTGTGTTTAGAAATCAACACAGCTCTTTGTAGCCCATTTCTGTTTCAGCTGTACCCATTGTTCAAACACTGAAACAGAGTAAACTTGCTTGAAAAAGCAAATATCATTACCACACAATATCAACATTACTCATCTGCTCAGATTCTCATGGTATGTTAATTGTTTTAAAAGATTTACTTAATGTGTTGGGTTCTTTTTAACTCAGGAAGGTAATTTACTATTGTTCTATAATCACATTGCTTTCATAGCTGTTCTGTAATTGTACGTTATAATTCCATATAGTGTACATGTGTGAAAAAAATAACGGCTGATGATTTTTTTTCTAAATTAAGTAGCTCCAAATTCTTAAACCTGATTGAAAATTCTCAATGGAAGTCTGTAATAAAAAATTTAAATGACTGATTAATAATCTCACAGATCTAATTTGATTTAATATTTGACAGGAGTCTTTTTGTACCTTCAAGATCCTGAAAATATCAAAGCAAACCTCTACTGAAAACAAATTTTGTTGGCTGACTGCTTAAAAAACTCTTATGTTTTCATTGTTAAAAAAAAAATCACACACTGGTTCAGGTTTGCTCTAAAGACCATTCAGTTTCCCATGAAACTAAGAACTAATTTTTTGTGACCCTCAGAAAGTCTTTGAATTAAGAGTTTGAACTGGGGTTCAAATAAACATTTCAGGAAAGTCCTGTTAAACACTGACTTTGATGATGTCTGACTTTTTAAGACTCTTCCATTCTGATTTTTTTTTAATTTCTATGAATTCAGATTAAAAAAAAAAGATGACCATAAACAGCAATGTCATTCCTGAAGGCAGGAAAGTTTTGTGACATTTCAGGTGTTCTCAGAAATGTTTCACAAGTTTCTGTACGTTATGACAGAAAGATTAAATGTTTCTATTAATTTAGTGGCAAAAAGGAAACATCATATGGTTGCACTTTGTATAGAAGTGCCATTTATATGTAATTTCCTGTGTTTTAATACATGATTGATAGATATTATGAGTATGTTATAGATGTAAATATTTTGTATTAATAAATATTCTAAGCGCATTAGCACGTGTTACTTGTAATCTATATATTGACATGTTGGACTGTTTAACAATTGTATACAGTATTAACCTTTTATAACTGCAACTCTAATATACAGTGACCTGTTGAAGGAGTTATTATAGTCATGTGTACAAAGTCTGAAGAATCAGCTATCTTTTTCCCCCCCAACCCGATTTAGTGCTCTGAATGCGAAGTTCACACTGCATTTTCTCCATGCATCCCAATGTAAGCAATCATACCAGTAGTTTTACTCCTGGGTTCTCCAACAGCATTTTACATTTATCCTTCCTGGAAGGATAACTTTTATGTGGAACTAGTTTTATGACTAGTAGAGAGGGCCTGTCTGAGAATTCAAAGATGGAAGGTCATTTGGGTAAAAGTCTTTATGAAAAGATAAAGCTCCCTATTGTAAGGAAATGAATACGTGAGAACAGCAGGGGAAAGATAATGGACTACAGAAAATCAGACTTCCACAAACTCAGGAATTTGGCCAATAGGATCTTATGGAAAGTCGGGGGATTATCTAAGGAATAAAGTGAAGGACATCTGTCAGTTTCTGAAAAGGACTATATTAAAGGCACAATGGCAAAACATCCTGATGAATTTATTTTTTTTAAAGCATATGTAAGAATATGTTGCATCAGGAGCTTTTCAATGATCTGAAAACCATAAGTAGAAACAAAAGCACCTAATAAGGAGGGGTCTAAAAGAATGGCACAACTATATAGGGATAAAATTAAGGGGTGAATCCCCATGAGCAGCAATGTGCATTCCCCAGGGACAAATAGCATCGTGCTGCTGCTAGTTGTCACAGGGAACGCCCCTGCATGTGCACTTTGGCTCATGGCAAGTTGCCCTGGGTGGAGTAGGAGAGGCTGCAGCAAGCACCAGAAACCATATTTCGGGTCTTGGAGGCATCCTGGGCCCCTAGCAGTGGCACTCTGGACAACTGGAGCCTGCCTGGCATGCTTTGGCTGGCCAGGCTTTGGGTTCATGTGACACATGCTGCTGCCACATGCACTGCCTCGCTTTTTCTGGTGCTTTTTTCTGGATTTTCCTGTGTCAAAAAAGCCCACCACACTGTGAATTAGCAGCACAGTGAAGACCTGTATATGCAGCATGTGTGATTTGTGGCACCGCAGACAGGCCTGCAGCACCACCAACTGCACAGGCATGCTCATGGGAATACATACCTAAGAAAACTAAGGGGAAAAATGACTTCATTTAAAACTGCTCTTAATCTCTCATACTCAATGCTGTTTTAAGGATATAAACAGACGTCACTGAACACAGACATTTCCCCTTGTTCCACAGGGTCAGTTCCCTGCTAATCCTGGGAGTAGTCAGGACCCAATTCTGCAAGACAACTCAGGGTACTCCTTTTGAAAATGGAGGGCCTCTAGTTTTCCCCGCTAGCAGAAGCATACCTGGGGACCCTGTGTGTTCTTCTGTTAGAAATGAAAGCCGAAGTTTCTCTTTTGTAGAGATGCACAGCTGGAGTCTTGAACTCTCTTTAATGTAGTCCTGAGCTGACTGGTAGAGTCAGCCCTGGAACCCCATTAGTGTTGATGTGTACCCTGGGAATCCTAAACAGGGGAACCTACACACAGGCATTCCTGGGGTTTGTGGGGCCTGATCCTGTATGCCCTAGGAATGGAAATTGGTGGGAGTGGGAATCAGCTAATTGGTCAATGGGACTGTCTGTGCATAATGGTTAAGAGATGCCTCAGCACAGCTGGATTGAGCACATTGCGAACACGGATGCAGGGAGTTTCCCCTGTAGCACAGGAAAAGTTTTGGTGCAAGGTCAGAGCCCTCCAAAACCTCGCAGCTGCACCAGCGAGTGCATGCTTGCGATTGACTTACATTAAATTATGCATATGTGTCAGTCAGCAATTGGCCTGCTGACCGAATAAGAGGCTTGGGTGATGCCCGCCCAAACCCGAGGAGAGCTGGGACATGCATGAGGAAAGATCCATGTGCGTTTCCAAGCCACAAAGGAGGCCTGATCAACCGACAACAACTCCCCGCCGGATTCATCCGACGCCCCATACTCTGCATGAGTGTGAGCTTTTGTGTGCCTGGGTTCCTGCTTGAGTTTTGTAACTTCAAGGAACATGCCTACAGCCTAAGGACTGTAAGTAAAGTTTTTTTTGCTTCCAACAACCTGCAAGTCTAATGCTCTAATTCCACACTCCATCAGCGGCCCCATTCCGCCAGCATTTCTTGGCCCCCACAGGGACTTACTGGGGTGCAGAATTCTCAGGCCCGCAAGCCCCAGGAATGCCTACCCTAGTTGGCTAGAGAGCACAGGCACCTCCAGGATGCCTGTGCTCTGCCTTCTTAAGCTGACACGCATCAGCTGCAAGACATCAGCTGCAAAATAGCTGTGGCAGAGTGCCTCTCCAGGGGTGGCTGTGAAGACCCTGCAGCCCTCCCTCACCTTGTGGGTAATCACCCCTTCAGTTCACCCACCACTCCTTGATGTTAGTTATCTTAATGAGGGAGGCTGCTGCAGAGCTTCATAAATTGTTCTCTCAAAACTGACTACTAGGTGCATGATAGGGTCTGCCTTATAGGCTAATTGCATGGGTCTGTTCCTTCCATATCCCATGCCTCGCAGATAACAACCTCATTTACGTTTTCTTTCATTTAAGCTTACTTCTTGAGTTTCTGGACCCTCATTGACCCCATGATCTCAGCCCCTCACTAGGCTCTGGAACACTCCCTGGGCCCCTAGGAACCTCCTCCTCCCCTTAGTTCCTTCCCAAACCTCCAGACTGCTTTAGGTGTTCTTAGGGTGACAGGATTTGGATCTTGGGGAGCACTGGATTTGCAGCTAACTGAAGGCTTTAAAAGCTGCTGGTCACAAAGCAGAATGATATATTAAAAATAACATTGAAAATGCTTAGACAAGCAGTTTTCTAACAAGGTCATAGTGTTAGAGCACATTGTATAAGAAAAACAAGATGTGGCCCACCAGCCACCGTCACAAGATAAAGCAGAAGCAAGACCTTGGAGATGGTGCTGAAATCAGCAAAGACTCAGAAAGAACCAGCAAGAAATCACAATCAACTGAAAGAAGCTGGGGTCAAAGTCTTATATATGCACTCTTAGCAGAGAGGCATGCAAATGAAAGAAATGCATAGGCAATTTCAAACTAATGAAGTAAACAGTAAATAGAAGTGGAGCTTGAAATGGGAGGAGAAATGTGTGGAACAGAAAGAGGGATGGAGGTGGAGTGAATGTTAATAAGCATGAATCATGGTGTATAAAATGTGAAAAGAACTATTGTTCAGTCAGTGCAACTCCTGGTTTATTGGGTTTTTGGGAGCTACTCTAAAGCTGTCTCCATTCTGAACAAAGCTGTTGCGAGCAGTGTGTGCTGTTGTTTGCTCCCTGCTTGCTCTGCTAATGAGTAACAGGATCCATGAGCAATTGGATCATTGTCTCCCTAATCATTGGGCACCATATGGAGTTGAGGTCTAACAGGTGTTATCACAAAGCTGGCCTTTTGGAGCTGCAGACATCTTGTTGAGATGGTATTCTCTCAGCAAGCTCCAAGATGTTATTGCCAGCTTCTCATAGGGCCTGAACTTATACCTGCCAGCTCCCTCGATCAGATGACACCCCACAACCCTCCAGTTAGCCCTGGCCTGCACCTGCTTTGCAGGCTGCCTGTCCTCTTAAAGTGGCAGGCACCCCAAGTGCCCTGCCACATAGCAGCACTCATGTCATGGCCAGAAATTCTGGGTATCTGTATTGTGAAAAGAGGCATGGACATCTCTTTGCTTGGCCTTTGTCTTGCCATATTGTTTTGGGTTTTTTTGGCAGCAAAAAGGCCTACATGACCCTTTTTCTGAGATTGGGCCTGTGTGGCCAGAAGTGAATTAGAGGGGCTTATTTCACAGAGGCAGTGGAGACCAAGAGTGAGACATGAGGCTTGAGAAAGATGCAAACATATCATTGTTTGAAGAAAATAAACAGGGGAAAGGTGGAGGCATTTACAAACTTTGAACTCCACAGCCTGAACATCTGATTCCTGACACAGATTTGTCAGCAAATCTACATTAGGGTATAAAAGGCATGTAAAACACTATATCATCTTAGGATGTTAAAAGTCTACAGAGGATATGTTATATAAACATAAATCCATAGCTGGCTAGAATGAAATAGGACATTTATGGTTTGCCTCGACTGGTTAATTCTTGTTCAGCGACCTGATTTTCAAATATCCATTGAAATCAATGACAGCTGCATGGCCTGAAAACCTTTGAATAATACTGGCATATATGAGAGAGAGTGAGAGAGAGAAAAATAGAGAGTCGAGCTATTTACTAGGCCTGGGCGAGTCAGAAGCAATCTGATCCGGCATTGGATCCAGCCACCTCAGATGCCAGTGATCCGAATTGGAGCGCCAGACTAGGTTTCTGCTTCGATCCGGTTGAAGCAGCTCTGAAGCTTCAGAGCCACCTCGGAGATCCAGCCATAGGGTATAATGGAGAATTAGTGAAATATCTGTAACTTTGTTGTTTTTTGTCCGATTTGGATGGAACTTGCAGGGGAGTAGCCTCCACTAAGAGCATGAAGTCTGCCAAGATTCAAGAAGATTGGTGCTGGGGTTTGGGGGGAACTGAACCCCAAATTCTTGAAAGCAAAACTCATGTTACATCTGTGTGCTACACCACAGGGAGGTGAAAACTGCAGGGGTGATGGCCCCTAGTAAAGCTACAAAGCCAGCCAAGTTTCAAGAAGATCAGTGCTGGGGCTTGGGGGGAACTGCACCCCAAATTCTTAAAAGCAAAACTCATGTCACTTGTATGTGTTATAACACAGAGGAGTCAAGACTGCAGGGATGGTAGCTCCACATCTTTCACCTTGAGTCCCTGGTCCTGCAGCACTTGCTCTACTAGTTACCTAAACTTGTTGAATTTTGCATTTTTGAAGTCCAAGGCTTCAATCCTGCTAGCCAATTTGTTTGCCTTATGTTGGACAGTGAACATGATGGTTTCATGATTTTGCTGTTGCCCAGACTTCCCTTTATATTTAAGCCAGTCATGAGATCATCTCCTTTGGCTAGGATCAAGTCTAGCAAAGTATCACCTCTGGTTGGCCCATGCACCTCCTGAGTCAGGAAGAGGCTCCTCCACATATGTCTGGAAGGATCGTGACCAATCCAACTTGGCTGAGTGTTCCACCCAAGAGATGTCTGGATAATTAAAATCACCAATGATGACCATGCCACGTGCATGTGCAGCCTCAGTCAGTTCTCAGGTGAACTCCAGATTGAGCCTGGAGGAGATAAGAACAACTCTCCAGTCCACCTTTTGAAGTTAGCCTACTGGGTAGCCAAGAGAAAGAGCTATGTGAGGCCAGGAGGAAGATCACAAATGACAGCGAATGCAGGTCAGGAAGTTAAATGTTGCCCTGGAAGTGAGGGCCCCCAAATTTTAGCCTGGGCCTTCACTTCCAGCAGAACAGGGATTTTTTTCCAGTGCTGTAACTATTTTATCCAATGTATATGAAAAATGAAAGGTGCATTTGGTCAGCTTCAGGGAATCTGTGCAAAGTCTGGCCAATATCTAGTGGTTGGCAGTGTTTGATAGATTGTAGGAAATGCAGTTTCAACTACCTGCCCTAGCTGAAAGGCACCTGGAGCCCTATTGCCATACTCCCTGGACAAATGCCTGAAACCCACTAGCCAAAGATTTCACAGGAAGCCTGTGTGCATACCACTGAATTGCAAACTGCATAACTGACAAAAATGCAGTTTCATGCCTATGGGTGTGCCGTTTACATATGTACAGTGAAAGAAGATTTAACTCCTAGATCTTGTAGTTTAGCACTATAGACCCTAGAAGCACTTGGCTGACTCCACTCTTTTCATTCATTCCTGTCTATCATGTGTTTTTGTTCTTCAGCCATCCATCTTAATTTCTGTGGGTCTGACACCATATCATCTAGCCATCTTCAACTTGGTGTTTCAGGAGACTGTCTCCCACCTGGTACTCCAAGGAGCATTTTCTTTGGTGTATGAATTACTTCCATTCTTTTACCCTGACCCAGCAATTGTAGTCATTGTGCTCTGCCTAATGTGTCAGGGTCTGGGCTTTGTAAAACTGATATGGCTCATTATTGGTTCTTACGTTCCATTCTTGCATTATGGGATCATACTGTACACCAAAGATTTTCTGTAAAATATTCCTTTCAAAACAATTGAATAGTATCTTGTTTGCTTGTGAGACAATCCAAGTTTGACTGCCAAATGTTAATAATGGCCTGATTATGGCTTTACAGACTTAACGCACAGTTTTCCTTGGGATGAGATTGAATGACAGGAGCTTGGGCAAGGCAAAGTAGTTTTTCCTTTAATTTCTTCTTTTATGTTACCATCCTGTGCTATGATACAAAAATTAAATATCTGAAGTGTGTCACTTGTTTTTTTTGTGTGTTTGTTTATTGTTATGTGAGGTCCTGGACTTACTGCTATCCCATTTACCAGCAGACAGTCTATTTTATCAAAGTCACTTGTCCAATTTTCTTTGCTTCATTTATTAGTCAGGTATACAGAACTTCTATATCATTTGTATTTTCATATATGAAAGCTATATCAGCAGCATATAGCAAGACTTCATGTTCTTCACTCAGCTGAACTCCTCCACTTATGTTATTTATGACCCTGTTTACCTTTTTCACTGGCAAATTGAATAGAATTGAATAGTATCTCCCTGTCTCAGTTTAGTTTTAAATGGGAAGGGGTCCAATTTTCTTCCGTAAATGTTAATTCTGTTTCTTGATTCATGCATGCAAATATTAATATGTTTAATTAGTTTGTTGAGAGTTCCTAATTCGGCTAATATGGCCCACAGACATGCGTATGCTATCATAAGCTTTCTGGAAGTCTATGAACAGAATATGTGTGCTTTACTGGATTCCCATTTTTCCTCAACTATTTGTCTTAGTGAGAAGATTTTTTTCTGTTGTCAATCTATACTTGCAGAGTCCATACCAGTATTCCCCCAGAATTTATCTTGTGTTAAGTAAGTAATAATTGCTGTAGCAAGATGTTAGAAAATACTTTATACGTCATTGTTAATAGGGCAATACCTCTCATTTTGACACTCCAGCTTGCTGCCTTTTTTTGAAGATGGAACATATTAAGGCTTCTCTCCAATTATCAGGTAAATGATTTTCAGATAAGGAGAATTAATTTATGGATTTGTTTATAAAGCTATTCCACTCCATATTTTATCACTTCAATTGTAATGCCATTAGTTCCTCGTGCTTCATTGTGCTTGATATCCTTGTTTGTACTTCCCAACTCCTTCATATAATGTTTTTTCATAATTTATCTTATCTCTTGATATCTTGGAGTTGACTCACTAGGTATTGATGCTTTTTGTTTCTTAGAACTTTCTTTGTTTCTTGGATGATGTCCTTATATTCTTCCAGACGTGTGCCCATGTTCTGGTTTCACTGGAGAAGCTTTTGTCTTGCTGATTTCATTGTATTTGTTGCTTGCCTACATTCATTATCATACTACCTATTCCTTGTGACATTCTCTTGTATCCTTACTGTTTTTCTTTGATTACTATTCTTTGTTATTCCATTGATTGTTGACACTTACATCATTGTAATTTTAGCTTATTTCTTCATTTCAGAGAGTTCTTCAAGGGTCTGAAATCTGTTTTTATGTTCTGCTTGATGCTGTTCACTAACCTTTACCTATTTAAGCTATTCAATGTCAAATTTTCCCTATTTTACAATACCATATTTCTGTCTACTTTCAATTGCATTGCTATACTTCCTCTGACAAGAAAATAGATGTCTAAATTCACACTTCTGAAACTTCTTATATTTCTTAGGCTGTTTCTGGATTGTGTGTGTATAAGTATACGAACAATCTGGTTTGCTGCTTTTTGTCTTGAGACACCCACATTTGTATGCAATGTTCTTGTGGGAAGTTATTGTTCTCCTAATAATCATATTTTTCTTGAGGTAAAGCAAATGAATCTTACCCCATTTCCTCTGGAAATGTTGTGCAGGCCTTCTGTAACAGCCCTTTGTTTGTAAATCTGTTCTCTACCTACTTTTGCTTTGCTGTCTCCTAGTACAAACATGATATCATTTTTTGGTATGTGTTCATACAGATGCATGACTAAATCATAGAATGCATCTTTCTCAGTACCTTCTGTTTCTTCTCTAGGGGCATATATATTTAGAACTGTGATACTGAACCACTGGCTTTGTATTCTGAGGATGGAGATTCTTTCATTGATTCTTTGGAAATACATAAGAAAAAATTATGTTCTTGAGCTTAGCACAAAAACTGTGCTGTATTCATGTCTGTCTGTCTTTGTTACACAAAAAATTAAGGGGTGTTTGTTGATCTCTATTATCACCTGGAACAAGAATAAGTGTATCTCTTGCAAAACTTGTATGTCCATCTTGTATTTTCCCAATTCCTCCACTAGAGATTAAGTCCTTCTTGGTCTATAAGGTCTTAGTACATTCTGGGTTACAATCTCTAACTCCTTTTCCCATTTTCAAGGTCTGTTTACATTTGACTTCAACCAACTCTGATGAGATAGTATAGATTTCATAACAAGCTACTTTTTCTGAGATAATAGTTAACTCTATCCTCAACTACCAACTGGAGGGCCAGGAAATTTCTCTCTGTCAGATCCCTCACCTTCAACTTGTCTGGCTTGGGGGACCCTTTCAGAAGCTATGCTTACTGCTGCATAGCTCTCAGGATCATAGGGATATGCAGGCCCCATTCAAACAACAAGGGGAGGATACCACTAATGTCATCTAATGTTCTTGGGATTAAAATTCAATTAATTAGAAAAGCAGAAGTAAATTTCATACATATGTTAAAATATATCAAGATATATTATTATAGTGTCCATCTGGCAAGGCACCAGACTATCATGCGTAGACCCTGAGATGCTGCAGAGTCACTTGGAGGAACTTTAAGTCGGCAGGCCTGGATGAGCTCCATCCGAAAGTACTGAAGGCACTAGCCGATGTCATTGCACAGCCACTGATGGGAATATTCAAATGCTCGTGGCGCATGGGCCAAGTCCCAGAGGACTGGAAAAGGGCCAATGTAGTCCCCATTTTCAAGAAGGGGAGGAAGGAGGACCCAGGCAATTATAGGCCAGTCAGTCTCACCTCCATCCTTGGCAAAGTCTTTGAAAAAATTATCAAGGCTCACATTTGCGAAAGCCCAGCAGGACAAATTATGCTGAGGGGAAAACAGCACGGGTTTGTAGCAGGCAGATCGTGCCTGACTAATCTAGTAACTTTTTATGACTTTTTATGACTTTTTATTACAAAATACCTGGACACAGGGGTAGGGGTGGATGTCATATATTTAGACTTCAGGAAGGCCTTTGATATGGTATCCCACCCCAGACTGGTGAACAAGCTAAGAGGCTCTGATTTGGATGACTTTACAGTCTGGTGGGTGGTGAATTAGCTAGAGGGTCACACCCAGAGAGTCATAGTGGATGGGTCGGTTTCGACCTGGAAGGGTGTGGGCAGTGGGATCCCGCAGGGCTTGGTACTTGAACCGATGCTCTTCAATGTCTTCATTAGCGACTTGGATGAGGGAATGATGTGTACTCTGTTCAAGTTTGCGGATGACACAAAACTGTGGGGAGAAGTAGACACACCGGAGGGTGGGGAACAGCTACAAGCAGACCTGGACAGGTTGGACAAATGGGCAGAAAACAACAGAATGTAATTCAACAAGAAGAAATGAAAAGTGCTGCACCAAGGGAGGAAAAATGTCCAACATACCTACTGCCTAGGAAATGACCTGCTTGGTTGCGTGGCAGCCGAAAGGGATCTTGGAGTCCTAGTGAACTTCAAGATGAATATAAGTCAGCAATGTGGCGAAGCCATCAGAAAAGCTAACGGCACTTTATCATGCATTAGCAGATGCGTGACAAATATATCCAAAGAGGTGATACTTCCCCTCTATTGGGCGCTGGTCAGACCGCAGTTGGAGTACTGCGTGCAATTCTGAGTACCGCACTTCAAGAGAGATGTGGACCATATGAGTGACCCTTCTCTGGAGAGGGTCCAGGGAAGGGCCACTCATATGGTTAAGGGCTTGCAGGCCAAGCCCTACAAGGAGAGACTAGAGAACCTGAACCCTTTTAGCTTCTGCAAGAGAAGGTTGAGAGGTGACCTTGTGGCTGCCTATAAGTTCATCATGGGGGCACAGAATGGAATTGGTGAGGTTTTATTCACTAAGGCGCCCCTGGGGGTTACAAGAAATAATGGCCGCAAGCTAGCATAGAGCACATTTAGACTAGACATTAGGAAGAACTTCTTCACAGTTAGAGTGGCCAAGGTCTGGAATGAGCTCCCAAGGGAGGTGGTGCTCTCCCCTAACCTAGGGGTCTTCAAGAGGAGGTTAGATAGGCATCTAGCTGGGGTCATCTAAACCCAGCACTCTTTCCTGTCTATGCAGGGGGTCAGATTCGATGATCTATTGAGGTCTCTTCCGACCCTAACATTTATGAATCTATGAATCTATCAGGGGCTACCATACACCTCTCCTAGTTGACTGAATACTCCTCTTCGTGGCTCCAGTAGATGCATGGATACCTGGCATACCAACCGGGCCACAACAACCATCAGCTCTGCTTAAACTATAGCTTTTCCAGATAAAGAAAATTCAGAGAACTGCAAGCAAACTATGCAAATTCCTTCCAAGTGTGACACCCAATGAGGCAGCTGACTGTCTTAATTAAGCAATTTTCCTGACAAAGTTTCCAGTCCAGCTCAAATTTACAGGGTTAGGTCCAGTGGGAAAAGGGTAAAACATGACTAGTCAGGAAAAGGCTTAATATGAAATAATACTAACATGAAAATGAGAGTAAACTAAATTAATTTCATTGCTTTGATCAGTATTTATTCTACACTTAATATATATTCAGAAACTTTTACAACAGAAGGCCATTGCTCAGATTTTCATAACTATGTAAAATCTTGTTAAGCTCTATACTAACTGAATGCGCACTCATTATTATTTAATTGTTTTGGCCTACATTGGGTCTCTTAGCAAATGCCCTAAGACTACATGTAGTTTGCAAGTAGGTGATTCAGTAGAGGGCATCCAGCTTAGTGTTTACTCATTTGGTGGCATATGATGCTCTGTGAGACTTGCAACAATTCTCCCTTTCTCTCTGTTAATATGTAAGATGGCACTCACTTAACATGTAGTTAAGGAAACTAACAGGGGAAATATAAATGATTAATGGTGGCTCAAATAGATATTGCTGTAAACAAAATAATAGATACCATTGAACGCTGGAAAAATATAACGCACATACCTGATGCTGCTACATCTGCAATAGGTCTCTTG
The DNA here is from genome assembly GCA_030014935.1 of Caiman crocodilus. Classification (NCBI taxonomy): domain Eukaryota; kingdom Metazoa; phylum Chordata; order Crocodylia; family Alligatoridae; genus Caiman; species Caiman crocodilus. The sequence goes on from JAGPOW010003182.1 coordinate 31,443,007, forward strand.
GTGACATTAGCCATAAACCCAACAATGGAGAAGATGACAAAGCCAGCAAACATACTTGTGCATGAATTTATGCAGCACACTATAATGGAATCCCTGAAAGAAAGGTAAAGTGCTAGTGAATGAAAAAACACTGGTATGTGTCAATACTTTTAACAGGTGCTGTTAAGTGGTGGGTTGTGGTGGTAAAATAGTGGAACTGCTAGAATAGTGAAAGTGGCTTGCAATGGAATTCACAGACCTAAGTTCAAACCTTCCTTCCGATGTGTGTCACCCTCCAGATACCCTGTCACAAGCAGATAATTGGCTGAGCTGGGAAGTCAAAAGTAGCCAGTTGTGATACTTGACCTATAACTTTCTTGTGTGCTGCTTGCTGCAGAATACCTTAACCAGCCTGATCTGAAGCAGCAGTAAATCACAGAAACTGTTTTTTACTTCTTTTATTGTTGGGAACTTTTCTTGGTAAGATGCATGATTAAAACACTTTTCAATTGTGGGTTCAGTTCCTACTTATTTGACACTTTCTGGGTCATGCTGGGTAAATTGCCTAATTATGCTTTGCAATTTTGAATTCCCTATTGATTTCTTTGTCTTCCATATTAAAAGGCTCTGATCCTAGTATCAGGGCATGGCTCTCACCCTTGTCTGTGCAATACTTAACAGGATAGGACCTAATCTCAGCTGGGACATCTAAGAACTTTTGTAATACATATAATAATCTTTTTACCTGTAAACATTATTGTGGAAAGGGTTGTAACTTCCAAGAGCAATCAGTGAACCAAGACCCAAACCATAGGAGAAAAAAATCTGTGTGGCAGCATCCAGCCATACCTGATTGCAGAAAGCAATTTTGTTTTTATTATGTCTATACATACATGCAAGAGGCTGATTAGATATCATTTGAATGGTAAACAATTGGTATGGAACTTTTATTTACATAGAATAAATGTTTACCTCAGAATCAGAAAGTTTACTGAAGTTAGGAGTTATATAGAACAAAATGCCTTCCCTTGCTCCAGGCAGTGTTACTCCACGGAAGAACAAGATAAGCAGCATGACATATGGGTAAGTAGCAGAGAAGTAGACCACCTATTGGAAAGAAACAAGGGATTATAAATCTAGACATAAAATGGTAGATACAGGAAAGGACTGAAGAGGGTATAGTCATACCCCCTTCAGCTGTGCAGCACATGTGCATTGAGTCCTCTGGACTCCTTTCTGATCAGCACAGGGTCCTTCTGGAGCTCCATTCAGGGAGCTTTCTGAGATTACCAGCTGTTCAGTGCAGGCTCTTGTCACAAGCATTGCTTTTCCATGCTTCTGGAGTCCAGGGGCAACTACTGCCACCATTTACCTCTCCCCATCACCTTCTCTGTGCTAAATTTAGAGGCAGGGGAAAGAAAGGGGTGGAGCAGGGCTAAAAGTGGTGGAATTCATCCCCTGAGCTCCAGAGTCACCTGCATGGACCAGCTGGTGAGCTCAGAGAGATCACTATGCCTGTGGCATACAGCTGACAGGGGGATGCGACTGTAGCACTACACTGCCCTGGATCTCCCCCTAGCTCCCAGTAAAATTTCAGTAGTTTTAACTATTTGTGTCACAACAACAACAAAAAATGTCAAATTTTGTGGGGGGGAATAGCATTCTACATTTAGTGCCACACAGCAAGTCAACAGTTCTGGAATTCCCTACTTAGCACATCTACAAGATAAACTAACATTCCCCGCTACTGTTCTGAGTGCCCTAGGGCCACAGATGAGGAATAGGACTGGGCTGTTCCTGAACTTCTAGTTCACATATCTCTTCATATTGTTTGGCACTGCAAGCATTAGTCTGCACAACATCAGTGTTCCTAGTCACAGCCAAGCTTGGAGAAGAGCATTTTTAGCTCTGTCTTCTGGCCCTACAAGTCCTCCTCTGCCTAGTAGAGAGGGGAGTGGAAAGATGGCATTTGTTGGGGATAACTGCCCCACAGGCCTCTTGACATCTTGATTTCCAAAAGTCTTGTGGATGAGTAACTGTAAAGTCAGGCTACAGAGAATGATCTTGCTGCCTCCTCTGAAACTAGGAAAGAAAGATGAGATTGCCAGGTTTGAAGTTCTGTACTGGAACCATTTTGTTCAAACAGGCTCAGTTCAACTAATAGACACAATGGTTCATTTCTTTTATTGTCCTGTGAATACTTAGCTTTTCGTTAGCCACATGAAGATCTACATGAAAAATTCAAACAAGCATGATATGGTAGCATCATTGAACACAGCTGAACCATCCCAGCCAAGTGTCTGCCTAACCTGCTATTGAAAGGTGGAAGAGTCCACAATTTCTCTAGATAGTCTGTTTCAATGCTTGACTACCCTCATAGTCAGAAAGTTCCTCCGAATTTCCAAAATAAATTTACCCTGATGACTCTTTAGTCCTTTGCTCTTAATCCTGTCCCTACAGTGATGGAAAAAGCCCAACCCCAGCCACTCTGTAAACACACTTTAGGTATTTTAAGACTCTTAATCAAAACTCTTATTCAGACTTCTTATCTTCAGACTAAATAATCTGAATCCTTTTAGCCTTTCCCCATAAATATTGCTTCCCAGACCCTTAATAATTATCTAAATCATTTGTTTGTCCTTGCCCATCACTGCCCTTGCTTTGCAAGTGATACTTTTGTTCATACAACCTAATAAGCTGTTGATTTTTTTGCCATGACACACTGTTCACTCACATTCATCTTATGGTCTCCTGTAAACCCCAGGTTCCTCTTTGCAGTACTGTGGCCTAGCCACTCCTTCCCCACTCTGTATTTGTGAAAGCAATTATTCCATCCCAACTGCAGTACTTGTCCTTACTGAATCTTATATGATCAATATTTCTAAGTCTTACCTTTCCTGTCCAGCCTACGCCCTTCCAGATGCAAAAGTACACCAGAATCCAGGCAATTGCCAGTGTAATTGCTAATGGCCATCGGATCTGCCCTGGTTTTTCCAAACCATCAGTCATTTGGTGCATGTTACGTCTAAAATGAGCAAAAAGAATGGCATATTTTACAACTCAGTATTCCAAAGAAGGATGTAATACCATATTTATCTGAATCCAAGACAGTTTTAAAGTTAAGATGACCTCTCAGTACTTATATACTAGACAAGAAAAATTAATAAATGTGTTATCATTTTCCATGTATAGAATCTAACTATTAGAGGGTTGTCTTAGTTCATTCTCTCCACCATTGCAGTGAGGAAACCAGCAGTAGGGCAGGAGGCAGTGGGGAAGTCAAATGGTCTGACTCCTTCCTCTTGCCACTTCTACCTGCCTGTTCACCCAGGCCCCTGCCTCCCTGTGACACCTGCCCCTTACCACTTGCCCCTCCTCCTGCCTATGTCCCCTGGCATTTGCCTGTGCACCATTTCCCCCTCCCTTGCCCCTGTGCTTATGTCTTCCATGCTTGGTCTCCACATCATCTGCCCCTCCCCTCCCCGCCCATCCCTCCCTGCTGCCATGCCACTGCTGTCTCTGTCATTCCTTCACCACCAGCCCTGCTCCACTGCTACTTACCCTCTGCAGCTTTGGTTCTGGCTCCAGTTTGGCCCAGGACATGGAGCACATGGTCAGTCCAGCCCATGTATTCCAGCAGTGGCACCAGGTCCTGCTCTAGCCCCAGAGCTGGAGTTAGAGCTGAAGTTACCACAACCACAACTGATGCATGGCCCAGCAAGGGCTGAAGTGACCACATACTCTGTGCCCTGGGCCAGAGTGGGGCTAGAGTCAGAGCAGTGGTGGAGAGGAGGGCAGGGTAGGCAGAGGCTGTAGGAGGGAAGGTAGTAGGTGCGGGCAATTTCTGTGGCTCTGAACTCCAGCCATCCAACCATGCTTGTATTCAAATCCATGATGTGGGTCTTCCCCCCATGTTAAATGGGGGAAAAAAACCTTGCCTTGTATTTGAGGAAGTACGTTATTATAAAAAGTTGAATTTTTCACATGCACACAAATAACAAAGATTCTTCTCAACTTACTCCCAAAATTCAAGCACTGCACTTGTCATGTTGGTGGTATTTGCTATAGTATAATTGGAGAAACAGCGGTCTGTGTTCCATGAATTCTCACAGTGCCTCCAAGGGAGATTCTATTTAGAAAGAAAAAAAGATAGTTAATCAATGATGTAAGCATTACCTCATATATACAGGGGTGTAGGTTGTAGCTCTGTTGGTTTAAGGATATAGGCAGACAAGGTTCCTTGGGTGAATCTGATATCTTTTATTAGACCAACTTAAATAGTTGGAAAAAGAAAATAAAGCAAGCTTTTGGGTTTAAAAAACCTTTTTCAGGCTGAGGAAGTTTCTACAGTCTATGTGTGCTCTTCTGGGATGCAATGAAAAGCAAAGAACCTAGAGACTGGGCTGGTATGCATACAAAAACCAAAACCACCCATCCTAGTCTTCACACAAGCACCAGACCTCACTAACCTCATCACCAGAAGCAACATTTTTCAGTCCCAGAACATACCAAATGAATCCAGACCATGGCATGACAAGAAATGAAAAACATGCCAACATATCTCCACCCCCCGACACAATTACTACACCCCACAACAGAGCCATCAGCATTCCACCAGCATTCCATTCTTACAATTGCATCCCCAGCAATCTAATGTATCTCATCCAATGCACCAAATACCCTGATGGAAAATATGTAGGAGAGACTAAACAACAACTGCACACCAGAATGAATGCACACCAAAAATCCATCAAAGACCAGAATACCCAGTTACCTGTGGGTACATTTTTCACAAGAAAACCACTCTCTTTCCAATCTCTCAGTTCTAATCCTCAAAGAAAACTTACAAAACACTTCTCAGAGATGTGAGCCTATGAAGCTCACTTCATCAACTTTCTGGATACTAAAAATCATGGACCAGATATAGCCATTGGATTTATGACACGTTATAAACTGCCTGACATCTGACTCCCCAGGTACCTCTCAACTATTTAACTATTACATTCATACCTCTTCTCCCCTCAGCCTGTCTCTCACTCAATAATGCCTCAATTTACATCTTCACTGACTTCCTGTCTCACATGCATACCAGCCCAGCCCAGCCTCTAGCTTCTTTGCTTTTCATTTCATCCAGGAAGAGCACACACCAACTGCAGAAACTTCCACAGCCTGATGAAGGGTTTTTAAACCCAAAGGCTTGCCAAATTTTCCAACTATTTAAGTTGTTCTAATAAAAGATATCAGATTCAGCCAAATAACCATGTCTGCTTTACCTCAGGTATATTTCTCTCTATTGGAATGAAAGTGAAGCAGAAAACTAATATACTAAAATTCTGGAAATTATTAATTTCTCCAAAAATGCTGTTCTGCCACACAATTTATTTACATGAATCAGTTGTGAAAATATTTCCTTCTTTCTCTGAGGTATTAGTAAAAAATTACAGATTCAGCTTCACTTCTCAAAACATGAATATATTGACATTATCTTTAAGACACTGGTGCACTCAAGGGGTCCTCAAGACTTTCATACATTAAAAGATAATGAAGCATGATAGTTATTGATTAACTAATTTTGAAAGGTTTTAGTTTTTGCTCTCAAAATTAGAATGAGATTTTCATAGGATCTTGAACTAGAGTTGCTATTTTCAACAGGCATTTTATATAACAGTGTCCAGTATCAAGAGCAAAATGTACTGGCAAGAAAAAATTAAACAAAAATGTGAATACTAATTGAGAATTGTTTAAGACTGCTTTCTTAGATGACCCCAAACACCTTTAAATGCTACATTCATGTAGATGGCTTACTCACTTGAAAAATCATTTTGTTTAAGAATGGAAGTGAAAATAGCAATTCCAAATAGAATTTTAAAAAGACATAACAAATATGAAAACATTTGTTTATCAGCTAATAAACAAGACATACAAATCTAAACCTGCATACCAGTCAGAATTTCTGGGGTTTATTTCTGACACTGAACAATTGTTCTGAATTGGAATAAGAACTTGACATTTCCCTCAGAAAAGAACTTTTAAAATTTTAATTTCAGATGATTCTGATAGTTTCAATTTTTTAAAAATGAAATAGGGTAGGTGGCTGTACCTGGCAGCAACCCTGGGGACCTCAATAGAGTTGGAGGAGTCCTACCCATGAATCAGAGAACCTGGAGGCCTTAAGACCCCATTTTGAGCTTAGGTTCCCAGAGCTATTGGATTCCATTATGTAGGAAGCCCTGTATTTCAGCAAGGCTGCCCCTGAACTGTATCCCCTAGAACAGCTCTTTGTATCCCTGTGAGCTGGGTTGGGCTGGAAGCAGACACTTTTCTGATGGGAATACGGACAAGTCTAAGGGGAATGGAAAACAGAAAATGGTATGTTTCATTGGATTAAGAAAAATATCAAACAAAGATTCAGAAATAAATGAAATTCTAAGATTGGTACAGTAACAATATAAGAAAAATAAGGACTATAAACTTGTCAGTCATGATGAATGAGATGAAGAAGCATTCAATGAATATTTCTGTTCTGTATTTGGAAAATAGCAGATTATAATATTCATACTGGAACATGGTAACAACATTCTATTCCATCAGTAGGATAGAATGTTAAATAACAGCTATTAAAATTGAACATTTTAGATCAGGACACCAGAACATTTTAGATCAGGACTGGGTAAGCTGAGCCCAAGAATATTAGAAGACTTAGCTAAACACCTGTTTGTCTGAATCATTGATGATTTTTAATGTTTGTTTTGCTTTTTTAAATTTTTTAAAATTTTCGGGAAGTTCCAGTGGACTGGAAGAAGGCTAATGTTACACCATAACTAATAAGCTAACTGAATGACATGGATAACCACTAAGACCAACACACAAATAATTTCCAAAACATTTTTCCTTTTTACTTGTCCCTCTCTGATCTTGTTTTTCCACTCTAAGTTTTCCAAACTTCATCAGCTATGGAAAAGATAGGAAATAGATAAACAGCAAAATGTAACAGTACAACTGTGACACTAACTTACCCAAGTTACAAAAGTTTTGGAAAGTTTCACAGTAAAAAAGGAATAAAAGAAACAGAAAAAGTGTACAAAGAATGTCTTTGAAAGATCTCAACTTAATTACTTTTACTGCAATTTATGAAGAAGAAGAAAAAGGGTAAAGGAAAGAAAAAACACCTACCTCTTTCTGAACAAAATTCTAACACTTCCGTATTTTCAAAATTGAAATTCAAATGGAAAATCTGTTTAGGTTCAGTTTGTAATTCTTTGAATGCAAAAGTGTGAGCGAAGGAAAATGTGCATCTTAATTATATGCATTTAAGTATAAGAAGGGTCCATACAATTTAACTCTTAAAAGATTTTTTTCAATTCACTGTTTACAGTCCAGTAGATTAACTAGTTATCTGTAACAAAATTTTCCTTCTATTGAAAAGAAATGTACACACACTTACTGTGGTAAATGAATTATATAGGTAATATATGGCCCAAGAAATAATCACAATGTAGTAAATATTTAGCCAAAAGGACAGGACAGCAGCAGCTAATCCGACACCTGCAGAGAAAAACACAACAAAGTAAACATTAGATAATTGTAAATTATTCACAGTGATGTGTTTATCACCTTAATAATAGAACCACTACTGTTCTGTTGCACTAGACTATACTACTGGGGGCATTTGAAAGGCAAAAGTCTTTTAAAATGAAATTATATCATACTGAGTTACCTATATTTATAGGGAAAACATATGTAACACATTAAAAACAACAGTATAAATAAGTCACTGATTTTAAGCAATCTACTTTTTGGCATAGGTATAATGGGTTATTTTTCGGAAGCCAAAATGTAATCTGCAACCCCTTAAGTTTTCAAGTCTTCTTGACACATAGAGAGAACTGTAGTAACTCAGCATTGGTAGCAAAATTAATGAGTAAGTGTGGCAAGACCTATATCTGAGAAAGTCATACCATTTTTTGGCTGTATATGGATGGGAACATGGAAGTGGTGTAGAATACCTCATGCTTCTGTAAAAGAATTTGAAACTTGCTAAGTGCTAGGCAGAACTTGGTGATTTTAGGTTTTACTTTTATCCCCAAAGTATAGTCCAGCATATGAACAATTCGGATAAGGATTTGCAGTGAATGGAATAATTGCAATGCAATATGATGCATTCTCCACTGCACTAAAAGCTTGTTTAAGTCTATTCCAACCTTGCAAGTGGTCCAATAAAAGATATCACTCACAACAAGCCTTGGCTTTCACACAGACTAAATCAATAATTTATTCTGAGATTTTTCAATAGCTTCTAAAAGATCTGGCTTCTAACTCTCATTAATTTTAATTAACTGTAATGGGAGTAGACTATCCAGACCCTTAGCTCTCTCTGAAGGCTTCTGTAGCAATTTGGAAATATAGACATTTCTTTTAAAAATTAATATGATAAATGAAACGACATTGCAACTGGTTCAGAAATGCCTTTTGCAGCTGTCATGTGGAAAGGTGGGCATAATATACCTTTAAACATTGGAGCTAGTTTCCAAACTCCGAGGCCGCCTATAGATGTGTACTGGCCAAGGGAACATTCCAAAAGAAACAGTGGAACTCCAGCAAAAATTAAAGTAAGGAAATATGGAATCAGGAATGCCCCTAAAACAAACATAGGAAAGAACCATTACAATAGAAGATCACTATGTCTATATCTTTATTAAGTTTCCAGTATTTAGCCACCAAATATAGATTAATAAATAAATTAATAAATTAACTTTGGCAGAATCTTTTTATTATAAAAACAGTGATTAAAATACACAACTGCTCTTCTGAAAAACTAACAGCCCTAACTTAGTAAATGTGAAAAGGACTTCACTTAATACCATTGAATAGCTTACTGTTAAAGTAACATCTTCCAGCTAGTGCAATTAATATGGAACAATAAACTCTGGACCAGTTTAAGCCCAAACTACTTCCAGGCACAAAGTCTACACATGCGCGCAATTCAGCAACAATTTGAGCAAGGGTGAATCAGGCCAGGGGGTCAGCTCTAAGCACCAGGTGGCATTGCCGGGGCCAGAGTGGCTGGCTGAGGCATAAGGGTACTGAAAGTGCAGAACCACATGGCTCGGTGGCAGACAGGAGTCTGGCTCCCAGCTGGCTGGGCTCATTGGGCACAATTTAGACCTATGGATAGCATCTATATCTGCCTTTAATTGCAATAAATTAGCCCAGTGTAAGATCGTACTTTCCTCAACAGTACTACCTTATGCCAGGGTAAATTAGTTTACTACAGCCTAATACCATTGCATATGTAGATGGTGATGCTTTACAGCACAGTTAATTAGTCTACTCTGCAGTAAAGTGCATGCATAAACATGGCCAGGGTCAGGAAAACAGCTGGATCTGGCAGGCTGAGAATTATGCTAGCATGGGAAGGCTCAGAGCAGGCATAAACCACTCTTGTTCCATCTCTCATATATTCAATGTAGAGGGATGGGGAACAAAACTGAGTGTAAGGTGCTCTAATAATGCTCAGGTGCTCTATGATCCTTTAAGGATACTTGTCAATGGGCAAATATTAGGACAACCTCCTGGCTGCTATAACCAATAGGAGAACATAAAGCAATATCATATGCCCGCAGTATCAGGAAGGTGTAAGTGGCTCTAAAAAGGTATTATTCCTTTGTTGCCAAGCAAAGAAACATTATTTTTGTATCATTATAGACAGGACAACAGTTACTAGAAGCATATACTTTAATTATCAGACACCTTTCTTATTTTAAATTCAAATTTAAAATACTTTGCAGGCCAAAAGTCACAAATAAAACATGTACCTCCACCATTCTTGCCACAAAGGTATGGAAATCGCCACACATTCCCTAAACCAATGGCATAACCAACACAGGACATAAGAAAGTCAAATCTTCCTTTCCAGGTATCTCTGTCTGGAATATCTGATTTCTTCTTCTGCACTTTCACCACCAAGGTTTTAGGTTTGTCATTGGTGATTGAAGCATCACTAACTTCAGTTGAGATCTGTCCATCTGCAACTTTTGTTCCATTTGTTGCCATGTCTCTGGGCTTAGCTGGAGTGGCTCTAGCAGTCAGGCGAGGAATTTCAGCACCAGTCCACGTGGACAGCAGCTTTGCAGCTCTTGATTACCCAACTAGGGGGTTAAAGATTTTGTAAAAAGATACTCCTGGTATGGTTTATGATCCAGCTAGAAATTCTGCAATCAGCTTCTCTATTAATCTGAAAAATACAAAATCAGAAATGTAATTCAGAGGTGCTTCAATGGTGACTTCTTACTTGAGGTCTGCTCCAAAGCCCACTGACATCAGTGGAAAGTTTTCCATTGTACTGGGGCATAGTTACAAAAGTAGCCTTTATAAGAGTGTTCTATTTAAGATCATGACTCCACCATGTAGATATTTTGCTGTTGACTCTGTGAGAGCAAAAACACAAGCAAAACAGTAGTACCAAGCAAACATGAAACCAGAGCAATATATTCTGTGCGTTCTGCTCCAGATTTCACATTTGTCTCTAAACATTTATCAAATAAGACAATGCATCATTGTCTTCTACTGAAAGTGACAATGTAGATTTAACACATCTCATGCTTCATAAAAAGACAGCTTTCAACAAGGCTCTTTTAGCCTCATTGAAGAAATACATGTTTAACAAAAGCATCCTATCCTTTAATTAATTAGAATTCAGAACAGTTTCTCTAAAGAAGGTAGGAACTTAACTTGGCAGAGACCCAATATTTCTGTAGCCCCATGCATAATTCTGTTCCTTGGCACAATGGGTCAATAATGAAGTGACAACATTAATAGCCGGAAAGGGAAAGAGCTCCATCCTTCCAGTTTTAACAAATTAGTATACTTCTATATTTAAAATGTTAAAGTACAACTGCCATATTAATTATATATCATCTTAAGAAAGCCATCATCTCCATTGTCACCATGAAAATATGACCTTTTCTACAGATAAGTATTGGCCTATTATCATCATCATCACTAATAAGAAAAGCAAGAACAACAACAACTTGTATTTTGCAATGACAATTTACATCCATAAGTCTCCCATAGGTATTTGTGAATGGTGGACTAGACTGACCCACAAGCCCCATCCTGTGTCAAGGTAAGTCATACATACATATTCTTATAGTTAACTGTTAACATACAGTATGCAAGATGGTTCACAATACCTGCACTACTTGGCTGTTTAGGTAACAGTCTATAATAGTGCAACCTCATTTTTTAAAAAATTATTAGTATGAATTGCAATTTGGGGTCTTTTTAACACTTTTGTTAGTACTAAATTAGTCATTCCATATAGCTTTACTAAGTTTGATTATGTTTGGTGATCTCAGAACACAAATGGGAATAAAAGAACATTTTTCTACATAACTTGGACTCCACCAGTTAAATACTAAGCACCTATGACTCCCATGACTTCAGTGACTTCAACTGGACCAGCACTTTTATTGCTGTGCTCTTACATATTGTACATCAAGGCATCATTGGAAAATAGTGCATCGTTATAATGAGTAGTGTGATAAAGTATCCAGTTAATTTACACTATTTAAAACCAATAAAAGCAACAATTTGTCACTATGGTTATTTGAATGTTGCCTTCATCAAGGTGATGCACGTTGTGACAATATGAGTGGAATTCATTGGGAAAAGCCTAGACACAAATTATTCACAAATGCTTAAAATAAGAGAAGAGAAAGAGAGAGTTTGTCATGCACTGTGGATTATACTACCAACAGAAGTTTAAACAACAAGTTTAAGGCCTCAATTATAAACAGTGTTTTTCTGCCACTTCTCAGCTGCACAGTGCTGTTTTTTTCTCTTCTATCTGGGACCATATCCAAGAATAGGGAATTAATTTGAAACGTGATAAAAAAATCACCTGAGAGTTTGCTGGAAGAGGAGAGAGTCCAATGAAAAATCACATTTACTAATAATTATTTTGGTTACGTTATATTCTTTTCTCACAATGATGTGGAAATGTCAGCCATTTACATTCCCTTCTTATCCAGTGCTCCTTCTGAGTCACAGCTAAAGTCTCTTACATATATGTGACATTTTAATTACTATGCTTCATATCAGGGCTGGCCAGCTATTTGAGCTGGAGGGCTACGTAATGAGTTTTTTTGAGCTGTTAATGTTATATTCAAACAAATTCAAAGCTTTATATGGAAAGAAAATATTTTTATTGGAATTCTTGTAAAATGTAAAGACAATACACAATAACATGTACTTCCCTTATATTGTTTGTTTAAATTTAAGGGGAAGAAATGAAGGCACTGAAAGCTGTTGACACACTAATTTTAGCTCACTCAAAGAACTGTATGATATGCCATCTCTCTCAACAGAGTTTAACTCTCTTCCGCTGAGATCATTGTACCACCTCCACTTTCACTGTCACTATTTGTAGAATCAGTTGCAGTACTTATTAGTTCTACTTCAGAATCAGATTCAAAACTACTTGAATCACATTCTCTTTTGCTGAAGGATGGTTTTACCAATGATTCTATGGACAAGGAGTCTATGGACTTATCATCACACTGCATCTTCTTCATTAATTATGCTTCTGACTGATTCTCCAGAAACAAGAGATTTTGAAAAATAGAAAAAGCTTAGGGGTGTCTTCATTTGTTAGTTTATTCCTCTTTTTTGTCTTGATTGAGCTGAAAGCCTTCCAGTTCCATTAACAAGAAGCTGCTGTTGGTAGAATGCTTAGAATCCTTAGAACAATCTTGGACAACAGTCAGGTGTTACAGTATTCCTTCCACCATTCAAGAAGAGATATATTCTCTGCTGACTGCTAAATGATGTCTTTGCTCCAAAATTTTTCTTTTGTTCAGTACTTGGCAATTGCTGTCATCATGGCTATTTCATCGATGTTGGAGACATTTTTAGCTACTTGCATAATTATATTGAGAGCAGTAGATAATTCATCTTTTGATAAATGTTGTGTTGAAGATTCAACAGATCTTCTGTGCTGAAATCCAAAAGGTTTACTGTCAAGTGAACTGGATGAGAAAGAAACTCAGATCTCTTAGTAAACGTTTGTTTCACTACTACTTTTTTGGATAGAGTTGAAGAAGGCAAAAGCTCAAGTAGAGTTTCATTCAGTTGTCTGAATATCTATGGAATATTTGAAAGGCTTGTTGCATCTCTTTCAAGTTTCTTGATAACCACTGAAACTGGTAGTAGCAAATTGAATGCTCCTTGAAAACAAATGCAGAATACAAGGGTGTTGATAACCTGCTTCTGAATGTTCACGGAAATAATCTGGGATACTGTGTCATCTATTGAAGTTCATTGCAAAAAGTTATTTTGCATAACAAACCATGTAAGTAGTTTGTAGCTGAGCCCCATCTAGTTTCTCCTGGCAACGAAAGTGCATTTTCCTTCCCCTGCTTCTCTTTTTGTAAATTCTTCAAAGTCTGATTAGCAACATCATGATTGCTGAATACTGTGAAGGAGTGAAAGAGTAAACAGAGCCCCTGGAGTGCATTATGTGCTGGGCAGCTGAGACTAAGGGAGGAAGAGTGGCTGGCAGTGACAGAGAGGGAAAATGAAAGTAAACAGAATTTACAGAATAAGTAGATGGCAAGGCTGCAGCTGGAAACCAGAGAAGAGAAAAAGAAATCACAGCAACACTTCTGGAGCTGCCTCTCACTCCCGATTAGAGGAGGGAAGTTTCCAGGAGGTATTTCCAGCCCCAAAGAGGGGCAGAGAGAGTTAATTCACTGCAAGCTTCTGAGAGGAGTGGCTGAGCATTCCTGCAAGCAGGTACAGCTGACCCTGCCAGAAAAACACTATCGGAGTGACCAAAAGAAGGAGGCATGAGAAGGCATGCATACAGGCAGATTTTGAAAAATCCTGAAATGGAGTAGCTGCTGAGGATTCCAAAGGAAAGCAATAAAGACTTCCTTCTAAGGTTAGTGCCACCCTGGTGGGGCTTTGTTTTGCTCAGAAGAGAGAACTTACCAAGGGCTGTGTATGCTCACCAGTAGAACAATGTGGATCTGTAATGAGCAGCATTAGATCAAACTGTTCTTTTTAGTATGAGAGATTGATCCCAAAGTAAAGGGGACACAAACTGGCTCTAAAGAGAGACTGGAACAGTTGTGTTTGGGATGTGTGAGCCCTGTCTAAGGTGATCCCCTGGATGGAGGTGTGTGTCGGACTAAAACTACAGTCATCCAGGTGGCAGGCTACAAAGGGCTGAGCATTAGAGAATTGGGCAGCATCAAACCAGGCTGAAGAGAAACTTTGAATTCCATCTGGAGTGGCTAGGGTGGGGTAGAGGGGAGGTTTGCAGCCCCACAGAAGACAGAGATGGAGACCTGAAGGGTCATCTTGGGGTATTGCCTCCTATTAACATTGTACCAATAAAGTCATGGCAGGAAAGAAAAGTTAGATCAGTCTCCTGGCAGAATGGGTGATCTGAGATTAAGGTTCATCCTGTCACCGCCTGTAGGTAAATGAACTCTTGGCAGTGGCAGTAAGTTCTACAATACATACTGTCATCACAAATACCTTCACAATCACTTTGCAGTTTGCCAATATTGTCTTTACCGTATAGATTTCATAGATTTCATAGACATTAGGGCTGGGAGGGGCCTTGGAAGATCACTGAGTCCCACCCCCTGCCCTGCAGGCAGGAAGTCAGTTGGAGTCATAGGATCCCAGTAGGAAAAACATCCAGGTTTCTCTTGAAGGCATTCAAAGTAAGTGCTTGAACCACCTCCAGGCTATTCCAGACTTTGGGGGCTCGGACAGTAAAGAAGTTTTTATGTCCAGTTTGAAATGGTCTTGCAGCAGTTTATAACTGTTTGACCTTATAATCCTGTGGGGCACTCTGGTGAACAAATGTTCCCCTGGATCCTGGTGAACACCCCTTATAAACTTATAGGTGGCCACTCCTGAGCCTGCGCTTTTCCAGGTTGAAGAGCCCCATAGCTTTCAGCGTCTCGTCATAAGGTCTGTTTTCCTGACCTTTGATCATGCATTTGGCTCTCCTCTGGACTCTCTCAAGCTTCTCCACATCTTTTTTGAATTGTGGAGCCTAAAATTGGATGCAGTACTCCATATGCAGCCTCACTAAGGCCGAGTACAATGGGAGAATGACATCCCAAGATTTGCTTGAGGAGTATATATGGATCAAGCCAGACTGTTGCTCAGTTCAGCTGTTGCTCACTTCAGCTGTGGCATCACATTGAAGGCACATGTTCATCTTGTGGTCAATCCTGACCCTCAAGTCCCTCTCATTTGCAGTGCTAATCAGCGTAGAACTGCCAAGCCTATAGACATGCTGCAGATTTTCCCTTCCAAGGTGTAGAACCTTGCATTTTTTGTATTTGATATAATATAGTCACACTTATTATGTCTTTTGCCAGAAGATTCAGCCCATGAGCAAGACAACCAAATTCTATTAAATGAGTATACTTTGCCATTAATATTTGACATGCAGCTTTCATGTTACTCACATTATCAGTTACCAGGGCTTGTACCCTGGAGGGACCTGCACTTTCAATATCTTCACTCATTACTTTGGCTATGTATTCACCTGTTTGACAAGATTTGGTAGCAATTGCTTTCAATAATATTGGTTCAGGTGTTGCTAACATAATGTTCAGTAAAGAATTTCCTTATATATCAGTCCATCCATCTGATATCAGAGTCAGTGATTCTGGATGACCAGTCCTTACAATAAGCATTGTTTCAAATCTGTCATACTCTCTATCTGAGAGAGAATGTAGTAAGTGATAATGTGATGGTAACTTATATGATGGGGAAATTAGTTTGTAATGTTCCTTCCATTATTGATGTTCAGTTATGAAAAGAGATGTACCACTTGCAAATATTGCTCAAGCTAATGTCTTATTTGCTTTTTCTTGATCTTCTTTGACATTTTGTTGACAAAGCTTGATAAAAAGCTTGACTGTCTTGAACAGCTACTCCCCTACAAAACCAGCCCCAGGACCAGAGATGTGGGTTTTCCAGAAAATTTTGAATTGGAAAATTTTCCAAAGCCCTATATAGAGTGTGAGCCGATTTAGCATGTTTATGAGACTTGTACTTAGTAAACAAAACTAAAAAAAAAAAGTAACTCCATGTTAATTTTATGTCCCAAAAGCCACAAGTATTTGAACTGAAAAATTTGATTAGGAAAAAAATCAAGTACAGCACACTT
>JAGPOW010003182.1:31463992-31484811 GCA_030014935.1 Caiman crocodilus
TGTGACCCTGGCACTCGTTTCCTGCCAATTGGCGGGGGGTCAAACTAGATGGCCTGCTCTAGGCCCCTTCTGACCCTAGGTACTATGATACTATGATACGGGAGCAAATGTATCATTTATTATCACCACCTACTACTGAAAATATAGAACTGCAAATATTTCTTTGCTTGTTTGATTTACATCAATGTGATATTTGATAGCAGTCAGGGTTTTATTGCTTGTTCTAATTTGCTCTTGTTCAACAATATTGGAGTGCAAATTGGAACTTCCATTTAGGCCATACTTTCTTTGTCAAAAATTCATAAAATTCTAAAATACTGAGAAGACAGAGTGTTCTGAGAGAAGGAAAAAAAAAGTAAAGTCTCATTCAGGTAATTAACATGAGATTTGTCATCATTCTTCTCTCCTGGAAATATTGTACCTTGCACGTCAGAAAGGAGGTGAAGAAATAAGGATGTTTGTGAAGGAAGCCTGTAGTGCTACTCTCTGGGCTCAAGCCTCAAGCTCCCATTAAATTCTGCAATAGCTCTGGCTGTAAAAGGATGGCACAGGGGTCAGCTATGCATGGAGAGAATTATGCCCTTTGTGATGTACAGAGGAATTTGGTCCAATGTCAAAACTGAAGTTGAAGAGAATTTGTAGCTGCTAGTGAAGTACCCATGTGCAGCAAAAGAGCACCTAATGGGGATTCTCCAAACACTTTCTATGGAGACTGACATCCAAAACATTTTCAAAGAGATTTGGGTGCCCACCTCAATTAGGCTGACATTTTCAAAGACTCTCAAGTGAAAAGACAATTTTCTCTCAGGATAATGTCATTTCTTTTAAGAATTTTTGAGGGTTTTATGACATTTTAGTGTTTGTAATGAGAGATTTAAAACTGGCTACAATCAGCCTGAGGGTGGCCTAGGGACTCTACCTAGGAATATTCACTGAGTAAGCTTTGAAAAATAGCATGGTGTCACACCTTCAACTTAACACTGAGTAAGTGCAGTTAAAATTCAAGCAAATGCATGTTCAAGCAACTTAACACATTAATTACCATCCTAGCACTACAAAGTTGTTCCCATTCAGGGTGTTATTACATAGTACACTTAGCACACATCAGATTCAGATCAAGTAAGCATTAGTGCAACTTAGAAAGTTTAAAGAACAGTCACATGTTAATGCTTACTACAACCTAATTATAACTGGATGTACATGTGCCAAAACCTTGAAGCCAAGGCTGAGTCCAAAAAGTCAACTGATTTTGGATCTCAACCTTGCAATCATACTCAAGGTAGTTGAAGGGTCAAGGGCTTTGAGTGACATTGTTATGGCATGGGTGCCAGTCCCAGTCCTTGCACCACATAGGTGTTGGCTCAAGGCCCTGATGTCATGCTGGGGATTGAAGGTACATCAATATGCCATGGAAACCTGTCCCAGCCCCTATACCACATGGGAGCAAATTCAGGGCTTCGGTGAAGCTCAAGGGCTGGGAGCAACACCAGAACAGTACAGAAGCTGGTCCCAGCCCCAACACTCAATCAGAGTAGAGGAGGAGGTGAGCTGGAGAAATGGAGTCCAGTCAGTCAAACAGCTTTATTGGGTTCCCAATCATACTGGAGTTTTTCTGGTTTAATGCTCTGGTGAAGTAGGGAGGCTGGAAGCACAATGAACTGCACTAGAGTCCCATGACTGATCTACCTCTGCAGGGCAGTCTGATGCTAGCTCAGCATGTATTAGGTAATAATATTTAGCCCTAATCCTTTCTAGAAGAGGCCTCACTTTACTAGGGTAGGATGCCACTTAGCACATGCTTCTTTCCTTGATTGTTTGGACATTAGCATGTGCGAAGTGTAATATGTAACAATGTCCAGTGGCCAGAACTGGGGAACTGGTCTTATTTAGTCTAATGAGGAGACTGAGAGAGGGCTTAATAGCAGCCACCAACTACCTGAAGTGGGGTTTGAAAGAGAATGGAACTAGACTGTTCTCAGTAGTGGCAGATGACAGAGCAAGGAGCAATGTTCTCAAGCTTCAGCAAGGGAAATTTAGGTTTGATATTAGGAAGAATTTTCTCACTAGGAGGGTTGTAAAACACTGAACAGGGTTACCCAGAGAGGTGGTGGAAGCTCTATCCTTGGAGGTTTTCAAAACCTGGCTAGACAAAGCTTTGGCTGGGATGATCTAGTTAGGGTTGATCCTATTTGAGAAAGGGGCTGGACAAGTTGACTTCCTGAGGTCTTTTCCAACTGTAACTTTCTATGATTCTCCAATTCTAAGACCCATATGGTGTGACTACACTGTAGACTGCACTGCATGCAGTATAAAGCTTCCCAAGTTTGCTTTAAGTGTATCAAAGTCATCCAGCCACAAAAGTATGAAGCGCCACATTGGTTAATTTACTTTGCTTCTTGGAGTTTGACCAGTGCCCCTTAATCTTGACCTACAATGCATGCTGTTACTCCAGTCTGATACCCAGCTAGAGAACATTATAGCAATCACATAAGAGACTGCATGCCCATGTGTGCAAGCATGTTTGAAGGGGGAAGAAGGGCTTCTGCCAACAGACATTCTTTAGGGGATAAATCCATTTAACCAAAAACATCACTTAGCTTTGGCCTTCACCATATCTGAAACCACATTAAAAGCCAAACTTTAATACAAGGGGCCACATTATATCCATTTCATGTGTACCGTACCATATTACCTCCCTTTTCCTACTGTGGCCTTCAAAGTGCTTTACAAACGACAGCCATATAGAAGCATGTGAACAAATGATCTGGTGGAATGGCAGTGAGGAATCCTGACAGGTGTTTATTAGGTAGTTCTCCACATGCTGGGGATTTATATTCAAAACTGACCTGACCGGAGGGACGGGCGGGGTTGGGCATTGGGGCAGTAGGCAGTGGGGAGGTATAACAGTAAGCAAAAGGTTATATCAGTTCATTGTTTTGACTTGGCTCCATCTATATTAAGGGGCCTTTGTTTCTGTATTTGCACTTTGACACCTAAATTCTGAACAGGAGCATAGGAAACATGTGGCAGGTTTTACATAGCGGGGCTCATTGGGGGAAGGCAGCTCTTCAGACCCTCCTACAGTTGTAGTGTTGCTGTAGCTCCATTTTACCCAATCAATCCACAGGAGATGGGGAACTAAATAGAAAGATCCATCTAACCCCAAGTCTGTGCTCTGTTTTTTATCCCATATCCCATTCTGATACTACTGCAAATCCATGTTATGCTGATGGTGGACAACTTGAGTTCTTGCTTCCCACCCCACATCACTTTGTATTAGGTTTTGTGACAAAAACTGTTTCAGACAGGAGCAGGATTCTTGCCTCAGTGCCCTCTGCAACACTTCTTTAGAGGTCATTTCAGTGTCTTGCTTTATGAGTATAAACCATGAAGATGGCTATTAGAGAGATGAGCACAAACTTCTAGCAAGATAATAAAGGCAGCTAAGATAAAATAGAACACTGGAAGAGTGGGAGTTCGTAATATGGGTAGTTAATTACTAAAGGCATTTCCCTTTTGCAGATGTTGCAAAGAGCTGGATTTGAAGAGCATAGAACCAGACCCTCAAGCATCCAGTGAAATCAGTAACATTTGTCATGAAGATGGAATATGTTTCAGAGGAGGACCTGAAGAGATGGAGGAACATCATCAGCCTATGAATACCCCAAGTCCCCCTTTTTTATGAAAAGACTTCTGTCTAGGATTCCATTACTTTCTTCAAGCATTTTTTCTCCCTAGAGTGCAATAGCTCGCAGGCCCTGGCTCCAGGCCATTGCCTTGTATCCATTGCCTAGTACAAATGTACTTTTCATTTGGCCTCCCCTAGCTTTCATGGCATTTTTCCATCACCTTGAGTAGGAATTGAATTGAGCCCATTGTGATAGTGAAACAAACAGAATTCTAACTACCAGCTGCAATTGTCACAATTGGTATTTAGAATCAGATACCCAGGTTAAGAGGGCACCTAAAAAGTTTTGCTTCTTTACTAAGCTTCTTATTTGTCATCACAGCTTTGATTTCCTGTTTGGAACACATGACCACTTTGCCATGCACTACATAGATGCACAGCATAAGTGATGCAATTCCACATACACTGTTTCACTATGGATATATGTAGCAGTGTATTCAGAAGTATCTAACGTGCTTGTCTCTCATAACTGTTGCTTTTGAAAATAAAATTCATATATTCACCTTCAAAAATAATATTCACCTTTGAAAATCTGACCCTTTGGGGAATGTCAGATAACTGATGTCAAAACCCGAAAAATGTGTTATATTTAAAGATAATATGTAATACTCTGAACTAAATTTTCAAGTGTAGGTGGATGGAATGACTGAAAAATGCACTTGTACACTTCACTAATATGTTTTAGGTTACTGAATAATTCTGTATTCATCCAAAGGTTTATGTGTGTTTTATATATCAACAAAATGCAATCATCCAAAATAAAATATTGTTCATAAAGTAAAACCCGCTGCATGCATATGCAAAGTACATATGTGTACACATTTTTATATACATTTGTAAATGTATACTTTTGATTTCTGTACAAATCAGGTGAATGCAAGCCAAATTACCACAGAACACATTTGAAATAACTTACAAATCATTTCATGCCTAACTGTACAGATCCTGTGCTGGTTTAAATGTGTGTAGAGTCTCTGGACAGGTACCAATTCATACCAGCTGAGGATGGGGCTGTCTATTTTAACTGTGGTTTCTTATTTAGGTTTTTATGGTTTTCAAAGTGCCTCAGCAAACTGTCATGTTCACACTGTAGAAATGTTATAAGAGCAGAAATCAGAAAGGCACAGATGGATTTCCTGGATGCATTGTACAATTAGATATTCAAGAGAAAGCAGGATTTAAATTTTCTGCTACAAATCTTAGAAAATGGCATAATTGCAAAAAGCGAGAGAAGTGTAGTTTTATAATATGAATCAACATATCATCAAATTTGTGGTGCATGACTCTTGAATACCTGTTTTTTAAAACCATAATTATTTTTGACACCGAATTCAAACTCTAGACTAGACCAGAAAAATGGACATTTTCTTTATAGTTTTAAATAACTCAGTCAGGTGTACACTACAGTTAGTTTGTGCAAACAATGGATCAATTTAGACGATAGATATCTAGGATATATAGCACCTATACTGCAAAATTCTCCTGCAAATGCATTTGATTAGGGTTACATTTGTGCAACTCCATGGGGTTGAAATCAAAAAACAAGCACAGATGTTGGCAATGATGTTTTCTGTTTGTTTGGGGGGGCAGTGTTTTTTGGTTTTGATTTTTACAGTCCTACAGTTAAAAGTAAAGTTCTCTGCAGTCTGTCCATTGAGGACACCACTCTTTTTCTGACATCATTTATCTTGCTGCTGACCTTTCTAACTACTGCTATTATTTCCTATTATAAATTTCAAAACAAGTTAGCTTCATTTTCCTTGCATTTACTCAAATTTGGTTTTACTGCTTTTGTGGGCTTTCAGTTGGGAATCTGATACTGGTACAGATGTGGCTTTAATTATTCCTTTTGTCATGGTGATGTTGGATTCCACTTCATCATTTTATGAAACAAAATGGGAGAAAGGGTTTTCTTTCAGTACTGTTTCTTACCCTAACTTCTGTATGCTGACACAGGAGCCCAAAGCAGAAGTTGTATTCTGCTTTGAGTAACTAAAATATGAATAAAGCAGAAAGAAAAATGTCCCGGTTATTCAACTATTCTGTTTCAATTTGCAGCATAATTACAAATACAGAATGCCTCCCTTGTCCTCAGAAAAATCCAGTGTGGCACCAGGCACAAATTGCTGACATCAGTTTGGTTTGGTCAGAAGGCAATTAGATGTTCCAAAGCTAGTCCTTTTGCCATGCTGATTAAAAGAGTTTAGCCCCAAAGTGTGAGCAGTAGGTATAGATAGAGAAATTTGATCAGAACTACAAGATTCATAAAATAAAAATTTAAAAGAAAGACAGATGAAATATGTAGCTTCACAATATCTTGATAGCTACTGAAATTTAGGCCTTGATCTCCTCAGGCTAGAGCTTTATTTCAGTCTCTCCCAACTCTCAGCAACTCCCAGTAATAGTGAACTGTAGGTTACCACTTTAAGAGTCTACCCAGCAGCTGAATTATGTTATTCAGCCTTAGTCTCTGTTGGCTACTTACTGCTGCACCAGTGACTCTTTAAATTAGCCCCGGCTTGGCTGACTGGTGCCTAAAAGGCAGTCATTGTCAGGAAACAGCCAATTGCTTCATAGATCCAGAGTCAAGATCAAAACTGGGGAGATGAAGCTGCTGTCATTTCCTCAACCTCTAGTAGCATCTGCATTGACATCTACTGCAGATTCTGAGAGACCCAACTGACATATGTCAAAAGTCTGACATCTCCATCACAGTCATGGATATCTGAGAAGACAGAGTTCTTTATTTTCTCTTCTGCTTGTCCAGAAGGCTAGGATTTCATCTTTCTTACTATTCTGAAGAACTTGAAAGGGCAGAAATATGAAACATACTTTTCATACAGTGTCTATTGCCATTTTCTCTTGGGTTGCTGCAGAAGCTGAAAACCCTATCTTTATAAATGGTAAAAGAGAAAGGAGAGAGCATGAGAGCCAGTGAAAGATTCTAGGACCATAAGGAACAGTATTAGAAAAGATTAGAAAAGTTTGTGGTTTCCCGTGTTCTCTGCTCAGTTGTTCAAGCCATTATTTTCTTCTTCCCCCTTTTCCAGTTTTTGGGGTTTTTTTAAACTTTGGTTACCACATAGTGATGCAGCATAGAAAAAATGCATGGTGGAGAGAACTAGAATGTTACATCGTACATGTTGCATTTTCCTCTCCTCAAAAGCATCAAAAAATGTTGTGTACTTGTTTGTGTTCAAAAAGCAGGTGGTTTCCTACATTCATCCTTAAGAGAATGATAGTGAACAATATATATGATTAGGGTTGCCAACCCTTCAGGAATACCCTGGATTCTCCAGGAATTATATATAAATCTCCAGGAGACTGCTGAGAGTCATCCAGGAGATAAATCATAGGGAATTCATTAAAATAAATATTAACGTTTGAATCTGATTTATACAGTAGTCCACTGGATTTTTAAAATGTGCATTTGCTTTCCTGCTGTAATGACTCAATGTCATTACATCATGTGATGAAACCTCCCAGAATAGATTCAAACAGAATTGGTAACCCTACATATGATCACTGCATAAATACATCCATGCCAATGCAAAAGCTAGGGAAACTGCATTCAAGATGGAAAATAGAGCTGTTTGCATATAAAGCATGGAGGAACTTACCTTTGAATGTTGTGAAATTACAGCTTGAAATTCAGTCCTTTAAAGAGCAAAAAGTGAAACAAAACAAAAAGAGATGTAGACATGTAAGTCAAACCACACGCAAAACAAATTGAAAGCACAAATAAAGGCCATAACCTAGGAAACTGTAACACAAATCAGGGATATTTATTAACTGTAGGAATCAGCTCTTAGTGCTCATTACCAAAGTGTATTATTTACTTTACTGTCCTTTACAAAGAATTTTACCCCTCTGCAGATTAAAAGCTCAAAGCCAATGCCGTATTCAAGCTTGTCAAGCTTCAGGCTCATGTTGAAGACTCAAGTGGGGAGGGGGTAGTCTTCCATGGTGGACAGACAGGCACCAGGTTGAATTCCCTCCTTGATGCAAATGTATGAAGATCCATCATAAAGAAATAACCTGTTTTTTTTCAGAACAGCCAGCCTTAATAACATTGTTTAGCCAGAATTCTTTTGTTTGTTTGTTTGTTTTCCAACCACAGCTCCTTAGATTATCAGATTCTTTTGAAATCCCCACCCTTAACCTTTCAGCTTTGTAATGCTTTATAGGGGGAAGTACAGTTAAGAGCAAAGGTAAAACTTTTGCTCCATAATCATCCATGAAGGCCATGCTATAAAGACTACATTGAAAACTGGGACAGCAAATGCCACAGGCAGAAACAGGAAAAGCTCCGGCTCACTAGCCCATGGCAAGTTATCTTTTTGGCAGGTGATGAAATCTCTTTTTTTTCTCAGTATCATCAAGGTAAGGGTCAGGCAGATAGATTTTGCACCATGTCTTGGATATTTTCAGGACTTTTTCCAAGACTGTTGTGAACATATTTAGAAGATTCCTATTTGTAATTTCCCTTCTTACAAATCAGTAATAGATTTTGCACAGAACCTCCTCTTGTACAGCTTATAAAGTCAGTAATGTAGTCCTGACTGTTGGAGAAGAGCTAAGCATTTTCTCCATTATTTTGGGAATCCTAATATTGGGATATTTGCTGATCAAATCAATTATGAACCAGACACTGACCCCTTATTTCCACTGCATAACAGCCTGCTCCAAAGTCAGTGCCACTGATTTTAATATTTCTATTTGCAAAGTGAGGCACTGGACAGCATTCAATACAGCAGAAGATCTGACTCTAAATTCTATAGCAATATTATTGTAAAATACTCTGAGATAGAATTACAAGGAATTTAGATACCTAAAATAGGTGGCTAGGCAGCCAGTGGGATTTATAAAAAGCTTAGTGAGTTAAGAGTCTAGAATCTCTAACTTGTGAATGAGTCATTTGAAGTGATATTGGTCAGTTAGCTCCTTTTGAAAATTCCACCAACACCTCATTTCTTTTGTAAATCCGACTCTGTCCTTTCTTTCATTCCCCCCTCCCCTTTGGGGATTTGTTGCTGGCTGTGAAGTTCTGAGACATTGGACATTTTTAATATAATAGTAACCTGTCTTCCCCACTTTCTTAGTATTAAGTGCATTATAGTAGAATGTAGAAGCCCATACTAAATACAGGCTGTACAAACATAAGGAAACAGAAAAGGTGTTGGGGGAGACAAAATGTTGTAAGGGTAAAATATTACTTATTGTTTGTATCATGCAAGCACCCAAAGACCTCAATCAAACATCAGGCCTTCACTGTGGTAGGCAGTACACATGAAGAAGCAATGTCCTTACCAAGAAGAGATAACAAGCCCATTAAACTTAGTGATATTTGTTATTCTCCATGCTTAGCTTGTTTTGATGAGGTAAGTCATGTGTTATTTCTGTTCTGGGAGAAGGTAAGTGAGCGCTCATGGTAGGTGAGTATGAACTTTTTTTCCCCTGGGCATTCATACCCATAACTGAAATGGAAAGAAAGTAAACACAAGAGTTGTAAGCAATTAATTTCAAAATATGAACGAATGTTCACAGGAAGTGAGCTGCTTTAGTTACTTATTTTTACTTTAGCTTTGCAAAGGGGAATGGAGAACCTTCATTTCCTCATATAAAAGTCACAGGGCTAGTGGGTTTTGGTTGAAGTTAGTAAAAAGGATTCTAGAGCACAGATCTGCGTAACAGCTCACCCAGCTCTGCTTCTCAGCAAGGGTAGGAAGCACATAG
This sequence comes from Caiman crocodilus, assembly GCA_030014935.1. Lineage (NCBI taxonomy): Eukaryota > Metazoa > Chordata > Crocodylia > Alligatoridae > Caiman > Caiman crocodilus. The sequence continues at coordinate 31,473,417 of JAGPOW010003182.1, forward strand.
AGACTACACATGGGTCTGAGGGATACTAATGCTCTGTGCTAACTCTTGCTGACTCTGTTCTTTGAAGGAAAGGGTGGCAATTAGGTCAACATAGGTCTGCGATGATCATAGAATCATAGAAAGTTAGGGTTGGAAGGGACCCCAGGAGGCCATCTAGCTCAACCCCCTTCTCAAAGCAACACCAGCCCCAACTAGATCATCCCAGCCACAACTTTGTCTAGCCATCTCTTAAAAGCTTCCAAGAATTGAGATTCCACCACCTCTATGGGTAATCTGATCCAGTGTTTTACTCCAAATGACAAATTTGACCATTTGGTGTCGCGTCACTTGGTCCAGCAAAGCATGCACCACTTTGAGGTGGAATAGCAGCAGCAGAGGAAGGAGAAGGAAACCAACCCAGGGCTGCAAGTTCCACTCCCCCATGCAACAATATGCCCCCATTTCTGTAGAATATGTGTATCCAGAATCAGGCTTCTCAGCCACCTGAGGAGCCATCAAGCCTGACAGATGTCACCCTCAACTCCAAGAGACTGCTGCCGCTGCTAAGTGAGAAAATTCTTCCTAATATCTGACCTAAACTTCCCTTACTGCAACTTGAGACCATTGCTCCCTGTTTTGTCATCTGTCACCACTGAGAACAGTCTAGAACTGGTTACCAGCAAGTTAAATACCCTCCATCTCCTCTTCTTTGAACTAAATAAGCCCTTTCTCCTTGTAAGTCATGTCCCCCAGTTCCCTCACCATTTTTGTTGTCCTCCACTGGACTCTCTCCAATTTGTCCACATCCTTTCTGTAGTGGTGTGGGGGGAGGGAGGGGGGCAAAACTGAGCACAGTACTCTAGATGTGGCCTCACCAGTGCTGAATAGAGGAGAATAGTCACTTCCTTTGATCTGCTGGCAACAATTCTACTTATACAGCCCAGTGTGTTGTTAGCCTTCTTGGCAACAAGGGCACACTGTTGACTCATATTTAGCTTATTGTCCACCGTATCCTCCAGGTCCTTTTCTGCAGAGCTGCTGCCAAGCCAGTCAGCCCCCAGCCTGTACCTATGCATGGGATTCTTCCATCCTAAATGCAGGACTTTGCACTTGTCCTTGTTGAATCACAGGAGATTTCTTTTGGCCCAATCTTCCAATTTGTCTAGGTCACTCTGAATCCTATCCCTACACTCCAGCGTATCTACTACAGGTTTTCCTCACTTTATGCGGTATACGCTTTCCTGGAAAATAATGCATAACTCAAATTTGCATAAAGGGAACCCACTTTACAATGTAACAAATAAAGATGCATTTCAAGATCTTAACTGTACTGACCCCCAGACCCATTTCTACCACTTTTACAAGAAAAGTTTGGTATTCACCAACAGCGGACAGTATACACAAGGACAGGGTGGTGGTGAACGTTACCATAATGCGGATAGCAGCTACGGAAACACATCTCACAGATAACAAGCAAAGTGCACAGATCCACACAGGAGACTATATGTTGGTGTGTGTTACTCCCACTATACAATACACAAACCAGCTGACTGTAGGCTTCCACCACACCAACTGCATAAGAATGAATTTACCTTCCAAGTAACAAAACTTTGGTATAAAAAGGGTCATCATATAAGACTGAATTCACACATACAGAACCTGCATAAAGTGAGGGAACCCTGTACTCCCCCTAGCTTGGTGACATCTAAAAACTTGCTGACAGTATACTCTATGCCATGTTCCAGCTTGTTGATGCAGGCACTGAACAAAACTGGCTCCAGGACTGACACCTGGAGCACTCCACCTGATACCGGCTGCCAACTAGACATTGAGCCATTGATTATTACCCTCTAAGCCCAATGCTCCAGCCAGTTTTCTGTCTACCATACAGTTCATTCATGCAGCCCATAATTCCTTAGCTTGCCTGCAAGAATGTAGTGATCTGCCCAGATGAACAGAGCCAGTCACCTCATCATAGAAGGCAATCAGGTTGATCAGACATGACTGACTGTTCCTAATCACCTTTTTCTCCTCCAAGAACTTAGAGATGGATTCCTTGAGGATCTGCTCCATGATTTTTCGAGGGACTGAGGTAAGGCTGACTGCTCTGTAGTTCTCTGAATCCTCCTTTTTCCCTTAAATATGGAAATAGTTCTCTGAATCCTCCTTTTTCCCTTTTCAAAAATGATAGCCAGTGGCTCTGCAATTTCATCAGCCAACTCCTCAGGTACATCTTTCCATTTTGAAAAGGTGCTCACCCTAGGTGCTGGGAAGGAGAGGAGGAGGCAGTAAGTCTTATCTGGAATAGCAAGGGATGGGGGATAGGTGGGATGTTTACATTGAGATGTAGCCTAGAGTAGCTACAGCATAGTATAACATGAGCTGAGTTGCAGGGATCAGAGAGAATCTTGCCTTGGAGCGGTGTAATTTTCCATTGCATAACAAATAATAGGGTTGTGTGAAGCTTTGGGTGCCGATTCGATTCAGAGGAGATTTGACCTGATTCAGTGGCTGAATCTCCAAATTTGAATTGAATCAGGGGACCAATTAAAAGTTCCAAATCAATTTGAAGCTCTCCGAATCCTCAAAAAAGATTTGGAGCGCTTCGGTGATTCAGACAGTCCCTGGTGGCTGCAGCTGGGAGCTGCAGTTGGACTCAGAGCTGGTAAGTGGTGGTGGTGGAGCTGGAGGAGGGAACCATTGGGGAGCCCTACCAGGCCCCATTCCCTACCTGTTACCTTAGTCCCATCCACTCCCTCAGCCCTCCCGTGATTGCCCCACCAGACCCAGCACCCGTTGCTTTAACAAAAGCCCTGAGTCACTGGGTCCCACCAGGCAGGGGGTGATCCCTGATGCCCCACCACTGCCTCATGCCATGCAGGGGGCTCTGTCACTATCCCCCTGATCCCCCTATGGTAAGGATTCCCACCCCATGGATGCCCTGCCCACCTCAGGTCTGGCCCTTTAAGAAAAAAAGAAAAAAAAAGAGAAAAACCCCAGGACTTGCCACTCCTGCATCAGCCTCAGGGCTTTGTGGGCACAGGGCATTGGGGGCAGCAGGAGCAATGAGTACCCCCTCGACCCAGCAGCAGTGGTGAGTGCGGGGTCTGGGTTTTTTTTTTTCTTGGAGGCCTGGAGCTGGGGTGGGTGGAGCAGCCATAAAGGGAGCTGGGAGAATGGGGGGGGGGGTTGGGGGCTCATGACAGAGCCTCCCACACAGTGTGGGGCAGTGGGGATTGTCCCCCACCTGGCAGCGCCCGCTGAGTCAGGGGGGTGGGTTTCAAAGTGCCAGGAGCTGGGATGGCTGGGACAGTCATTGCTGGTCTGGGAAAGCAGGCAAGGGATGGGTCTTCTTGATTTGGAGATTCGGCAGGCAGGCGAATCTCCAAATCAGATTTGGCCAAATTGATTCAGGACAGTGATTAGAATCACTGAACTGAATCACTGTCCCCCAAATCATCCGTATCCACAGCAAATACTAGCCGCTTTGCACAGGCCTCATGCTTAAAACTAGTGTCATGTGTTAATATGTAAACTGGCCAGGAGTTAAGAGCTTCAGAAGTTGCCCAGAATTATTATGTAGCAGGCCACTGATGGTCTAAAAAATACTGTCAAAAAGCCAGGAATCAGTAACAGGGTTTGCCTTTGCTTGTGAATGCTAGGCCTTTAAATGCATTGCAAGGGTTTTTCATTGGATAAAAAAAAAGTAGAAACTTCATTTTTCATACTAGCTTTCAAAAAGAGAATGCATTAAGTGAGTGGCTTTTGTACTCCACATCAATTGCTGCTTCCGGAAGTCATTTATTTCTGGTGCTTTCATGTTAGTCAGGAATGGCGTTTGGTATTGGAAAAACATAATGAGTATCCTAGAAGGACATGACAAATTGGCAGATCATATGAAAATATTTGGAGAGACATAGTAATGAGATGGAAGGAAGCTCTGATAGGAGAGAAACAAAAAATAGCATCAAATTAATTCTCTTATGGAATAGTAGCAAGCTGTTAGTTTTGGGAAGGTTTTTTGATCTGTTCAGAATGCATGGATTAGAAAATATTGCCATGAAGTTAAGTGACAACCTCTATACACATTAAGGCATTCTTTAAAATTTGTGGAATTTCTTGGATTTGGTTTTGAAAGAATGAATGACCTTGGAGAAAACTTACACTCATTATCAGAGTAAAAATATCAAGGATCCTAAAAGCAATCAAATATTATTCTATCACACTTGACTGTATTGAAAACAGTAGTGCAAAGTGCAGATGACAATGATTGTTTCTGCAGTGGATGCAACTAAGGCGAGAGACAGCAGCTTTATAATCCAAAAAAACATTTTCTTCATTTCTGAGTCTGATATATTGTGTTTGCCTTGGACTGACAAAGGCTCTTGAAGATGCAAAGAAATAGGGATTTCAGTCATTTGACATGTACCATTTAGGGCCATGGATCAAATATGAAAAGCACAGTGGAGCTCAGAAGAGAATTTGGAATCTCAAACAAAAGAGCTTATTCTGCCCATTCAGTGCATAGTCTTTGTACCTTACTCAATGCCACTGCTAGCATCAAAGCTGTGGTATTTTTTTATATGTATGGTTCAGAATGCTTATAATTTTAGCAATCTTGATGTGATGGCTGGATGTAATATGCCAATGTGGATATATTTGGTAATATGCCAACATGTGAACAACTCATTTCCAAAATCGTTAAGTAAAACGCAATGGAAAAGCCAATGTAATGGACTTACAGATGCAGCCCAGCTCAGCTGGGCTCAGGCAATCTTCATTGTGATGGGTGGAGCCCATCCACCAATTGCGTAACTGTTGGGAGGGGCTTTGCCCTGCCCCTGCTTGGGGTGAGAGGAAAAAAAAGAAAAGCCTTGGACCTGGTTCAAGACTATACTCTGCAAGTCCAGCAGAACTTTGGGGTGCAAAGCCTCTGAAAAGAATAAAAAGGAACTGCATGCCCAGGGAAGATGTGTTAGGGACAGAGAAGAAAGGGGGCAGAAGAGCTGCCCAGCAGGCGGAGCCAGCACCCAGAAGAGCCCCAAAGACTCCCCACACTAGTCCGGTGCTCCAGCCCAGCCAGTGTGCAGCACAGGTCGTGGGGCCCAGACTCTGGGAGCAACTCAAGGTGGCTCAGGTCTGCAACCCTAGCAGGCCACCGGGAGCATGATGTATGACTCAGTGCATGGAGCCAGGACCCTGGGAGCCGTTCAAGGCAGCTCGGGTCCTAACCCCTGCCTTGTGGCCAGGCCTCCAGGGGCCAAGCAGTTTGGGTCCCTCATTTCCTGGCAAGCAGCCAGGTTTTCTCGGTGCACAGATAGTGAATAGCAAATCAGAAGCTCTAGGAGCCATTTGAGGTGGCTCAGGCCAGTGGCAGCTGGCACAGTGCCAGTGCCTTGGTGCAGACAATGCTGCACAGAGGATTCGGGAGTAGACCAAGCCCTGGTACCACATGAGGAGGCCCGGGCCTCCAACTCCTCCCCACCCCGACCCCAGAAGGCAGATCCTTTGGTGCATACCATGACACACAGGGTTCAAAGGGCACTAGCCACGAGGAGCCATTGGCCCCGGGGGCCTTGATAGAGAGGAGCAACCGGAGCAAGGAGATGCAGACCATCCAAGTGATTTCCTCCGAAGCGTGAGTTACCTGGGAACATGTGCTCTCCCACAGGGTAGGAAACACCCAGGTCAGGCCTCTTAGGTGGGCTGTTTGGAAGGCAACCTGGCTAAGCCACAGGCCAAGATCCAAAGGGAAGTTCTCCTTTCGTACTAATTGCAGGAGTACTGCCAAAGCACCAGGACCATTCTGGGCACCAGGAATTAAAGGGTTACATTTAATCTAAGGCTGATGTGCTTTATATTTTGTGGAAGTTCCTTATATTTTGTTGTTTATAGTGTGATTTTTTTGCTTAGGGTTATTATATGCATGTATGTATATAGGTGGGATAGCAACCTTGGTTGATACCTTCCCTGGGTTCTACCAGTATTTACTAGTACCTATCCAGATTTATCTGAACCTATTGACTGTTTGTTATTTATTTGGGTTAGTTTGTATTTATTGGTTGTTTACCTGTATTTAACCTGATTTACCTGTTGTTCACCTGTACTCACCTGTGGTTTACAGTTTTATATCAGCTGCTTCCCTGTGCAGGGTTTGTTGCCATTGGAGGTAGTGTAACTTTGGGTCTCCGTTTATAGACAGTATAGTATTGTATAAAGATTGTAAAATGTATGACTCACCTGTGCTTACTTGTATATCTTGTGCATGGAGCCAGGACCCTGGGAACCATTCAAGGCAGCTTGGGTCCCAACCCCTGGCTTGTGGCCAGGCCCCCGGCACATAATATATTTGCTCAGGAGAACAACTATGAACCCACAAAATAAGCCAGAAACACCTATGATGTCAACTTTTTTTCTATTACAGTTTGGATCTGGCCAACAGTTCTTGGAAAAATTATTTTTAAAATTGGGGGTAGGCAGTTCTGTATTCTTTATGATATTTAACATTCCCCACATACAGTTACAACAGCAGTGCATTGTTTTAAGCAAAGAACATTACCTCAGTGAGGAAACATAAGTGCTTTAGAACTTTTGAAGGGACTTAAAGTCCTTGGCAGGTAGCTAGAATCTGAAACATTTCCAAAAGCCATAAAAATGCCTCCTGGGCTGCAGCAGTGGCAATTCTGGTGCTTGAGCCTTGCTGGCAGCTGCAGTGTGGCTCCGGTCAGCCAAGCTCTCATTCTGAGTGGTGCATGCTGCTCCTTGTGCACTGTTGCACATTTTTTTTTGTGTATTTTTTTTTTTTTTTACCCCAGGATATCCAGGGGTCAACCTCAACCTCCACCCCCACACTGCTCCCTTGCAGTGTGGAGAAAAACTGAATGAGTAGCGTTTAGCTACCACTTCTCATGTTAGATTATACGGGGTTACCAATCAGAATCCCGTTGAATGTTGTAGTGCTTGGAAATGAGCTGACTTGCTACAATCCTGGTCTATCCATGACTATAACTGATGCCTAATCTACAAACCCATTGGCTGATGCATTTATTGCTGGAAGAGTAATTTATTTCCTATGCTTTGTTACTAGCCATGTCTAGATTTTAGACTAGTTTATTACTTTGAACATCCTAAACTTTAAAAGAAAAAGCCAAAAGCCTTTGTATTTTGTGCTTCTCACTTGTGTATATGCCATAGATCATATAAAACCCAGGTTACAGGCCCATATTAATGCAGACAGGCTCTTTCTGGGGGAACCAGAAGGTATGTGCCCTCCAAAAGAAACAAAATGTGACAGTTAGCCTTTCAACTGCTACTTTAATCAAAAGCCCAATTTCTTTAGTTATTTTCTTTGATCCTCAGGCTTCAATCCAGATCTCAGAGTTTAAATGGGATTTCATTGCAAGCTAAAAGCAGTTTAAATGGAAACAAGAAATCCGCCATCCTCTGTCAAATCAGGAAAACTGAGATTCTGAAGTGTCTAGCAATCTATAAAACTTTCTGGCTCAAAGAGATAAGGACAATTGGAAAGCTTGTTCTGAAGGTAAGAGATAAACTGAGCCATTTGCTTTCATCTTACTTCAAAAAAGCAAAAGCTCAAGTTAAGTTTTCAAATTTTGCAGGAGGTCAATAGGTGAGATCCGGTCTGCTTTTTCTTTAAGTGTATTAAGGTACCGACAAAGTCCTGTATTATTTTAAACCAAAAGTATGCCATGTACCACATTCTGTTCTCTGTTACATTGGTACCACCTTAAATAAAAGCTACTATGCTAATGCATACATTTTACACAGTGGAATATTTCCAAGTTATTACTTTCCTCAAAGGATTTAATATAGATAGGACTAGGTCTTTAGGAAGGTGCTGACATAGTATTTGGGCAAAATGTGTAGTGATGTGCATGGAAGCTCACCCTTGTAGCTGAGGTGACAGCCCTCCAACTGCAGCTCTCTGACAAACCCTTGCACTTGGGCTGTACCCTATTCACTTCATAGTTGGGAACTCCTTTCTATTTGGATGAGTAGATAGTCTTATCTGGCTTGGTACTTTGAATGGAATTCTTCTCCCCTTTGTTCATTTAGATGACAGTTTTCTAGCTTTCTAGCCAGCCATTTCTGGCTCTTGCTTTAGATTGGGGTGGGCAAAATATGGCCCATAAGTCAGAGCTGGCCTGCCAGACCTATGTGTCTGGCCTGTGGGGCCCCTAAAACATTTAGAAAATTAATATTTGTCTGTCTCTGGCTGTCTTTCAAAGATAACTGGAGCCAGCAACAGTAGGACCCCAGGAAAGCCAGGGTAGGACCCTGAAACAGCAAGGCCCATGCAGCCCTGTCCACAGCCCCCCCAGCCAGAAGCAACTGCCTGGCAGAGACTTCTGGCTTGGGACCATGGACCTGTTCCTGTCTCCCTATGCTGGAGTGAGAAATTCAGGTAAGAGGAGGCAGGAGGGCAGAGGAGGACCATGGGCTATCACCCCAGTCCTCAGGGCTGGGCTGGCTCCATCCTGCTGAGTCCTGACATCATGGCCATGTAGTCTAGGAGCTGCCAGTGGGTAGGCAGGGAAGTGAGGAAAGTGGTAGCAGGCATGGGGAGGAGTGGAAGCAAGCAGGTGTAAAGGAGCATAGGGCCCAGAGTGGGGTGGCAGGAGTTCAGGGCATGGGTTGGCAGGGATCTACAGAGTAGGGCTGTGAGAAGCTTCAGTCCCAGATTTTATTTGACAGAGATTTAGCCTGATTTGGTGGCCAAATCTCTGACTCCAAATCAAATCACAAGACCCTTTACTCTCTTCATATTGAATTGGAACCCTCCTAATGGATTCGGAGAGATTCTGAAAGATTCGGCTATTCAGACATGAACACAGCATTAAATGTTTTTTCTACATACCTCTAGGTAGCAGGTGGCTAATGAATGTTGTGCTGATGGGGTGCATGGAATGTTCCACAGAAGTGCAGGGGGCTCCCCAGCACACTCAGCAGTAGATCTAGAAGTGGACCAGAAGCATTTCTGGTTCACTTCTGTGTCCACCAGGGAGTGTACAGGGCAGAGGTCCCCCTGCACCTCTCTCCAGGCTCAATAACTGGTGCCTCCTTAGTCTTAGGGAGCACCTGGAGTGGGTGCAGGGAGTCCCCCCAGTATGCATCCTGGCAGACCCAAAAGTGGACCAGAACTACTTTTGGTCCACTTCCAGGTTTGCCACCGAGCATGTGGAGGGCCCCTCAGTACTCTTGTGGGATGCTCCATCTGCCCCAGCATCACAGTGTTCACATGCTGTGCTGGTACTTTGAAGTATGTATAAAAAACTTTTAAAGCTGTGTCTATGGCTGAATTGCTGATTCTCCAAATCTTCAAATTCAAATTGGGGACAGTGATCCAAATCAATGAATCCAATCACTGTCTCTGATTTGGGCTGAATCTGAATCAAATAGGGTCCACTTCACACACCCCTGCTACAGAGCCAGGCTGGGCTGGCTTGGCTCCATAGCTCCACACACCCCAACTACAGAAAGAGAAGCTGGCCTGGCTCCCATAGCGTCCCTCCCTGGCTGGGACCCCATGCTTCTGCCATTGCATTCTGGGCTCCACCAGTGCAGGCGCTGTGCTCCCAACCAGCTATTGCTGCAGTCCCTCACACTTCCCTTTCCCCCCCACCCCAGACCTACGGTACAGGCAGAGACCAGCACACACAGCCCCAACCTTGCATATTGCATGTTCACTCATCTGAGCTCAACAGTGGCAGCACGGGACAAACTGCTGCTCAGTGTGGGGAGGGAAGCAGCCCCTCCCCCTATAGTTACCAGAGCTTCCTGGTGAAGCTGTTTGGAGCCCACATGGAGCTGTCCTGTGTTTCCACTGCATCATAGCCAATCTATGAGCTGCCCATGCGGCAATGGTGGAAGCACAGAGCAGACAGATGGTAGTTCTGTGTGGGCTCCAAGTGGCTACACCAGGAAGCACCAGCTTTGGGAAGGGTAGAGACTTCTTTTCTCCGTATGTTGAGCAGCAGTTTGTCCTACACTGCCACCGCTGAACCTGGGCCCTGTGTTGGCTCCACGCTCACCCGTTTCAGCTTAGCATCGGCAGCAGTGGCAGCAACAGGTGGGCAGAAACTGCTGTTTGTTACAGGGGAAAGCAGCTCCTCCCCCTTACTGCTGCCAGGCAGTTTTTGCTGAGGCCGCCTGGAGCCTATGCTGTGCTAGGCTGTGGTGCGGCTCCTTCACCACCATCTCTGGGGTGCCCAGTACAGCAGCAGTGAGACAGTGTGCAGCAGCCACAGGGCAGCTCACAGGTGGCGGTGAAGGAGCTGCACTGCAACCTAGCTTAGTATAGGCTCCAGGAAGCCACAGCAAAAAACTGCACGGTGGCAGCAAGGAGGAGGGGCCACTTTCCCTTGTGTTGGGCTGCAGTTTTTGCCCAGCTGCTACTGTTGCTGCTCAGCCCTAACAGGCAAACGTGCAGGGTAGCAGATGCACATACTGGTCCCCACAGCTAACTCTACATGTAGCCAGGGGTACTGAACGGCCGCGGGGTGAACTGGGGCTGAATTTTGATGGTGGTGGCAGGGAGGCAATGCAGGGTGCTTGGGCACTGGGCTTTTATGGGGTAAGCATAGGTGTTGACTGGCTTAGAGGGTTGTGTGTGGGGGGGGCTCCCATTCACATCCCACACACCCTTAAACCTTTCTCACAAACCCCACAGCCACACCTTCCCCCACACACAGACACATAAACCCCCCTACCTACCCACCCACAGTTCTCCACAAACCCCAAACCCACCCACACCTGCTGACGCCCCACACACTACACCACGAAGTAAGACTGCATTTTGAGCATTATGCAATCATTTCTACATATACTGCACAAATACACAAATAAGGATAAAAATATATTTTTAATTGAATTAAAATATATTATTATGAATGTTTGATTTTTAGTATACAATTTGTTTTTGTTTTTTCCTGGTTCTAAGATGATAAAGCCTCTTCCCCAAAGGAGTACTCCCAAGGGCACAGGGAAGGTCTTCTGGTGACAAAGTTCAGATGTTATGGGCAGGACTTCCAGTCCCAAGATGGTAACCAAGGTGCAGGGCCATCCATGTGACCCTTGACAGCTTGCCAAAACATGGTAGGTGGCCCTCCACCTGAAATAAATGCCCAGCCCACCTTATACCACCAAGGATACAACGTATACCCCTGTTTCTGCATAATCATTCTACACTCAAAATCCTCTCTCCTCAGATTGAATTTTATTAGTAGATGTTAAGAATCATGAACCAAAAAGATGACAAAGCCATAAGGGAAATACAGAGTGCCCGAGCAAGTGACAAACTGTGACAGCCAGAACCAGAGGGATTAATAAGCAATGATGTGTGCTTCTTGGAGGCATTTGGTATTCTGCCTAAATAGATAATATTAGTTAATATAAG
>JAGPOW010003182.1:31484911-31507390 GCA_030014935.1 Caiman crocodilus
GTGTGTGTAAGCTATAGTAAATTTGCCTTTATTCCACTCCCTACTTGCCTCCTTGATCCAAATGAATACACTCACAGTGCCCAGCTGGCCTGTGACACTAACATAAGAGGGATGGGGGTGAGGAAGGGGATGCAACAAAGTTACAGAAAATACTATGTTAGCCAATTAGGCCCAGGGGTGGGGGAAGGGGTTTTTTTGCTGAGAGAGAAAAAAGATATATGCACACAAACCTATACAAGTATCCGCAATGGTGGAGGGGGTAAGTTAAAGAAAGTTGCTCAGTCTATAGAATCCTATTGTGGGGATCCTTTTTGGGTGGAGTGAAATGGTCTATCACTTAATATTCCTCTCGGTGTCCATCAGATGCAGAGGGGGATACTACTCCAATGCCCCATCTGATGGGGGTCATCTACCTCTGAATCACTCTTATGTGGGCCAATGGACTTTTCCGATCCAACCCAGGAAGAAACTTTGTCTGGCCCACGGTGTGTCTCTTACCATCTGGCCCATGATGTGAACTACCATTCCTGGGCACACAGTGGGGCTGGCACAGCTCCATGGCCAGACTCCATTTCCCAGCAGTCCCAGTGGCAGCGAATCCTTCCAGCTGCTACTGGGCCTGGCCCCAGGGAGACCAGACCTACTTGGGGAAAGCCCAAGCCCTGAACTGAGCACACAGTCCCAGACCTGGCCCTGCTGCCACCCCACCAGGCACAGCAGTCTGGCATGTCCCAAAGGTGGTACTCATGGTGGCAGCACTGGTGGGGAGGAGCCACAGGGCAGCTGCAGTGCAGGTTCCAGGTGGCAGGAACAAGAAGGGCCTAGTATCTACGAGGGGGATGTGGCTGAGCCCACCACCAGGTCCCGCTTTTTTCTCATGCCAGTACCTAGCACCAGCTTTTGCCCAGCTGCCCCTGCTGCTACCATCATCTCCACACTCAGACCACTGCTGTCAATTCTGGCTGCAGCTCCAGTCCCTCCTTAGGGTAGAAGGACACCTGGAGGCAGCACTGGTGGCAGCCCTGCTGAATCTACTGCCCACTTGCATTCTCACTAGCTCCCAGATCACCCATGGCCCCATCCCAAATAAGGAGGTTTGGTGAACTGTTGTGGAGTGGAGGGAAAGGGGGGGAGGGGAGCAGGATGGCTGCTGACCTTGGCCCATGACAGTTCCCCAAAACTCCTTACGTGGCACATGAGTCCAAAAATTGCACACCCCTACTGTAAGGCAATTAAGAACAGGCCCCATGTACTTTTTGGAGTTCTTAAGACACATAGGGTGAGATGAGAGATGTAACTAGTATTTTGAGTTTCTGCTCCCTGGGGGCCAGCAGCAGACCTGTAAGAGGACTCCAGGCTCTGACAGAGGCAGCCATGGTCTCTGGTTAGTATAGAGTGACAGAAAGTAGCTAGGACTCAGCAACCACAGGGTTCAGGTGAGGGGGGCTCAAGGATGTTGCTGTCAGACATGCAGAGTGATGATATAAAATACCTCATTTGGTGGCAGAATTAGCAACCCCTGGCTACAGGCTCTCTCTCCCACATGCACATCACTCCATACTCCAGAGCCCAAAGCTCTCCTGCATGCTAGTTCCTAGATACTCCCACTTGTTGCCTACAACTACCAAAAATTTTCCGTCCCTTGCCTCTTTTCTGTTACCCTGTGGCAGGGTACTGTTTGTGCCTGCCACTTTAAGGGGCTGGAGCTGCCAGCTGCCAGGTGCCTGATGAGGGCAGCCATTTTGAATCTGGGGCTGCCCATCTAAACAGGGCAGTTCTGCTGCTGGAGGCCACGTAACAGTCTGGTTGAAGGGCTGCTGGTATTATCTGACGGTAAGGGAGGAGCTGTAGGGGATGGTAAGGAGGCTCCAAAATGGTCCTGGGGCTATTGGTCCTAAAACTGCACCCTGCCGGGAGTAGGTGGCCTGGTGGGGCTCCCACTGGTGTAGGAGCCTCCAGGAAATGCCAGGCCCATTACCATCCTGGTGAAAGGTGGGTTGGAGTGCCTTAACTCCTAGCCCCCACAACTGGTTGGGTTACCCCTTGTTTGGAGGGTCTAGAAGGTGGGCCCCAGAAGAAGAGTGTGAGACCATGGACTTGAAAACTTGTATGACATTTCCCCTGACTAGTCAATGCTGAGGCCAGGATTGGAAGGGTCAGAAGGCCAAGGGGCCCACTGTGAGGAACACCCAAGAGCTGAGGGCCTGGGATTCTGACTGGCTTGGAGGTGAGACAGGGCGAGTAGTCCAAGGTCTGGGGGTGGGGGGGAGAGCCAGACCTGTGAGGGGGAAGTAGCTCAGGGAGCCATGTTTGCTGAGAATGAAGGCGGATTAGGCTGCCTGAATGGAGAGATTGTAGAGGGGTCCAACAGTAGGATTCTGGAGCACAGCGAGGGACTGGTGATTGTGAGAACTATAGATGCCATCAGCGAGGCTTCGGTTGCAGTGTAAGGGAGGAATGGAGCTGCAGGCAGACAGTGCCCCCTGGCATCAGGGCAGTAAATGGGCAGCCTTCAGCTTAATTAATTAGTTAAGATGTAATTAACAACAAGGTGTGGTGGAAAAGAAGGTGGGCAGGTAGCCCAGAAACAGGTGGACAGGCCCCTGGGAAGTCAGCCCTGAGCAGGCCCCCTGTTACACACCCCTAATTAGTCAGTTTCTAGAGATCATGGCCCCTGCTACCACCACAGTTGTGATAGTGGGGGAGATATTTAAATGCATTTTGGCAGCTAATGAATTCAGTAGCAAAGAGGCTTAAATATATTTTAAAAATCTGTCTCTTACCACTTTTGAAAGAGCAACACTTAGTCAGCAAAGTGCCTTTTTGGGAGCTATTGCCCTTGGTGGAAATGCTGTCCTCAGCATGCTTAATATTGCCTTGGCAAACAGTGGGTCTTAATCCAAAACAAGCCCATGCAAATATGTGGCAAAGCACACCGGAAGCTTGTGCAGAAGCACAAGATGGTCCAACTATGGATGTTTTCTATCCAAATCCAAGCTACTTTAGACTGCCTCAAAATGAAACCAAGAATGAGTTTACAAACAGTCACTAAGTACAGCACCAGCAACAGGTGGCACTACTAATGGAAGACTAGACTGGACCTTTTATTCTGTATAATTAGATCTAGATTTTAAACCAGGTGTCATTATGCATAATATTGTACAGATATTGGAACATCCCCTTTTATTTTCAGTCTTGAATTGTGACTCACTTACTCAAACTGGTGGTATTCATAACACCATCATTTTATTTCATATCAACCATAAAACCAAGTGGGAGACAAATGCACCAAAAACAAGAGAACACGTGTAAGAAATGTTGGCACTATAATCCATAAAGCAGTAAGTAGATTGTAGAGAAAAAAAAGTGCCCTAAAACAGTTACAAAAGAAATTACGTTCTTTTGTAATTTCTTTGACAAAATGAAACCACAGTCTGAAAACTAGAACAGTCACGTTTTTAGACAGACAACTAAATTTATGTTGTAGCTGGTATCTATGGACATTTGATTAGAAATGGTATTCCTCAATCTGCTTCCAAACTCCTGAAATTATTTAACCTCCTGTTTCCTCTCTGTCATGCTATGCAACCAGAGACAGACATTCAACTGCCTCTCATACCCAACCCCTTATTATTTAAAGCTCTGGAAGAGTTGGCCATGATAAAAAGCTGCAACTTACATTTGGGTTAATATCTTAGCACTAAACTAAACGATGATACCTCACACTGGGAACAGATTTTCAGGGTAATTGTGAGAGAACAGATCTCAGAAAGATGTGTGCTATCCTAGCAGAAAAAATGGTTATAGTAGATTGCATTTCAATGATCACCAGAGTCTTCCAATTATATTAATGAATACCTATTATAAGGCTCTAAATCAGTAAGATCTCAAAGCTCATTGTTGCAATAAAATCAAGGCACAGAAAAGCTTAAATGACATGTCTACGATCGTTTAGCAAGCTTCCATGTTTTAAATGCAATCTTGATTTTATCCATAATGTATTAAGCCTAGCTTCTGCAACATCATCCATATTCAAAGTCAACAATATTTTTTCCAGTAGATGTTTAACTTCTACTGAAGTATTGAAATAGAAGCTCAGAAAATAATCACCTTGTCTCTTTATTTCCCATTTTCTACTTATCCTTTTTGGCACCTGGAAATACACAATAACTTACAGAATGTACTTCTTAGGATGCAATTATTATATAGTCTTTCTGATGTAACACAGATTCCTATGGTCATTAGAATGCTGTAATTGTAAATGTAGCAATTAACAGAATAAGTTAGCTGGAAAAAAGATCTACACAACTTAAATTACCATGTAAACCTGCATGCTGTTTTTATTGCAAGTATCTTTTGATTATATATTGTTTGTGCTGAATAGGTCTGACATGGATTCTATGTGCATTGCAACTACCCAAAGTGAATTTGCCAATAATGCTTAGGAAAAAAATGTGTAAGAAACTCCTTTTGTTTGAAAAACAAATTAAAGTTCTTGCTTTAAATGAATAAAGACTGTAGTTCTTTAATCCCATAAGTCAGAGTTCAGGCACCCAGAGTGAGCACCCAGCCCAGCCTGCCTCCTAAGAAGCTAGTCAAGGAAAAGGACTTGCATCCATGCTTTGGAGGTCCCAGAGGGTGGGTGATTTGTGACTGGGGCATTTTTACTTTTCTACTTTCCATTCTTTCCTAAACACAAGTTCAATAAACTGCAATAGCTTGCAATGGACTGAATTCAAACTGCAATGTGTTTGAATGATCTGGGGAGTGGTGCGGTAGGGATGGCATGGTTGGTCCACAGGGGCTGGGGATGTTGGTAGTGAAGTAGGGAATGAGGACACAGCTAGTTGTCAGAAAAATAACAAGCAATACAAAAAAAGTCATTGATTTATTTTTTAAACGGGGGAGGAAAGGGGGAGCACATCTACTGTGTAATTATGGTGCCCAAATAAACTATGGGACTTATTGCTCATTGCTCCTGGGCATGGCATTTAAACATGTGCCCCAGAGCAATTAACTAAAGAGCAATAAACTCCACAGTTTATTCATGCATGGCACATGGAGACTCGGGAGAGCAGCTCCAGCTGGCAGGGAGTTCAAGGGGTCAGCCTACCAGCCCAGGGCTGCTCCCCCTGGTTAATGTGCTACACAAGGACTGGCTGGGGTGCATGGGAGCTTTAGTGCAGGCAGCCCCCACACTAAAGCACCCTTGTGCCCCAGCTATCCAGGCAGTGTCTATATGTGCGCTGCTGAGGAATTTGTGCAGGATAGTAAATACAAGTACTATCCTGCTGCAGAATAAATTAGTTTACTGCAGCCTAATAGGGGAGCATGTGTACACACCAAGACAGTTACTGTGCAGTAAACCTCTTGTGTAAATGTGCCCAGTATTAACTAAAGGAATAAAAAGGAGGTTATAGAGTTCTGGCTGTGTACCAGGGTGGCCAAATGCAGTAGTATATGTGGAAGCGGGTATGGAGCAATGCAGCATGGGATGCCTGGTGAACCAACCAGACCTGTGTCACAGAACGTTTGGGGTCTACATATAACACTGAACCAGTTCAAAGTGATTGGGTTTAAATTAGTACTTGATTTTCCAGGTACACTTCTGAACCACTCCAGGCAGATTTAAACCCTTTTAAAAAGGTTTGTGCATCTGTTTCCCTCAGATTCTGAGTGCTATATATGCCCAAATGTTTACAGCACAATTTGTCCCCTGAGATCTGTATTGTTTCCATTGAACTGAACCTGAGGCTAACTTATCTTCATACAAAACTTCCTAATTGATAATACTGGGAGTTTAACTAATGGAGCATGGGAACAGGTCCTTTGGTGGTACCCAATAAATGCATTGTGTACACACATGTTTAAGTATCTTAGCTGTGTGGTGGGCCAGTAGGGGGTACCCCTACACTGAGACACCCAGTTCACTATGCCCAACCACCCACCAAGCTCTGAGTGCCTCCCCAGGGACACCACACATCTGGCTGACCCCCTTCCTGGATCACACCCAGAACCCTGGGGGTATCACTGCCAACACCCTGGGGTTCTGGTCTGTCATGGGGCCCTGTCCCCTCGGGTTACAAAGGCTTTGTAGACCTTGAAGGTGCTTGACCCATTGCAATAACTTGGGGTGCTTCCTTAAGCCTGAAGCACAGAAAGTAGCTTCCCTTATTCAGCCAAGCATAGGGACTACAAAACCCTCTCCCAGCAAGTTCATCATGCTTGTTATAGTAGAGAGCTTTATTGGTTAAAGAGAGTAGGCTTGGGGAAGTGTACAGGATAAAGAAATATCAAAGAATAACATTAGAGCAAACAGCATCAGCTTAGGAGTTGGTTGATATGCTTCTACCTTACAGCAGGTTATATCTCTACATAGGTTTCAGGTAATTTACTCACTTCACCATCATGAGAGAGAGACAGAGTTGCAGATGTTCCAGATGCTGTGTGTGTCTTTATCATGGCTGCTACCCTCCCCCTGGGCAGTCTTAGGTTTATATAGCCCCTTTGACATCATCCTCTGGGTCCTATCAAGGCAGGTGATTAATCGGCATCAGACAAAAGTTTAAAAAGCATCAATGGCCAGCTAAGGTCTAGCCCCTGCCCCCATATTATGAGATCAGTGCTTATAACAATAAGAGACTAGATTCACTCCCCCTATACCTGCTTGAGGTCATGTAGTAGCCATAATCCAAGACAACCAGGTTGACAGACAGGTAAGGAGACAATGACAAAGGAATGGAAAACAAACAAGATGGTAGAAAAGACAGGCAAGAGACTGGGAGGGAAATCGTCCACAAGCTCCTTCACAAATATGTAGCAGTTTTCCTTGACAGCTACTTTTCAGCATAACTAAATACACTCACCATGATGTCAAGAGAAGTATGGTTACTGCCAGACACAGTTAAACTCCTATGCAGAATTTGCGTAGCTCTTTTTTTAGCTCAGCCCAATTGACTCTCAGATGACAGTTCTCAACAAACAGGGCTTTTATATCTTAATGTAAAATAACCCAGAAGGGCAGTTCAATGATAGGTACAAAAGGTCTCATGCAGGCAGCAAAACTTCAGCTGCTTACCCTGTAAGAAAAATCACTCACAAAATCCTACAGAATTCACATTCCTGAAACTCAATTAATTCCCACACTTTCCTACACTGTCATCATTCTCTAAGCCAGTCTAATGTTTTTTATAATGGCAGGGAGGTCTGGTAATTTTTTGAATGTTTGGAGGGAACATGTAATGCTGTTGCTATAACACCTAACCTGTAAGCAAGTACTGAGAAGTAGCATCAGAGTTGCTAGGATATGGCTATCAAATTCCTCTCCACAGCAGGACAGGAATTTTCCCAGCAGTTGGTGAGAGTGAAGCTTGTTCACAGAAGTGGAGGGGAGGAACAAAGAATGAGGTGAGTATGGCTTACGCAACATCTTGGTAGTGGCATAGGGGGGAAATTGAAGGTGGTATGGGTAAAAACATTCTAGAAGTCACAGGAGGACTCGAGTATCACACTAAAGAGCGGGAGAAGAGGATGTCAGGCCGTATGTTTAAGGAGGGGTGTTAGAGCAGTGAAGATATTTTGAGGACAAAATAACAGAAAGACTGTGCATGTTTTTAAGGATGTCTGTGTCATCCTTACAGAAACCTTGAGAATAAAACAAAAAATCACTTTCCTTGGCAATGTCTAGTATCCATGTATTTGTGTGCTGACGCAGAAAAAAAAAAAGGTTGTGAGAAGTGAAGCATATAAATGAAAAACGGGACAATGAAAAAATAAGGTAATTAGAGGAAGGGTTGTAGTTCACTAAGTGTTAGTGGAAAGAAGGGATTTAAAAGGGATCAAGGTTTATGGGATGATAGGAGAATGCAGGTTTCAAAACCACATAGGTGGTTCTGCCACCTGTTGACCTGTTTCAAAATAGCCTGTTTTCAAATACTGAAATCCTGAGATATTGATGACTTTGTATGACAAAGCCCAGGTCATGGTCTGCTTTATCATGAGAGGCCCTGGCTGCCACTTTACCAATGGATAGGAGGTAAGAGTGTGCAGCATCTCTGAGACTGCAGGAGTACCTCAGTTTTATGACATGGGATAGTAACCCCATGCAATATTATTTCACTGCTCTGAAAAAGATCTCTTTGGAGAAGTGCAATAACACTTTGACAAGGATAAATGCTTCTTAATTTTCAATAGTTGATGCTATATGCTAGAATGTCAGAACAATGGCAAGTGGCATATACAAGAGGTATAAACTACTGCTTTTGGATTTTGAATCTCATTTGTATGGAATATACCATCACAGATTCTTCTGTAGCCTGCTAGAGTCTGCTCAGATTGGGCTTGAGGTCTAATTTATGTAAGTGGAATGGCTAATTTGGATATTTCCCACCTATTGGAAAACAAGGTACTCTTTTACTTCCATGTCTTCAGGGAAAAGACTTCTTCTCTTGGTCATGACTTCATGGCCATCTTCAGCCACCTCACTATGCAGAATTAATCTTTTGTTCTCTTCTTTTCTCTGTCATTGCATTTGTCTCAGTTTCTTCTCCCTCAGTTTCTTCTTCCCCCTCTTCCTGAAACCCATACAAATATCACATTTCTGTCTTGCCCAGCTCCAAGCATCTTCATTTTGACTGCCCCTCTGTCCTCACATGTTTTTTTTATCATGTGGCACAAATATTGACACATTTTTATTTCTATCTATCTCTATCATTTTTAAAATAGTTTACTGCCTTGCTCGAGACCAAATTTTCTTTATCATTTGCACTTAAGGGACTTCTCTCTCCTCCATTCTAATCAATATCACTGTTTCTGTTTGCAGTAGTGAGAGTCCTAAGGTTTTAAGGAGGAGGTTTATGAAATCCCACAAAATCTTGAGGTTAGGCAGTTATGGGTTTGGTAAGGAAAATGCTGAACATTCTCTGTGAGTTTCATGCTGTTTTGGTCATGGGTAATGGCATAACTGGTTGAAATCAGAAGTCCAGGGATAACAGCAGATATGGATTATGTATCCTTGAAGCTGATCAATCCATTTCCTTTTCAGATAAAATTTATCCAATGCATTTTGCGGCCAAGCTGCACAATCCATATGTCCAATATAGCACATTCACACCTCTTTACAGGGGCAAATTCTTTCTACAACAGCATTACAATAAATTCACCTGCTGGAATGCATATAAATTATAATCTTGCATGTCGCCCTTAAAGATACCCTGGCATTTTCAGTGATCAATTCAACAGTCATGGCAGAAGTCTATTCTGGTAACTATATTCTGGCTAAAATTCCCCAGTGTTATTTAACAGCTGGTGTATTCCACTTTAAATGTAAATTACTTTTTTATCCCATACTATTGGAAAACATTTAAGTCAAAGTCCTGAAACTTGAAAATAAATAACATAATTATTAGGGCTGTGCAAAGCTTCAGTCACGGATTCGATTTGGAGGAGATTTGGCCCGATTTGGTGGCCGGATCCAAATCGAATCAGAAGACCCATTAAACTCTCTAAATTGAATCGGAAGTCTCCAATTTGATTTGGAGAGATTCAATGATTCAAACATAGATACAGCTTTATATGCTTTTTCTACATACCTCAAGGTACCAGGCGCAACTCATAGAGAATGCTGAGATGGTGGGGCTGATGAAGCATCTGACTGGAGCACAGGGGGAGTCCCCCATGAGCTCAGTGGTGGACCCAGAAGTGGACCAGAAGTACTACCAGTCTACTTCCATGTCCACCACCAAGCACGAGCCCCCTCCCCACTCCTGTGGAATGCTCCATCCACCCCACCCTCTCAATGTTCATGACCCATGTCTGGTACTTTGAGGTATGTAAAAAAAAACATTTAAAGATGTGCCTATGACTGAATGAATGATTCCCCAAATTAGAATAGAATCATCAGATGCAGATTCAGCCGAATCTAATCCAGACAATGATCCAAATCAATTAATCAAATCACTGCCCCCTGAATTGGGCCAAATCCAAACCCAATGCAGCCTGCTTCACACACCCTTAATAATTATGAGCTTTATTGTCCATATCTATATCACAATGATCTGTGGTTCTCAACCTTTTTTGTACCAGGACAAATTTGTAAACAGTGATGGTCAGTCCTGACCCAGTAAACAGTTTTAGTAGAAAACTGTTCCTGTCCCTGCTGGTGCCCTTCACTCCCAACCCACACCTGTCCACTCCCCCAGCCCTGCTGATGCCCCTCATATACAACCCATTGTCCCCTGTCCCCCCCAGTGCATGTAACAGGGGGTGGGAAGTAAGACATGGAAGGGGGGCATGGGAAGACGTGTGTCCCCCTCTCCATATTTGTGCACCCATAGCAGGAATGGGGCTGCAGTCTGGCTGGACTAGCACAGGCAGAAGCCACTTCCATCAGGTAGCACTCAGCTCCAGAGGGCAGAGCGGGACAGTGAGACTCACTGCTGCCACTGGAATCCCTGCATCAGCCATGCATCCAGCAGTGTGAGGAGTGATGGATGGGGAGGAAGGCTACATTGCCCTCACCTTCTTCTGCTAGCAGCCACTTTTGCACTAGGCCACAGCTCTACCCCACCACCATGGCCTGTCCAATTCTGCTGCTCCCCTCATGTCACAGCTCTACCCCGGAGAGGAGCTGGGTGGGGGGAAAGGTGGGCGGTGTCACATGTGCCATCTTGCCCCTCTGACATGTTGTCTATGCCACCCTCACCCCGTGCCCCATAGACTTATCTGCAGGGAGCTGCAGGAGCTGCTCTTCATGGTACCTGGCTGCCATGTGCATGTGTACATGTGCACATGCACGTGGTGCCCCCTGCCTGATCGCCCCCCTCCCACAGCCCCAAGCAGCTTCTTGCAGGCTGGAGCTCTGCCTTTTTCTTCTTTAAAGGAGAATCCATTTTTAAAGTTTTTGATCCATGTTTTAAAAGTTTGTTCATGACCCTTTCATATATTCTTGTAACCCACTTTTAGGTCATGACCCACAGGATGAGAAATACTGAGAAATCAATCTCCATGGACACATTTTCTCTCCATAACCATGGTTAAGAACAAAGAGGACATTAGAGATTGCTTTTGGTGTTACGTAAAGTCACTTTTACAGTGGTTTTGTGATATTAGTTATTTCCCATTAAAATTACTTTACTATCTTCTGATGAAACATAGAGAGAAGTTGGTCCCCTACACTTAGCAGCAGAAGACAAGCAAGGCACCGAAGAAAAACAGATTTATTGCAGGGCAGCTATTCTAGTGGTAAATGAACAAGACACCTAGGGACAGATGACAATGATGATCATGATGATGAAGACAACTAGAAAAAGTGTACAAGATTATGTAAATCAGGGCTGTCCAGTCAGCACTTTGTAGGCTTAATGTGCCCCCCAAAGGGTTATCATGCAGCCTGCAGTCTCCAGCCCAGCAGCCACTGTTCCCCTCACCCTGCCATTGCTTCTGCTACAGCAAGAAGGTTTTGGACTCCCCCATCCTCCTACAGCTTCTACTTCCTTCCTCCATTTCTGGGACCAGGGCAGCATAGCAGGAAGAGGTCAGGGTGTCCAAGCTGCATACGCAGCAGGGGAGCCAGGATGCTTGTACTGCATTCATTGTACACAACAAAGACAGGAGCCAGGGTTCCTACACCGCAAGTGAAAGCATGCACGGCTGGGAGGGGGTGGGGGTGAAGCTGGGATGCCCCTGTGGCACATTCAGCTAGGAGGGGAGGGGTAAGCCAGGTTGCCCACATGGCCAGGAACTGGAGCTAGGGGACATTGGACTGCCTGTGTGGCACGTGAGAGCCCAGGGTGCAAGACTGGTGCCACGTATGGCCTGTGGCTGCCTGTAAGTCAGACAGTCCTAATGCAAATTATTATTGCCCTTGTATCAGGGTCAAATAAAACTTCAGGGAATTTGGAATGCAGTTATGAAGAATGCAGTTATGCTTTGAAAAAACAGGTAAGGTTCTGTTCTGTTACAGGGTTTTAATTTAGGTTAATTGGGGGATGGGGATGCAAAGGACAGGGAGAACCTAAGATCAACGAACCGTGAGCCATATGCTGGAACAGCTCACATAAGTACTAAGGGGCCCAATAGGCATCAGGACAGGGGGGCACCAAGGGCACCTATTAGGGCACATAAGTGTCTCTATACTAATGGTAGGAGCATGGGGAACAAACAGGAGGAACCCACACTCCTGCTTGCAAACAGAAACTTCAACCTAGTTGGGATAACTGAAACCTGGTAGGACCCTACCCACAATTGGGCAGTAGGCATTAAGGGATATAAACTATGCAGAAGGGATAGAGAAAAAAAGAGGGAGCAGTGTTGCTTTTTATATTAAGTAGCAATAAACATCTTCTGTAATCAAAACGGAACGGCAGGGTGGGAGGCAAATTGGATCAGAATACAAGGGGGCCAAGAGGAAAGGGACTTGGTATTGGGGGTCTACTACAGGCCACCACACCAGGAGGATGGGCTAGACCTAGAATTCTCAAGGCACCTTTCAGAGGCCATATGGTCAAGGAACATGGTTGTCATGGATGACGTAAACTACCCTGATATCTTCTGGGAGGAGCAGTCAACCAAGTCTAATCATTCACATAGGTTTTTAACCTGCATACAGGATCTTCACCTAACACAGAAGCTATACCATCCAACTAGGGGAAACACTTTACTGGACTTGGTATTGTCTACAGTAGATGACCTGGTGAGGGATCTGCAGATACAAGGTAACCTAGGGGATAGTGACCATAAACTGATTGAATTTCCTATCCTGCAAATGGTGGGAAAGATAACCAGTAAGGTGGAAGTGCTAGACTTCAAAAAGGCCAACTTCAACATGCTCAGGAGATTAGTTAATGAGGCACTGAAGATCAGGGGCATTGTTGAGAAGGGAGTCCACGAAGGGTGGTCATTCCTAAAGGGACCAATCCTTTGGGTACAGAAGGAGACAATCCCATTGCGCATGAAAGGGGGCAAAAGAGCCAAGAAACCTTCCTGGCTGAAAAGACTAAATCCAGAAAGGCCTAGGGGCAAAAAAGAGACATACAGGCGGTGGAAGCAGGGGGTAGCTACCAAGGAGGAGTATACTTTCCACTTGCAGGTAGTCAGTTAGAAAGGCCACAGCTGCAAAGGAACATAGGCTGGCAACGAAAATTAAAAAGACAACAAAAAGTCCTTCTATAGATATTTAGGGAGCAACAAGAAGGCACAGGATAACAGAGGACCCCTACAAGACAGACTGGGGCAATTGGCAACAGATAGGAGGGACAAAGCTGAGCTCTTCAATGAGTTTTTTTTGTTTCCATGTCCTGATCAGTGTTCAGGAATACATCGCCCAATAGGATTAGAGAAAAGCACAGGAGGAAAACCAGCCCACTAACTATTAGCACTGACTTAGCGAAGGGATACTGGGACGGCCTGAATGTGTTTAAGTCATCAGGCCCAAAGGACCTTCATCCCAGTGTGCTGAAGGAAGTGGTCAAATGTCATAGCAGAACCACTGCCATGGTTGTTTGAGCACTCATACTGCTCAGGTCAGGTCCCAGAGGATTGAAAAAGGGCTGGTGTAGTCCCTATTTTCAAGAAAGGGAGGAATGAGGATCCAGGAAACTATAAACCAGTTAGTCTCAACTCTATCGTAGGGAAAACCTTTGAAAAATTTATTAAGGAACACATTTGTGGGAGTCCAGCAAGACAAATAATGCTAAAGGGCAATCAGCTTAGGTTCATAGCACATAGATCCTGCCTAACTAAACTTGTTTCTTTTTATGACCAGGTCACAAAATGCTTAGATGCAGGGGATGAGGTAGATGACATCTACCTTGATTTTAAGAAAGCATTCAATACGGTATCTTATCCTATTTTCATAAATAAATTGAATGGCTGTGACATAAATGATTACACAGTCAAGGGGGTGGTAAATTGGCTAATGGCATGCACCCAGAGAGTGGTGGTGACAGGTCAGCATTGACCTGGAAATATGTGGGCAGCGGTGCTCCCCAACATTTGGTCCTTGGACCAATGCTGTTCAAAGTCTTCTTCAGTGACTCGGATGAGGGTTTGGAGAATATTCTGTCCAAATTCACAGATGACACCAAATTATAGGATAAATGCACTAATGGACAGGGAATGAATCCAGGCAGATCTGGACAGGTTGGATAATTGGGCAAAACAGAATAGGATGCAATTCAACAACAACAAAGGCAAAGTGCTGCACCTAGGGAGAAGAAATCATCAACATACTTACAGTCTGGGGGGGTGACACTTTCAGCAGCGCTGTAGCAGAAAGGCTCTTGGAGTCACAGTTAACTCCAAGATGAATATGAGTCATCAATGTGATGGAGTGATCAATACATCTAACTGCACTTTATCATGCATTAGCGTGTGAATCACAAACAGGTCTAGGGAGGTGATACTTCCCCTCTATGCAGCACAGGTGAGGCCACAGCTGGAGTACTACATCCAGTTTTGAGCACCACACTTCAAAAGGGATGTGGATAACCTTGAGACTGTCCAGAGGAGGGCCACTTGTATGGTTAGGGACCTGCAGGTATGGCCCTATGAGGAGAGATTTAGGGACCTGAATCTCTTCAGCCACTGCAAGAGAAGGCTGAAAGGTGATCTTGTGGTCATCTACAAATTCATTGGTGGGGTGAGGGCAGCAAGGGATAGGAGATGCTCCATTTACCAGGTGACCCTTAGAATAACTAGAATGAATGGCCACAAACTCACAGAGAGCAGATTCAGGTTAAGATATCAGGAAGAACTTCTTTATGGTAAGGGTTACCAGAATCTGGAATAGGCTTCCAAGGGAGGTGCTTCTCTCCCTTACCTTGGGGATCTTTAAGAGGAGACTGGACAATCACCTGACTGGGGTCATGTGACCCCAGTGCTCTTTCCTGCCCAGGTCGGGTTTGGACTCGATGATCTGCTGAGGTCCTTCTGACCCTAATATCTATGAAATCATGGGTAAAAATGGCATCATAACATACCATGTTTCTTGCGCTTAAATAATTTTTTTTTGCCAGTTCTACCAATAATAATTTTAAAAAGAGAAGAAGTCACAATATCAGTCTCTTTCTGAGATCTGAAAGTAATGCTATGTTCATTTGGCTTCATCATCACCACAACCACCACGGAGGCTAGATAGTTGGTCGGCTGTCCTCGTTTGGCACAGATGTCTTTAAATGTTTCAGTTAAAAGCATTTCCATGGATATTCAAGAGTTCCTTTAGTTAACTTTCAAAAAAAAAGAAGGATGCAGCCCTTTAGACATCTTTAAATGTATGAATAAAATATAAGAGCTACCATTCAGCAGTTCTGCCAGAAAATATTGCTTCCATGGAACAGTCCTTTTCTTTATAAAAGGTGCATTTAGCAATGACTGGACATCAGACCAAGTTATAGGATATTTTATCAATATTCTATGCAGACTACAGATTATTTCTATTTGGATTAACATAATATTTGTCATTTTACTAAATATTAACCACACTTCTAATGCAACAAAAGTATTAAGCCGTCTGTCCAGTAAAAGCTCTTATTTAAAATGAAAATGACTTTGAGGTAAAGTCAAATTTAAAAACATTCATGACATTAAGTACATGCTTGACATTTTATTGTACTGGGTTTAAGGACACAGAGGTGGCAGTTGCTTTGTCAGGAAAAGCTGTCATCCAAAAGATGTAGGTTCAACAGCTACCTCTACCACAGACCTCAAAACACAGACTGCCTATTTTCTTTCTCCTCAGTAGTACAACTAGGGCAGGGTGGTAGGGCAGCAGCCCCAGATGCCAACTAGGAAGGGATAACGGAAGGGATAACAGACTCTTTCTCCCCTCATCCCCATGATTCGTTGCCACGGCAATGAAAGTCCTGACAGCCATAGACACCAGGCAGATGAGCATTGCACCAAGGAGTGTATGTGGAGTTGAATGGGGCAAATGAAATGGTGCATTACTGGTCATAGACCAGGACCCCAAAGCACCATGTCCTGTGCCAACATAGAACAGAAAATCCTCTCCATCTTTTTTGTGCCTTGTTTATTTATAACACACGAACAATTAATGTTTTAATAAATATATATTTACTGGATAAACTACCCTGTCATCTGCTAGAAGGATAAGTCAGCCAGAACTAATCACTCATGTAGGTTCTTAACCTGCATATAGGACCTCCACCTAATGCAGGAGGTATACAATACCACTATGCTTTGCTGGACTTGGTGCTGGCTACAGGGACCACCTGGTGGGGGATCCACAGGTACAAAGCAACCTAGGGGATAGTGACTGTCAATTGATTGAATTCACTATCTGGCAAAGGGTGGGAAAAGTAACCAGTAAGGCATAAGTGCTAGACTTCAGAAAGGCTGACTTCAGTATGCTTAGGAGCTTAGTTAGTGGAGCATTAA
The DNA here is from genome assembly GCA_030014935.1 of Caiman crocodilus. Lineage (NCBI taxonomy): Eukaryota > Metazoa > Chordata > Crocodylia > Alligatoridae > Caiman > Caiman crocodilus. The sequence continues at coordinate 31,501,307 of JAGPOW010003182.1, forward strand.
AGCTTAAAAGCATTGACAAAATGGGGGTCCAGGAAGGGTGACCATTCCTCAAAAGAAGAGATCTTTTGGGCACAGAAGGAGGCAATCCCACTGCATAGAAAAGGGGGTCAAGGGGCCAAGATACCCTCCTGGCTGAACAGGCAAATGCAGGAAAGCCTAAGTACAAAAAAAGAGCATACAGGATGTGGAAGTAGGGGCTAGCTACCAAGGAGGAGTATACCTCCTTGGCTCACACTTGCAGGGAATCAGTTAGGAAGGCCAAAGCAGCATTAGGATGGCAACAGAAAAGGACAACAAAAAGTGCATGAGGTACACAGGGAGCAAAAAGTAGATGTAAGGCAGCATAGGGCCCCTACAGGATAGTCTAGGGCAGTTGGTAACAAATAGAGCTCTGTTTTGTCCCTCCTTCAGTGAGTTGTTTTTTTTTGCCTCTGTATTCTTGAACTTGATCTAGACAAAATCTCTCAAATGTATTACTGACAGAAGCAGGAGAAACACCAACCCACCAATTGTCAGCGCCAACCAAGTAAAGAGACACTTGGAGGGGCTGGATGTGTTTAAATCAGTAGGACCAGATGAGCTCCATCCAAGGGTGCTGGAAGAATTGGCCAGCATCATAGCAGAGCCACTGGCATGACTGTTCAAGCACTTGGGGTGCTCAGGTGAGGTCCCAGAGGACTGAAAAAGGGCCAGAGTGGTCCCTATTTTCAAGAAGGGAAGGAAGGAGGATCTGGGTAACTATAGATGTGTTAGTCTCATCTCTATCCTTGGGAAAACCATCGAAAAAATTATCAAGGATTACATTTGTAGGAGTCCAGCAGGTAATATCATGCTGAAGGGCAAGTGGCACAGGTTCATAGGTAGATCCTGCCTGATTAACCTTGTTTCTTTCTATGGTCATGTCGCTAAATGCTTAGATGCAGGAATCAAGGTTGATGCCATCTACTTGGACTTTAAGAAGGCCTTCAACACAGTATCCCATTTTATTCTTATAAATAAATTGAATGGCCGTGCCATAGACAATTACACAGGCATGTAGGTGACAAATTGGCTTAAGGGTCATACCCAGAAAGTAGTGGTGGACAGGTCGGTATAGACCTCAAAAGATGTTGGCACTGGGGTCCCCCAAGGCTCAGTGCTTGGGCTGGTGCTGTTCAATGTCTTCATCAGCAACCTGGATGAGGGTGTGAAAAGCACTCCATCCAGATTCGCAGATGACACCAAACTATGGGGCAAAGCAAACACTATGATGGGAAGAAACTGAATACAGGTCAACCTGGACAGGTTAGAGAAGTGGGCAGAGAACAACAGGATACAGTTCAACAAAGACGTGTGCAAGTGCAAGGTGCTACACCTAGAGAGAGGGAATCACCAGCACACCTATAGGCTAGGGGATGACCCTCTCAGCAGTACAGCAACAGAAAGAAATCTTGGAGTTGTTTGTGGAATATCGGTTGTCAATCTGACAAAGTAATTAGCAGAGCTAACTGCACTTTGTCATGCATTATTAGGTACATCATGAACATGTCCAGAGAGGTGATGGTCCCCCTCTATGCAGTGCTGGTCAGGCCACAGCTAGAATACTGCATCCAATTCTGGGCTGCACAATTCAAGGAGGTGGACAACCTTGAGAGCATCCTGAGGAGGGCCACTCATATGGTTAGAGGCCTGCAAGGAAGGCCTTATGAGGAAAGGATGAGGGAGCTGGACCTTTTCAGTCTCCACAAGAGAAGGCCAAGGAGGCAGATCTTGTGGTAGAATACAAATTCACTGGGAGGGTGGGGGACAGCAGGGAATTGGAGATGCTTTGTTTACCAGAAAACACCTTGAAATAACCAGAAAACAACAGCCACAAGCTGACAGAGTAGATTGAGGTTGGACATCAGAAAGAACTTCTCCACGGTTAGGGTTATGAGCTGGAGGTTTTATCTTCCTTGTTTTTTCTAGTCTGAGGTCCCCTCCCAGTTTTATGGGTGTTTTCCAATTCCTTGCCATGACAAACCACTTGTCTTATTGCATGTAAAAATGTTTTTCCAGCTCTGCAAGTCATGGGTTAGAACCTTAGTTTGTTAATGATTCCCCTCAAACTTTCATTGAAAGAATAATTCAGTTCACTCTCTCAAACATTATTTGCTGTCATCTCAACAGAAGTAAAGTAGTTATTAAGGTAAATAGACAGGATTCATAAACACAAAGAGGAAGCTGACCTGGCCAGTAAAAAGTAGTTATTTTTAATCAGATGCTTTTTAAACCATAAATGAAAAGAAAAGCAAGCAAGAAAGCATATCAGCTATGAGATATACTTCCCCCATATCTTAAAATGAAAACTTTTTCCTTCAGAATCCTCCCAGATACGCAAATGTCAGGATTCAGATGGGCTACAAGCAAGAAGTAGTCTCATTTTTATAAGGATGATAAATTAAAGGGTGCTATCAACTATTTGTAATTTATTAGTTTCTAGTTATATAGGGTGCCTATACATGACTGAAGAGTAACCAATACTGTAATTACAGCACACCAGAGCAGATTTGATTAATTGAGTCTGCTAAAGCATGGTAATTACTGCAGTCTGGCCAGCCTCTGTGCCTCATTTATCAGTGTCCTCACAGTTCAGAGTGGCAGCACAGCACTTTATCTAAAACTCATTTAGATAAATCATTCCCACTGCCATTTTGAAGTGCAGGGACACTGATACATGAGATGCTTTGAGCACTTTAGTTAGAGCAGATCTTGCCTCCTGCCCCCAACCGCCCACCCCCAGAGCATGTGTATAGACTAGGGCTGTGCGAAGCTTCAGTAGCTGATTTGATTTGGAGGAGATATGGCCCAATTCAGCAGCCAAATCTACAAATCTGAATCGAAATGGGAAACCCATTAAAAGGTCCAAATTGATTAGGAGATTCAGCCATAGCCTATAGAGGCAGAAGTCCTTGGTGACACTGGACACAGCTGGCTCCAGCTGGTAAGTCTTTTGTGGTGGCGGAGTGGGGAAATGAACATCCCCACAGTGAGGGTGGGGCTGGGGCTGCCCAGCCTGGCCAGAGGACTGTGGGACTTGGGGAGGGGGGCTCTTGCCACTGCACACTGCCAGTCCTGGAGCTGCTCTTCTGATCTGTTGTGGCCACCAGTCTGGGAGGGCATGGGAGTGCATGTGTGCCCCCTGATCTATCCGGGGACGGCTGCGCCAGGCTATCCTCTGGGAGGCTAGCCCCAGATGCCCATCACCAGGCTCTGTTCTGTGAGGTGGGTATATAGCAAAACCCCCACTTTTCCTTTTTTAATTATATAATATGCATCCCCTTCCCTTCCCCAACTATTTCTGACTTTTCTTTCTCTCCCTCTCTATTCCTTATAGACAAGCATAAGCATGCTCAGACACTTATGATCAGCCTTAATATTTTTATTTTGGCAGCAAGTTTTTGGTTTTGGATATCCACTGTTTTATATTGTATTATTATTAGGTTTGTATTGATTCTTACTGTTGTATATTATATTATCATCATTTTCATATTGATTTTTATTGTTCCATGTAGATATTGTATGGTTTAAGCCTTTGTTTGTAAGTGAACCAAAGTAATTTCAAGTTTCCATTTTGTATGTCAAATCTCCATCTGCTGGGGCATTTCATGTTGCAACTGTATGATTCATGTACCCCTCCCATGTAAATTGGTTCCCAGATGAATAAGAGTGATTGGGAATGATTGAAATACAGTGGTAGCAGGCCTCTACTGAATGGCCTGTAACAACTGGGCCAACACCTCACATCAATTCATCTAGGAACCACGGACCTCATTCAGGAACAGAGATAAGAACTCAGCATTTGACAGACAAAAGACCCTGCAGAACCAGCAACTCTACCATTGTACCTCACCATTACAGACACCTGAAACTGTACATCCCTACATGGAGCATACATGCTTAGTATGCCAGGGGCTGACCCTTGCCTGGGCATGCCTCCTGTCACACAAGGTCAGCCCTTATAAAAAAGGGGCAGCGAAGACCCAGTGGGAACATCATTTCCATCTGAACCAGACCAGCTTCACATCACCTATCCACCCCAGAGGCCCTGCCAGCGACTCCCTCTGGACAACACTGAGCTGAAGGAGACCCTGAATGGCCATCAAAGATCAACTTCCAGCCTGGGATAAGTAGATATTACCTGCACACCTCCTCCTACAATTTGGACTCTCTCTCTCTCTCTCTCCTCCTGGACTTCAGTGGACTTCAGCCCCGCACTAAGCCTCTTTAACTCCTGCTGCCATTGTGTGTGGGGGTGGCTGGGTGTGTGGGTGGGTGCAAAGGAACCAATAAGACATTGTGTCACCATCTCCCCTGTTCAATAAAACCACTGTCATTTGCAACCCTGATTTGGGTCGTATTTTACTGAATCCCAGTCCTTTCCCTATCTTAATTTCCAAGCCTTGTTCTCTATCTCAGCTCCAGTCCCACCCCTCTCCAATAGTTTCCCGATCTCCTCCCAATTCCATCTCCCCTTTTCTGCCACCTCTCAGCTTCTCCTTGCTTTCCTGCTGTCCCTGCTGCCTTTCAGCCTTCCATGCCTACTGCCTTTTCCATGCGACTTTCCGCTGCCTCTCCCTGCTCTTCTGCTGCCCCTGCCACCTTTCAGTCTCTCCTGCCACTTTTCCTGTGATTTTCTGCTGTTTCCCTGCTCCCCATGCTCCTACTGCCTTTTCCCTGTGACTTTCTATGCTTTCCCAATGCCCCTGCTGCCTTTCAGTCTCTCCTGCCACTTTTTCTGTGATTTTCTGCTGTCTGTCTCTGTTTTCAGGTTTCCCCCACATCTTCTGTAGTCCCAGCCTCTGTGCCAGCATCACTCCCCTGTTCCGGCACTCTCTTTTAATCAATTAAGATTAATTAACCTAAACTTACCCACGAGCCTCAGTTCTTCAGCCCAGGCCCCTCTAGTCTACCAGTTCTAATCCTGGTCCCCATAACTTTCACTCCCTACACTTCTACTTTCTTACCTTAACCTTTCCCCAGGTATCTCAAGTACACTTCATAGGTGGGTGGTATGTGTGTGAAGTAGTGAATAGATATATATATATACATATACAGATATCATTGTGTGTGTGTGGTATATGAATTAGTAATACATGTATATATGCTGGATGTGCAGGTGTTGGTAACTGATTCTGTCTAAATTTGGTGTGTGTAGTATATATGGGCTTAAAGTGGTGATAGGTATGCATGAACCTAGACTGGTTATTTTGAACATGAGTGTATCTGAGTTGCTAGTGTGAGTGTGTACGCCTAGTGGGGGGAGTGTATGCACCTAGTGAGTATATGTGTGCTTAATTGCAGGGGTTTGGGTTGTAGCCACGTTGGCCTAAGGACATAGGCAGACAAGGTTCTTGGGTGAATTTGATATCTTTTATTAAACCAATGCAAATGGTTGGAGAATAGTTATTAAGCAAGGTTTCAGGTTCAAAAACCCTTCGTCAGGCTAAGGAAGCTTCAGCAGTAGGTATGTGCTCCTCCTGGATGGAATGAAAAGTAAATAAGCCAGGGCCTGGGCTGGGGAGTCAGTTGTCAGGCCAGTTATAATGTATCAAAAATCCAATGTCCATGATCTCTAGTATCCAGCAGGTTGATGAAATGGAGCTCATAGGCTCATCTCTGGGAAGTGTTGCATAAGTTTCCCTTGAGGATCAGGATTGAGAGATTAGAGAGTTTCTTTCCTGTAAGAAATGTGCCCCTACTGATAACTGAGTGTTTCTGTCTTTGACAGATTTCCGGTGTGCATTCATTCTGGTGTGTAGTTGTTGTTTGGTCTCTCCTACATATCTTTCATCAGGGCATTTGGTGCATTGGATGAGGTATATTACATTTCTGGAGGTGCAGCTGTAGGATCCAGGGATGTTGATGGCTCTGTTGTGGGGTGTAGTAATTTTTGGGGTGGTGGAGATGTGTTGGCAGGTTTTGCATTTCTTGTCCTGACATGGTCTGGATCCTTTTGGTGTGTTTTGGGCTTGAGGAAGTTTGCTTCTGGTGATGAGGTTGGTGAGGTTCGGTGCTTGTTTGAAGGCTAGGATGGGTGGCTCTGGGAAGATCTTTTTAAGAATA
>JAGPOW010003182.1:31507490-31526052 GCA_030014935.1 Caiman crocodilus
TGGTGAGGTTCGGTGCTTGTTTGAAGGCTAGGATGGGTGGCTCTGGGAAGATCTTTTTAAGAATAGGGTCTCTTTCTAATATGGGTTGCAATTTTTTGATGATTTTCCATACAGCTTCAAGGGATGAATGATATGTCATAACCAGTGGTGTGCAATTTGTGAGTGTTTTTCTTCTGTACTGCAGCAGTTCTTCACATGGTATCCAGGTGGCTCTTTCAAACATGCAATCTACCTCTCTGGAGGAGTGTCCTTGCTGGGAGAAAGCCTTTTTAAAATTGGTGAGGTGGTGCACTTGATTTTTATGTGTGCACGTGCAATTGTACACTACACCCTCCTGTCTAACAGTGCAATATTGAGATCCTGAGCACTGGCCTGACCCCTCAGGGCAAAAGGTATATCCAGTGCTGCACTGCCAGTTGCTAGCCCCAGCTGCAGCCTGGAACACAGCCCTAGCTCTGGCTGCCCCACAAAGCGCAGCCTGGCAAAAGGGGCTTGATGCTCAGAGTGCAGCCATGGCTCCACCTGCCCTGCAGAGTACAGTGGAGCAGGGGCTGCAGCCACCCTAAAATTCCCCATAGCACTTGCCACTGGCCCTGCCCCGATCCAGGTGAATGCGTCTGTGCCATGCCCCACCACTGCTTGCCCAGCCATGGTGGGGCAGGGCAAAAGCCATGGCTTGTCTGGGAGGCACAGGGAAGCTGCAGTAGCTTCCACCACTGCACACTGCTTGTCCAAAGTAGCACAGCATCATCTCACACCTCCCTGCCCTAGCTAGGCAAGTGATTGGAGGGCATAGCCCCTACTCCATGTGCCTTCCACCGCCCACCTGAAGCACAACCCAGCCCAGTTTGCCCTGCACAGATCCAGGGGTACATGCCCACTCCCGTGCCTTCCTGGACCAAAGGCAACAACAGACAAGAAGAGCAGCTTCCAGACCAGCGGTGCACAGTGGCACTCAGTGGCGGGAGCTCCTCCCCCCGCCCCCGCAGAGTCCCATGCTCCCCCGACCCAGCTTGCAGCTTGTCCCAGCCCCCACCCCAATTGCTCCCTCAATGTGGGGGGTGTTTAACTTTCCTCCCTCCACGTCCCTTCCCTCTCCCCACCACAACAGACTTACCAGCTGGAGGCAGCTATGTCCAGCATCATCAAGAACTGTTGCCTGCATAGTCTATGGCTGAATCTCCAAATCGGTGCTGAATCTCTGGATCCAAATTGGCCGAATGCGAATCACTGTCCTGATTCAATCACTGTCCATCTGAATCAGCCAAATCTGAATCTAAACCTGAAGCAAATACTTGTTGCTTCATCCAGGCCTAGTAAAATCCTCTATAGTTATAGAAACCAGGTGTTTCATGGAAGAGACAAAAACCTGAAGCAGCAATGTCCTGACTATTTTCATGATTGTTTCTTTACAAACTCGTCTGCTTCCCCCAAAATTCAGACTAAAATGGCTAAATACCCCTATAAATAGAGTTAAGTTGGGAAGGAGAGGACACTGCAGACTCTAAACATTGTCCCAAACTGACATTGCCCTATACTTAAGTTCTGGGGCCATGTTCACTGGTGGCCTGAGCAGGTGTAACTTCTCTGATTTAAGTAAATAACCTCTACTCCATGCATATCAATAGAGTTATGCCCATTTCATGATACTGGGAAATGTATTCCTTTTATAATGCTTAGTAAGGTACAGAATGAAGTGTTTATGAGTTGAAACGTTTCAAAAGTAAATATTGCACCTGTTCATTCCTTTAAATGCAGGCAAAAAACCTTGAACACAACATTCATTCATTTCTCCTTTTTATTTTTACTTTTCTCTCATCCATATTTCTTGAGATTGATCCATCCCAAAGACTAACACTGTAACTTCCATGATTTATTTTCTGAAATCTATACAAAAGCAAAAGTATTTGTCTTTTTAAAAAAAGTGTTTCTACTTGTCCATTAAGTGATAAGAGATTTCCAGTATCTTCTGTTTTAAGGGAAGCTCTATCACATTTCAAAATCCTACATATTGAAAAAAATATATACTACCTCAGAACAGTTAATATCTTCCATAGGAAACATTAAAACAACAAACAAATATACCCATGGATTAAAGCATTAAATGTGTTATACTATGAAAAAGGGTCCTGGATCATAGCATATGCTAAATAACATAAATATAGGAAGAAAAACATACTGCTTCTTTCGTATTATCTACTGTCTTTGCAATGGATTTTAGACACCTTTATATATTTGTTCTTTCATTCCCTGATTTAACATTCTGTTTAGTCTCAGCAATTAGTATAGCAGGCAAATTAAGAACCTGACACTGTTAAATGCTGTGCATCAGCTTCCAGCAAGGACAAAGACTGATCAAAGCCATTTTTATAAGGCCTAACACCAAAAGAGAGGCACCCATCACCAGAGATGTGGGTTTTCCAGAGAATGTTCAGTGTGATCTGATTTATCATTCTTATTTGACTTATATTTAGTAAACAAAACTAAAAATTAACATGGAGGTACTTTTTATGTCTCGATAGCCACAAGTATTTGAACTGAAATATTCAATTAGAAAAAAAAATTAATTACAGCACACTTAATGTGGTTTGAATGTTATAGTCAAACAAATTCAAAGCTTTGTGTGGAAAGAAATGATTTTTATTGGAATACTTGTAAAAATGTAAAGACAATACACAATAGTATGTACTTCCCTTACATTGTTTGTTTAAATTTAAGAAAAAAAACCCCCAAAACCCCAAAGCACTGAAAATTGTTGACACACTAATTTTAGCACACCCAAAGAACTGTGTATGATATGCTGTCATTGTCCACTTATCTACTTCAACAGAGTCTAACTTTTCCACTGAGATCATTGCGGCACTTCCAGTTTCACTGCCACTATCTGTAGAATCAGCTGCGCTACTTAGTTTCATTTCAGCATCAGACTGAAGCAAATCTGATTCAGAACTACTTAAGCCACATTCTCTTTCACTAAGGATGGTTTAGCAATGAGGCTATGGGCAAGGGCAACTTATCATCACACTGCATCTTTTTCATTAACTGCTTCTGAAAGATTCTTCAGAACCAAGAGATTTTGACAAATAGAAACAAGCTTAGCGGTGCCTTCATTTGTTAGTCTATTCCTCCTTTTTGTCTTGATTGACCTGAAAGCCTTCTAGTTCTGTTCACAAGAAACTGCTGTGGTGGAATGTTTAGGATCCTTAGAGCAACCCTGGACAATAATCGGGTGTTACAGTATCCCTTCCACTATGTGAGACAAGACATTCTCTGCTGCTTGCCAAATGATGTCTTTGCTCCAAAGTTTTTCTTTTGTGTATTAAACGGCAATGTCTGCCATCACAGGTATTTCATTTATGTTGGGGACATTCTTAGCTACTTCCATAATTATATCATGAGCAGTAGATACTTCATCTTCTGATAAACGTTGTCAGTAGACAAATGTTGTCAGTAGATAATTCATCTTCTGATAATGTTGTCCTCTGTGTTGAGGATCCAAAAGGTTTGTTGTCAGATGAATTGGTTGGGCACATCCAGATGAGTGCACACATGCCTTTTGCAGCATCTCAAAGCTCTTTGAGATGCTGGAAGAGGCATGTGGGGTAACAAAAAAAATGTTCCTCGCGTTGTATATTTGCAGCATGGGGGCTGAATTAGAACCCTGGATTTCACTGAGTGTTTCACAGTAGGGCTGTGCAAAATTTCACTGAGTGTTTTGTTTCAAAGTGTTTCAAGCTTGAAACAGTGAAATCAAAACAAAACAAAAGCCTTCGGAATGAAACAAGGGTACATGAAACATTTGTCAGCAGCAGCACCAATCTTCCCAGTGCTTGGCATGAGTTGCAGCCAGCGCCAATCCCAAGTAACAGCAGCAGCCTCCTGTCATCCAGCACACAGATTGGGGGCCTGCCCACACCCCGAGGAGGTCTGCAGGGCTGTGCCGTACTATTCCCAGGCACAGCCTGCAACCAGTGCCAGGAAGATTGGTGCTGCTGCTGGCCGCAGGCAGAAAAACCAGCCTCCTGCTATCTGGCACCTATATCTGGAGCCCACACCCTTGGGAGGAGTCCAGTACAGCCCTGCAGCCCTCCTGGGGGTGCAGGTAAGATGCATGACAGATGACAGCAGGCTGGTGCTGCTGGATGGAACTAATGCTGGACACAGCCTATACCCAGTGCTGGGTGCAGCCAATGTAGATACTTTTCTCCAAAGACAAGGAGCAGTAGTACACCTTGTACCACTACTACACGTCCCCAGGAAATGCCCATGCCATGCATGCTCTGGTGAACAACAGGTTACTAGAAGATGGGGTAGGGGAGGTTGGGTCCAGCTGGGGACCTTGGGGAGCTGCAGCCATGGTGTTCCTGCATCTAGAAGCCTGGCCAGCGGACGGCTCCAGCTAGCCAGGCTGGGTGGTGCACACTGCTGCCACATATGCCACCTCATTTTTTTTTTTACCCCAGAAGCATCCCTGCCCCACTCCCTCCCTCCCTCTCCATGAAGACTTTAATCTCCCCCTCCTCCCCAACATACCTAGAGGGAGCTGCAGGGCTGCCATATGCATTCATGTGCACACATATACATGGTACCCTCTGACTGACTGCATTCCTCCAACTGTCTCCAGCCCCAAATAGCCCCTTGCAGGCTTGCATTCTGCTAGCCTGCAAGAGGAAACCCACCATTTCCTGTGTTTTTCTCCATGAAAGGAGAAAATCCATGTTTTTCCATGGCAAATGGAAAACCCGGATCTCTGATCATGACCAACTTCTCTGAAAAATGGGAAGAAATTCTGAAGAAAGCAAGTTTCTTTCATGTTATGTCAAAAGACTGCAAAATGATTAAACCTGTACCCCAGATATCAGGCAAATTAGAATTGCCTATTACTTGCAAGATATAAGACTGATTAGTCTGAAAAAATGTAGTACTATGTTGTACAAATATTGTCCAATTCACCTTATAATAATTTCAAAGAGCATGTCAAAAAGTCATGAAGATAAGGTCAATAAGAGGCCATCCATGGATTATATTTTAGATTAAGTGCCGTTTCTCAAAGGACCCCAAATGAGATAGGTACTCTTGAGGCTCCTATGAAAATTCCCAGCCTAAGTTACTAAAAATGCATTTTAAATTAAAGGAAGGAATTCTGAAAGACTAGATTTAATTATGTGATGGGCTAAAGGCTGACATATATAAGGAAAAGAAAAGATGAGGAAAAAAAAGTAAGGATTATACCTACCAATCATACCTAGAAATGATACTATGATTTTAAGATCCATTGGGTCAAACCCAGAGAGCCTTTATCAGGCAAAATCTTCAGGAAAGATCTTCAGCAAATACACAACATTCAGCACCTTGCAGATTTAGGGCTATAAATGCAAACGAGAAACTGAAAAAATGATTCAATAGGTAAAGAACAGAAAGTGCCACAAAGCCATTCCAGCTGCATATATTTTTAAAAGTCAAATCACCAAACATGATAATATGGCTGCCTTAAAATATATACACAGAGTAAAAGTTAACGTGCTTGTTTGTAAGGCTCAGAAAACAAAGGGTTGTTCAAAGACATTCATTTGAATCAAATGAAAGTGTCTACAAGTGGCAGTGTTTTGTACAGCTGTTTGCATGAGGAAAAAAAGAAATGTTCAGTGGCAAGTCTCTTAAAAGATGCCATATGAATTCTGCTTGTTACATCCCAAACGATTCCATTTGTTTCCTTAAAATGTGCTGCCACTGAATAAAGTCCATTAGAAAGTAATCATGATATTGCAGACACCTTGATCTGCAAGAGGATTAAATGCCCAAAAACAACATAATCACTTATCACAATGTTATTGTGAATGTACTTTGTACTCTTATATTTAAAACCTGTGATTAGGTATCAGTTAAAAATACCCTTTTTGCAGGGGGGAGGCAGAGGGAAGGTAATGGTTGTCTATACTTATTTGAAAAAAAGAGCCTTACTTTGTTTTGAATACAGTTTTTGCTATCAAAAGTAGTTTTGTTTTTGGTCGTGATTAACTAGACCTGTATTTGTCCCACTAAAAATAAAACACAGCCTTCTCCAATGAATGGACAGATAATATCTCACCTCATTTTTCCAGGGAAATAGAGATTAAAAAAAAATTATGGCAGTTGTAATCTAACAGATTCAATCTAAAACAAATATTGCACCACCAATAGTACTTGTTAGGCAGTATTTAAAGCATGGTATTCTGACCCCTACTTGCATATAATCTCAATGGACCAAATTATCTGCTGCTACATTTTGGTACAAGTACAATGAGTTCCATGGAGTTCACCCCAGTAGACAAATCTAATATGGCTTTTCTGGCATTTAAAAGAATCACAGAAAAATAGGGTGGGAAGGGCTGTCACAGGATCATCTGGTCCAGAGTTCAGCAACCTTTTCAGGCTTCAGGACAGAACGAATCAGTTCAGATTGGAGGCAGGTAGGCATGTCTACTTGGCTGTTTAAGTACCATTACATATCCTCACCGCAGCATGAGGGAAACCACCTGCTTCTGCAGCTTCCCCTTTGTGTGGCATAGTGAATGGTTCTGGCAAATGCTGCTGAATGCTGCCAAATGTCAGAGCCCCACATCCACATGGCTCATCTTGCTCAAAGGACATAGGTTTCCAACCCCTGATCTTAGACAAACTCCCTGCTCAAGCTAGGATCATCGATGTCAAAACCATTCCAGCAAAGTGGTTGTCTAATGTACTCTTAAAAATCTTCAGGGATGGAGATGTCACACCTCTAAGTAACCTGTTGTTTCAATGCTTATCCACCTTGATAGTGAGAGATTTCTTCCTATATAAGAAAATGGGCATTACAAAGTCAGGAGAGAAACACTGGAGCAAGAATCCATTCATGAATCTTGCATCTGGAACCGAATGGTGTTAAGAAGTTAAAATCAAGGGTAGTATGTGATATGTGAAGTCATTCAGTGGCAGAAATGCACTAAACAGAAGAAATGTGTAGCTAGAGCTTTAGAGTTTAAGAACAAACTTTATTAGAAGAACCGCATTAAAGGCAAACAGAATATAATGTTACTTCCAGAAATGAACATGCAAATACACCAAATACTTATATTTTTATTAGTAGAATACGTTTATGTCTTCTGTGTCAAGGAATAATGAACGGGCATATTAATATATAAATAAGATTACAATGTTTCATGTCAAAACCAGTTCAATGTATTCATTTGTAACTATTAAATAAATATAGCAGAAGATATATTGTCAGCATAAATCCTCATTCTCCACTCACTCTTTGGATGATGAACAGTTATAGTAGTAAATATGAATCCAATATGCTTTCAAACACAAGATAGCAACTGTTATGGTTACTTGTCTAAATGTGAACTTATGCAATATATAATTGTATATTCTTTGATCCTACCCAAGCTAGCTTCAGGAATGACTGGTCTTAACTTTCTCTTTCATCATGAATATTTGGCAAATTCGGATTAAAATAAGACAGTGAAACTTACAACCTACTTGTAGATTTTTGGTTAGTTATCCTCCTGCAATTCAAAATACATTCAAAATACATTCATACACAGTGGATGCATTTACATGAGATGTTTACTGAGAAGCCGACTGATTAGCTCCACATCAGCATCTACACATGCAGTACTATTACATTAGACTTAACTAATTAACTCTACTGTGGGACAGTACTGCTCAACAAGTACTATCCTCGGGTGGAGTTATTTACTCTGCTGCAATGTACATGTGGATACTGACCAGGGCCGGCTGGGGCATGAGGGCGCTACATTGTGGGACTGCCTGCTGGCTAACCCTAAACTGTAGTAACCTCATGCCCCAGCCAGCCCCTCTGCAGCATGTTAAGCTAGGTTGGAGCATGCCTGGGCTTGCAGGCTGACCCCCAAACCCTCCTACCAGCTGGGGCTGCTCTGCCCCAGCTCAACATGCTATAGTCCCACATGCACAAGTAAACTGGGATTTATTTTACATGTAGATGTTCCCAGTGTGTTAGGAAAAGAAAAAAAAAATGTTAAGTATTTACATTGAAATCTTGTTTTTTCCCATGTCACCAGGAAGATGTTTGACCCACAAAAAGCAGAACCACTCTGTTGCATATAAGAACAAGAAAGGTAGAGGATTTATAACTGACACAGCCATCCTTTAGTTAGTTTCCAGGGGAGGTCACACTGGTAGCAACAATTATTGCAGTTCCTAGAAGTACTGGTGTCCTAAGACCCACTGTTTCAGTTATGGCCTACATCTTGAATAGGGTATGTTATGTTCTTCCCTGGCTTGTCACAGATAACTATAGAAGTACTTTGCTTAATTTCTTTGAGGAAGGCCATCACTTCAAAGTGGCAATTATTCTAGTGCCTCACTATTTATGAAGCTAGCATATGTATTTAAGAGAAATTAGTGTTGCCTCTGTATGTGGCAGCTGCCCAGGGTACCTGGTCATATCATCACACCTCTTTGACTGTAGCCTGAATTAAAGTCAAGAGCATTGAATTGATAGCTTTATGATCTTATGCTTGTTTCACTTGGTTGTTTGCATTTGTCAGTGCTAATAATCAATGGAATTCACACAAGGTTGAGATCTAGACTACATGCATAAGGCAAGAGAGCACAACTCATAATTTACAGAAATGTCAACAATCCCCACCCTATGCCATCATGAAAATAGCTTTCTATGGAGCCTCTCTATAAAGGATTTCAAAACAGCATCTGCAGAGACACTTAAAACCTTTTTAAAAAAAGGGATTACTTCTCATCCCATCTAAAATAAATGGGAGCAACAGGGCATCACTCAATGAAAAGAATTTATAGCCTGCAAAGTATAATAACAATAGACATGGCTGCCTAACAGACAGGCATTGTCATTTAATTGATGCCATTCAAACACTTCAGGAACTCATTATCAGTGATGTAGGCGGACAAGGTTCTTTGGGTGAATCTGATATCTTTTATTAGACCAACTTAAAACAGTTGGAAAACATATTTTTAAGCAAGCTTTGTCAGACTGAGGAAGTTTCTGCAGTTGGTGTGTGCTCTTCCTGGATGGAATGAAAAGTAAAGAAGCCAGAGGCTAGGCTGGTATGCATACAAGACAGGTAGTCAGTGAAGATGTAAAGTGAGACAGGCTGGGTGGGGAAGAAGAGAAGGGGGATGAATGGTGGAGAGGTACCTGGAGAGTCAGATGTCAGGCAGGTTGTAACGTGTCATAAATCCAATGTCTGTAAATTAGTCCATGATTTTTAGTATCTAATAGGCGATGATTCTCTACTTGTTGATAGAAGTGTTGCTCCACTGAAGTCAATGAAACAACACTGATTTATGCCACATGAAAGTCTGCTCACCATTCTGCAATTTTTCCTTCTGACATATGAATGTGTTTTTCCAGTTTGGGTTGCTCAGAACCATTACCAAGTCATTCCTCATATTCAGCCAGCTAATTACTTTGCACGTTAATTCTTTTAGTTCTTTCTTTAATTCCCCTGTTGTTTCTTCAAGAAGGGGAAAAGAGTGGACCAGGGCAACTGTAGGCCAATCAGCCTAACATCTATCCCTTGGAAAATCCTGGAAAGCCCATTAAAGAATTTTTGTGCAATATGTTCATGGAAGGTAAGATTCTGAACAACAGCCAGCCTGGCTTTGTTGTGGGTATGTTTTCTCTTACCAATCTCATGTACTTCTACAACCAAGTCTCTCGCCACCTGCACATAAGAGACGAGGTAGATATTATATACCCAGAATTTCAAAAGGCTTTTGATTTAGTATCCTATGATATCCTTGTGGGAAAACTGGAAGCTACTTGATGGTTCAGTGGGTGGGAAACTGGCTACAGGGTAGGATCCAGAGAGTTCTCATGAACAGATCTGTCATCCTGGTGCAAAGTGGCAGGTGGTGTCCCTCAAGAGTCCATGCTTGGACTGGTGCTTTTCAACATCTTATCAATTATATGGATGGGAGAAGTGAAAAGCTCACTGGCCAAGTTCACAGATGACACTAAGTTATGGGGCACTGTGGTCACGTCAGAAGATAGGTTGCAGATATAGGCAGACCTGGGCAGGCTCTTGAGTTGGGCAGACCAGAACCAGATCAAGTTTAACACTTCCAAGAGTAAGGTTCTCCATCTGGGGAAAAACAACCCTCAACATACATACAAGCTTGGTGGTAAAAGCTTGATTTGCACCACCCCCAAAAGGGACCTAGGGGTAATGACTGACCATTGCATGAATGAGTCATCAGTGCTAGGCAGTGGTTAGCAGGGCAAATAACATGCTGGCATGCATCGACTGATGCATCTCATGTAAAACTAAGAAAGTGACACTCCCGCTATACTCAGCACTGGTGAGACCACAGTTGGAGTACTGTCTAGTTCTGGGGGCTGCACTTCAATGAGGACATGAAAAAGCTTGAAGGGGTCCATAGAAAAGCCACCTGTATGATCGGGGACTTGTAAGGCAAGCCATATGAGGAAAAGCTGAGGGACCTGGGCCTTTTTAGTATAAAGAAGAGAAGGTTGAGAGGGGACTTGATACTGGCTTACCACTATATCAGAGGAGTGCATCAGGAGCTCAGTGAACAGCTGTTCACCAGAGCACTCCTGGGAAAGACCAGGAGCAATAGATATAAACTCCTGTAAGGCTGCTTCAGGCTTAATTCCAGGAAAAGCTCCTTCACGGTCAAGGTATGCAGACTGTGGAATAAACTCCCTCCAGGAGGTGATGCAGTCACCTACCCTGGAGGTTTTCAAGAGAAGACTGGACAGTCACCTCACTGTGATCACCTAACCCCAGTTGTCTTCCTGCCTAGAGTGCCCCGCCACATTGGACCCAATGATCTGCAAGGTCCCTTCCAAGCCCTAACAGTCTATGAATTTGGAATGTTTAATAATGTGCCCGCAAATCTAAATATCTCTGGGTAAACTGTCAAATCATTTATTTTCTGTCATTCAATTCCTACAAGTTTAGGCATGTCAAGCAAGATCAGTTAATATACTGATATATGGTCATCCAAGTAGAATTTTTTATCTGTGTGGGTATCATCTATAGCATTTATGTTTAGGTACAGATTTTGTTTCCTTCATGAGAAGAGGATTATGTACGCATGATCACGTACTCATTAGGACGGGTCCTCCCAGGTTTTAGCCCAATAGCTGTGTGGTTAGGGCACCTACTTAAGAAGTCAAATAGCCAAGTTCTAGATTTGCTTGCTCAGAAGGGGCCTGAAACCTACATCTCCATATAATAGTCAATACACTATGGGTCAGACATTTAGCCTTCTCTCTGGTGATCCTTTTGAAGCTGAGCCACTGCCCTTTGTATTCAAGCCATTGGTGTGTGTGTGTTCCGCGGTAAGGGACTGAGTTCAAACCCATGATTTTTCCCTTCCCAACTCACTAAGTTATGTATCTTCTGGCTTGCTCTTTTCCTTCTGGTCCCACGCATTTCTCTCTTGGCTGTCCAAATGGCCACCTTCAAAAGGAGCACCAGATAAGGACTCCGACCACTTAGCTCTTGGGCTATAACATGGGAGGTCCCTCCTCATCCTTCTTTTCCAACACCTGTTAGTCCTTGGTCTTGGGCCAGCTACATATTTGGGCCCTGGATGCAAGGATGCATCCAAAAAAGGGAGTATGCACAGACATGTATGTGCCTGGCCAGCATATAGACTACTACATGCCTAGTTTGAGTACATACTTATGTGTAGGGACCTATTTCAATCACAGCAAGACAAAAGTTTTTTTGCGGCTGAGTCATGGCACATAAAGCCAATTCCATGGACATTTCATGGGAGCCCTGCCCCTCGGCCCTGGTTGGTGGAGAAGCCCTGGGGGAGGGAAGGAGGAGGGATGTGGGAGCAGCCACTATCTTGTCTGCTGTTCTTTGTGCTTCCCTGCCAGCTGCCTCGTTCTTCTCTCAGCATTTATTTTAACTTCTTTTGTTGTTGATTTCACAGATTTTGTAGATTCAAAACTGTCTCTGCTTCTTCCAACTCCACACTCTCCTTTTACTGTCAGATGCTACTGGTGCTCTGGGAACAGCACGTGGAAACTGCTGTGGACACAGCAGTGTCAGTACCACTGACTGGTCAGGCAGTGGATGGAGCTTCCATGTGCTCTGTTCCCAGGAGGGAACCCTGTCCCA
The DNA here is from genome assembly GCA_030014935.1 of Caiman crocodilus. NCBI lineage: Eukaryota > Metazoa > Chordata > Crocodylia > Alligatoridae > Caiman > Caiman crocodilus. The sequence goes on from JAGPOW010003182.1 coordinate 31,519,631, forward strand.
CCTTCAGCTGAGCTGTGCCTGACAGTAAGCGGGAAGAAAGGGGCAGAGAAGGGCAGAAGCTGCAGAAGGAAAGCACAAGGGGAAAGAGGAGGCTGCTGTGGGTCTGACTCTGGCCCCAATCTGGGCTCAGGACCAGAGTTAGAGCCACAGTCCATCCCCAGGTCCCTCCCCCCACCATTGTTTGTAAATCTAAGTTGAGGGGCTTTTTCCCTCCATGCTGATTAGGAGAAAATCCTCATCTTAGATTTATGTGAATACAGTAACTAATGTATCCATGAAGACTAAAAAATAAGGTGAGCTTGACATTTTTGTACAGAATCACAAAATCAGATATCCTGTCCACCTTGACTGTTTCTATGATCTAGTCTATCAAGCCTCATCAATACTTTGCAAAGCAAGAAAAATGTATTACCAAAGACACTGAAAAAAATACCTATCAGTCATCAAATGCATCTGCTCACACTGACATTTAAAGAATGACAATACCATAAATATTGTTCCCCAAGAAACAGGTAGTTTGTATCTAGCGTCATTGTTAGGGAATTTCAGAGGTTAGGGCACAGACACAATTTTCCTTTTAAGATACTCTCCCTCTCAATAGTGTACCCTTCTCCCTCTTAAGTTCAGAAAAGAAGTAAGATCATGACTTCACTTCCCTTCAAACCAATCTATGGAGTGGGCTGGCTGCATTAGAGAAAAAGAGTGTGCTAACTATACCAAATTTCTAGAATATGAAGTGTGTCTTAGTGTGGTTGTCTGTGATTACTAAAAGCAAAGGACTTCCTGGGGCATGCTGTGATCTTTCTGAGCACCTGAAGTAAGAAGTATAAGGCCAGGTCCCAATCCACCTATTGGGCTTTCTAGGTAGACTGGATACATAAGTGTAATTCTATTGTACCTTTTTCAAGTCTTGGAAAATCGCTTAGTGCATTTACTTTTGTAACACCATCACCTGAAACTTAACTGAGTCACAAAAAAACAACAAGGAGTAGGGTACCCACTTTCACATTAACTGTTCTTTAGGAACTAAAAATGGTTTGAATATAATGTCATTTAAGGCTGCGTCCCAACGAGCAGGAAGATGTGCTTCCAGGCACAAATACTTTGTGCCAGAGTGCACACACCTGCACAGGTGCTTTATTGCAGGACATATTGTCCCACTGTGGGCAAACTGCCCTTGCCCAGCTCCTCCCAGCTCCCAGCATGCTGAAGCAGCTGGAACACAAATGGAACATAGAGATGCTCTGGCCCATAGCATGTGCTGCACCCCTTTTTTCTCTTGGTGGTTTTTTTTTTTTTTTTTGCTACTGGGAAATCCCAGTGGCAAATTTTGCTGCAGTGTTGGGCATGTTTTAGCATTCCATGCACATGGCTTGTGGTCCCATAAATTGATTTCTGTTGCCACAAACCACATACCCCTCATCTGGATGTGACCTATGTTTCTAGGCTCCTTATACACCTAACAGGTGAAACAGAATCTAACCTTTGTTTTCAAATTATTCACATTTTTCTGTTTATGATCAGACATGCTACTAGGTAAGGCTATGGAATAGAGTTGGAGTTGTCCATCCACAAATTGATACACTGCAGCTGAAATTTGGAGAAGGAATAGTCTATAATGCTTGATTTTTTTTTTAAAAGGGCTTCTAAATGTTAGTGCTTTACACGGACAACCTTTAATTCAGTTATACACACTAAATTTTGAAAAGAAACTGGTGCTATAATGGCTTATTCTTTACAAGTGATATGGCAATGACAAATGTTCACCATAACATTACTCCACATCAGTCCACAAGCCAATAAAACATTGTCCTGCATTGTTACTGTGACATACCTGTTATTTTCTATTCAGTGCACAACCTATCTACCATTAGTTACAACTGACACCTTATTTCATTTTTTTTTGCTGATATCTCATTGAGAAGTAATCACAGTCTCTAGGGCTTCTTACAGATGCTTAAAAACAAACAAACAAACCAACAAACCAAAAACAGTGCTTTACTTTAAACTTGAGGGGCTCCTGCCCAGAGCCCAAGTGCACACCTAGAAGAGGCGGCACATTAGTTTGACCCAGCTCACCCAATGTTTGTATAGGTCAGGCACTTTAGTGCAGCTTTTATCGAATAGCTGATTGAATCTGCTTTAGATAAGCATCAAGAAGCCTCACAGAAGCACCTCATCTATACAGACACTACAGAGCCAGGTCAAACTAATGTGCTGCTTCTTCAGGTAAAGCACTTAATTTTTTTTTTTTTAATGTCTCGAAGCAGTCTAGGCCTTGAATCTTAATTATTGGAGCTATTGTTAAATATATAGAAAGCCAATAACTCTTTTAGCAGTTTTTATGCTTTATGGATGGCTTAATTGTTCTAATCCAAGTAACCAGCCTGAGTGATATTAAATAGTTTATTGGGAAAATATTTAGTGTTAAGAAACAGATCCATACTTGGTATACTCACTGAAAAGTCAGAGCTGGCTAAGAGGTGAGTAGTCTATGCACAGCCCCTAACACTAACTGAACATTAGAGGTATGCAAAACAGGCTGCATTTGATTTAGATCTGGATTCAACCTGAATTGGGGGACAGTGATTCAATTCGTTGATTTAGATCACTTGTCCCAATTTGATTCTGCCGAATCTGAATATCAAGATTCAATGCCAATTCAGAGAATCAGCGATTTGGCCACAGACACAGCTTTAAATGTTTTTTCTACATATCTCAAGGTACCAGACGCGGCTTTTGAACACCAGGATGCTGGGGCAGATGGAACATCCCACAGGAGTGCAGGAGAGGGGAGGGGGAGGAAGGAGGAAGGAATAAGCTCACCTTATGCATGCTCAGCAGCTGACCCGGAAGTAGACTGGAAGTACTTTAGGTCCACTTCCAGGTCCACTGCCCATTGCGAGAGGAACCTCTCCTCCTGCCCCCACCCCATAGCCCGCTAGCTTGGTGATTGGCTGTAGGGGGACCCCCAGTGCCCTCCCAGACTCAGGAGGCATCAGTTATCAGGCTGGGGTGGGGGGTCCCCTGTGTGTCATGTGGAGGACCTGGAAGTGGATTGGAAGTGCTTCTGATCCACTTCTGCGTCCACTGCTGAGTGCACTGGGGATGCCCCTGTGCTCCCATGGGGCAGATGGTGCTGAGGCACCATCTGCCTCAGCATCTTAGTATTCATGAGCCACCTGGTATTTTGAGGTATGTAGAAAAAACATTTAAAGTCGTTTCTGTGCCACCAAATCTCTCCGAATCGATTTGGAGGGTTTGGATTGGATTCAGAGTTTCAGAGTTGGTAGGGTCAGAAGGGACATGAGCAGATCATCAAGTCGGAACCCCTGCCATGGCAGGAAAGAATGCTGGGGTCAAACAACCCCAGGAAGGTGCCTATCTAGCCTCCTTTTGAAGACCCCCAAGGTAGGAGTGAGCACCACTTACCTTGGAAGTTGGTTCCAGATCCTACTCGCCTTGACTGTGAAGTAGTGCCTCCTGATACCTAGCCTGAATCTACTCTCAGTCAACTTATGGTCGTTATTCCTTGTTACTCCCAGTAGTGCTCGGGGGAACAGGGACTCTCCCATTGCCTGCTGGTCTCCCTTGGCCAGTTTATAGACAGCCACCAGATCCCCTTTCAGCCTTCTCTTTTGGAGGCTGAACAGGTTCAGGTCTCATAGACTGTCCTCGTAGGGCCTGCCCTGCTGACCCCTGATTAGGCCAATAGCCCTCCTCTGGACCCTTTCAATGTTGTCCACATCCCTCCTGAAGTGTGGTGCCCAGAACTGGATGCAGTACTCCAACTGTGGCCTGACCAATGTCACATAGAGGGGGAGGATCACCTCCTTGGACCTGCTTGTGATGCATCTGTGGATACATGACAAGGTGTGATTAGCCTTCCTGACTGCATCCCCACATTGGCAGCTCATGTTCATCTTGGAGTCTATAATGACTCAAAGATCCTTTTCTGCCTCTGTGCTGATGAGAGGGGAGTTCACCAGCCTGTAGGTATGCTGCTGGTTCTTTCTCCCTAGGTGCAATATCCTGTACTTGTTAGTATTGAATCCCATCTTATTCTCATCTGCCCACCCCTGTAACCTGTCCAGATCCAACTGCAGCCTGTCCCTCTCTTCTAGCGTGCCCACTTCTCCCCACATCTTAATGTCATCCATGAATTTAAACCAGGTGCTTTTCACTCCCTTGTCCAAGTTGCTGATGAAGATGTTGAACAGTGAGGGCCAAGGATTGAGCCTTGGGGGACCCCACTGCCCACATGCCTGCAGGTCAAAAACGACCCATCCACCACCACTCTTTGGGTGCAGTCCTCCAGCCAATTGGTGACCCATTTGACTGTGTAGGCATCGACACCACAATCTCCTAATGTTTTTAATGAGAATGGGGTGAGAGACGGTGTCGAAGCCCTAACGTCCAGAAAGAATACGTCCACCGTGACAACTGCATCCAAGAATTTTGTAACCTTATCATAGAAGGCCACCAGGTTTGGTCTGACAGGACCAGCCTCTAATGAACCCATGTTGGTTGCCCCTAAGCATACACTCTCCTGCTTGCCCCTCACAGATGTGCACATGGATAATTTTCTCAAAGAGCTTCCCCAAGACTGAGGTAAGACTAACAGGCCTATAATTTCATGGGTCCTCCTTCCCCCCTTTTTTGAAAATGGGGACCACATTGGCCCTTTTCCACCACGAGTGCTCATAAAGCTGTGCCAGGGGTCTCACAATGACGTCTGCCAATTTCCTCAGCACTCTGGGGTGGAAATCATCAGGACCTGCTGATTTGAACACATCCAGTCCCTCAAGAAGTTCCCTGACTAGGTCTTCACTGAACCTGGGCCTGGCTGTACCTCCCCTGGGATCATCGGGGATCCCAGTGGGGGAGATGACCTGGTCCCTGCTCAGAAAAATGGAGGCAAAGAAATTGTTAAATAGGCTAGCTTTGTCGTCTGATGAGACCACCAGATTTCCAAACGTGTCCTGAAGAGGCCCCACAGTAGTATACAGGGTACACATCTTGTCAAACTGACAAGCCCCACCCACTGACACGTGCCCTGCCCTTGGCTCCACCCCTGGCCCCACCCTAGTTCCACCCCAACCCCGCCCCTAGACATGCCCCTCCTCGCTATCTTGGACACCATCTTTGGCCGCCATCTTATGGTCAGAAGTCCCGCCCCTAACCCCTGACCTTTGCCACTGGAAACTCGACCCCTGAACCCCCCTGGCAATCATGTTGGTGGCCATCTTGGCCACCATGTTGAATCTCAGAACACCCTGCTCCCATTATGTGGTCTGGGCCTCCTCAGGCCCAGCCTCCTGGCACCCATCTTGGCTGCCATGTTCCATCCCAGAACACCCTTTTCCCATCACATGGCCTGTGACATCAGGTTGCTCCTTAACCGGGAAACTCCTCCACCCCATAATGCCACTGAACCAATAGGGGGGGCAAATATAGGAGTGGGGGATGGGACCTAAGCTGGCAGTCCCTGGCCTGTGTCTTGTCTAAATCCTGTTGGGAAAACCCTCCAAACCAGGCCGCATGTTTTCTGAGACCACGCTAATACAGGCAGAAACAAATATGGATTCTTACACTTTGGAAGCCTCAGGCAGTGTTCAGACTTCTTTTTCACTATGGGTGAGATCTCAGTGATTGAAACAGATTCCGGGACTCTCAAAACAGATCCGGGGACCATGGCATACCCTCAATAGACCATATCAGAGCCACAGGCAGACAGCCTGGGAGTGGCAAACAATCTCAACCCCAAAGACTCTGCTGAGGTAACTAACCTAGAATTATTTTGGAGGGGGGCAGCTTTCTATGGTAACGGGGGGGGCTGTGTTAACTCTTTTGTCTCTTCACAGGTAGGTGATGTCTTGATGGAGAACTTTCAAAACATATGCATTGGTGGACCTATGAGAATAAAGGTCTCATGTGTGAACTGGTTTTGTTCTTGCCTAAAAGAGAGGGGTTCAAGACAAGACTGAAGTTTCCTGTATCAGTTTTGTCTGAGTCCCCAGAGTCCTGTGGAGCAGGGGTATGAACCTGTGGAGGTTACAGAGCATCCCACCTGTTCAGAGAAGGTTTTTCTGTGCATCTAAAAGAATATTTCAAGACATGGCTGAGTAACCCTGTATGTGCTGCTTTTCACTAATAAATCTTGTTTTGTCACTATTTAAATTTGTCTTCTGACATTTAAATCCTCCATAAGCATGCTGGTGAGTTGAGTACCACAGTTACCAGTCATGTCTATGGGGATGTCTTTGTTAAAGGAAATTTGTTACACTCCTGGGGCAGTGGGTAGTTTTGGTGGGGTGAACTCTCTTTTTGAAGCAGCCAAAAGTCAGAATAAGAATCTGAATAGAAGCCAGGTAACTGCCTGGCTTTCAGATCAGGATGCTTACACCCTACGCAAACCAGCA
>JAGPOW010003182.1:31526152-31572222 GCA_030014935.1 Caiman crocodilus
CAAGAAGAAATATGTTTGTGCTGACTCAGTTTGCTGAGCAACACTTTAGCATTTGTCCTGTATCAGATAGGCATGTTATCCAACACTTCCTGAACAGTGAGGTCAGGATTTGTTGGTGTATCCAGGGGTTTTGCCATTTCTAAGGGCTTCTGTTCTGGCATAAACAGGGTTAATTTCCCTTTATCCAGATCACCTTGGTTCACATGCACCAGGTATTTCTGAAGCACAGCAGCATACCATTTAGCTTTATCATATTCTGTTAAACCCAGCCTTAGGAGAATGTCCCTCATTTCAGCATCCAATAAATGGGTTGCCTCAGTTCTGATATTTTCCTGAGGTAGTAGAGGAGTCCTTAATTGCTCCAACTGGTGGCTGGGCACCAGGTACATTTTTTCCACATACTCCATCACTGATTAATCAAAAGTCTTATGATCAGAGGGATGGCAAAACTTAACAGGAGGCCAATCAACCCCACAGACTGTTTCACCAGCTGTTTCTTTTTTTGAGAGAGAGAGCCTTTTGTTACTTAGGTTTTTTATGATTTTGCGTCTCTTTTTCAGTACATGGATTTGGTGGGGTGTCAAAGGGATGTTCCCTTTTAGGGTGTTCAGAGCAATTTCTGAAATAGCAGCTACTAAATCCTCAGAGGCTGAGCAAAGTATAGCTTTCCTCTGTTGGGGGGAGGATTGAAAAAGCAGTTTTAAGACAGCCAAATTTATCTTCACACAGTTAGACACCTTCCCTTTTGCAGGCTCAGGAGCTAAAAAAGACCCTGCTGTCACATCATCTCTTTTTATTTCCACCCACCGCTTTTTTCAAAGTGTAAACTGCTCGGTGGTCAGGAGGGAAAAGCCCAGTTCTTACTCTAAAAGCCTTAGAAGTGTTTAAGTCTATCACCAGATACTCATAAGGTTTTTTAGTGGCATCCTCAAAAGCTTCTAGAAAGAATTGGGTCTTGACTGGGTACATCTGTCTTGCCAGAGATACTACCTGCAGCTTATCCCTGGAGTTTTTAAACAGAACTATGTATTTTGTGTTGAGGGTGATGATGCAGCTCCTTTTCCCTTGGCACAAAACATTCTGAACTACATACATGATGCTAAGGTTCCTGTGATGTACGTACTTGGTAAAGGCTTTCTCAATTTCACCACTCTCACAAGCAAAGTCCATCAAGTCATCCACCACAACCATATTTACTTTATTCTGGGGAAACAAGCAGTCATCATTAAGACTCAGCAGCACCTCCTCCACAAATTTGATAAAAGGGTATTTATGAAGTAATTCTTTATACAAAGGTTGTCAACAGCTTTAACACCACATGATATTCTCAGGCATAGGAGACCACAAACTATCAGCATTATCTAACAGGTTTTTTATAAAGTAACTTTTGCCACAGTTGCTAGGCCCTGCAAGAATCACAGAAAAGGGATGCTTCTAATGCACATCCATATTCAAAAACCGTGGGTGTGTGACTTGAAGTTTTCTGCGGGGATCCTTTTATCATAAACAACTTTCTGTGCTTTCTTAATAGTCTTGGTTTTGATCATCCAGTGTTGTTTATTCCTGACAATAGGGTTCAGTTTTACTGAAATGGTTTTAGGGATGTCCCTGGTAGGGTTTGCCCCGTAATCAAGAACCAGGTCTTTCAAGCTTTCAAAATTGACTTTTTCACAGTTGGTCATGTTCAGGGTAATCCCCTTGACTTTTAAAGAGACCTTTCCTCTGGACAGCTTATACCTATAGGTTTTGGGGCCTGCTGACACAAACTCTGCAATATGCTCATCTGGTGGGATCTCGCTTGGGAGGTCGCCTAAATAATTGCCAAGTGGGGGGTTCTGGTCTCTCTCATGGCTCACAAAAATCACAGAGTCTGTATTGTGGTATAGACACTGGTCTTGAAGGCTGTCTGACAACTCATATAACTCTAAATGTGCACATGCTGTAGTGAAGCATGCTATGAAGATGTTAGTGTTGCTTGACAATGTGTAATGCTTTCTGGTGTGTTTCCAAGACGCGCAGGCCGTCTCATCATCGATAAAGTCACAGGAAGAAATGTCATAGGCGGGGGAGAAGAGATAGCCAAAGAGATTTTCGGGCTCTTTCACAATACTGGTGTTTGGGAGATCTGTTCTCTGACCGAATTTACCCGACAAAGAATTTAGAAATAATTTTGCAATTTGCCGTTTTGCAGGTTTTGGTTTAATATGCTCAGGTCACAAAGACATGCCTTCTTCTTGCAAGAAATTGTCTACCTATTGTTCTTGCTTTTCTTTGTCAGTACACCAAGTGGGATACCCCGAGGCTTCATATTTCTGTCAGAGGTGGAGGGCTATGTATTTTTCAAAAAGTGTGTTACTTATCTCTGGAAAATGCCAGACCTCATAGATTTTAGCTACTTTGTACCCCTTTGTGATACCTTTGGTCAATTCAGATGTTCACCAAGTGCACAGGAGGGCCCTTTCCTTGTCTGTGTGAGTACATTTTGGCTGGTTTGTTTCTGTGCAGGTGCGGCAGAGTGGGAGCAGGAGTTTCCCATTCACCCCAACAGGTAACACTGGGAAAAACAGCCGATGTGGTGGGTAGATTTTCACCTTGGCCAACCCAAAATAGCTCGACAGGGGTCTGAAATTGTCATGAATGATTTCACGGTGCCCTATAGGGTATTCCTTTGCTTTGTTGATGAAGGGGTAGAGACTGGTAAAATCATAATAGTGAATTTGCTCACCCAGGTTAGCTTTGTAATATAACCAGACAGCATTAGTCCTCCCCACAAAGAGAGCATCCCTAGGTGTCAAAGGAGGAGGCAACTGGGTTCTGCTTAAGAAATCAGAGAGTTCCCCATCCGATTGTAACAAACTCCTCCACTCATGCTCCCAAATGGTCCTGAGGGTAAACCCCACTCTCTTAAGGTAATCAGCCTTGTACTGCATCTGATAATTCAGAAACTCATAAGTTGTCCCTGTCAAAGCGTTCCACTCATTTTCATTGTAGCAGGTGACACAGCCATGGAAAAAAGCAACCATTACATTCAAAGGTTGTGGGTTTCCCATCAATGATGGCATAGCCATCTAAAAATAGCTCCCCACCTGAAATTCTCCACCCTGTAAGGCATGCTGAATTTGAATATTTTCTTTTTCAGAGAAATACATGAGCCACTAAATAGCGGGGGTCGAAAATCTCTTTGTCTGTCTATGAAGTTGTCTGGGGGAAGTAGTGCAATGGTCTGGTCTTTCAAAAATATAAATCTGCACATGGCCATACATACAGAAGCCAGCGTGATATACTGGAAAAGGTCTATGCAGAGATTTACATGTTTTAGTTTACCCTCCTTTTTCACCATCTTTACTTGCCAAGTCATTTTCATGATCTCATTCCTATAGAGGCGACAGGCCTCCTTCAAAATTTTTACATCCCCCTGACAATAGTAGGCCAGCTCTTTTTTTATATCAAAGGTCTTATCACAGTTGTCCTGGTACCAATCCAAAAATTGCTCTCTCTCACCAGGCATCATGCTTTCAACCCCATAGTACTCTGCTTCAGGGAGAGGCCCCACATAATTCTGATTTTCCCGTGTTTTAAAAAAAATGTGGGAAATGACCTTTGCATTCTTCAAAACCCATGGCCTGGGAGAGTTTGCTAAGTTTCATAGGCAGAAAGTTTAAAGAATCTATGAAACGGATATCCAGGCTGGTGACTTATATGCACATGAGTTTACCTCCCTGAGTGATGAGATTCATGGTCATTTTTTCTTTTAATAGTTGGCTAACAATGAAATAGCCATCGCAGCCCTTGGCATTGTGAGCTATGAATGCGTAGCCCTGATAAAGACCTTTTACGGATAAAGACCTTAATAAAGTCTGAGAGGCAATATTTGTCCTTAAATTCCCAAGTCTGCTCTGTCTCTTGGGTCTTACCCTCCTAGGGGGTTTCTAGAGCTAACACCATTGCAAAAATGTAATTTGGTATGTGAATCCATCTCCTGCATGCATTCAAAATCATAAAAAATGTAATCCTCCCCTATTTCAGGTTTAGTTATCTGAGGCATAAAGTACTGGTGTTTGTCTACATCCTTGATCTGCCCGTAACACTGTTTGCATTGCCTTCCCTTACATTTGTGGGTTTTGTCCACATAAGATTTACACACACATACACACACAAGCTCTTTTCCAAATTCAAAACACTCACCAGTGGCTCTGCCCCCCAAGGGACATCTTTTTCTCCCTCAGCATCCAAAATGAGACACCCCTCTTCTCCAGAATCATCAGCATCTGCTCTGGGCCCTTGGCCACCAAACATCTCAGGAAATGCTTGGCTTAGGCAGCCACTCTCCTTAAATCTCCCCCTCTTCAGAACTGTTGCAATAGTAGCATTTTCTTGGCAGACATTTATCTGATCTTTGTGGTAAAGCAGGAACAAAGTGTCTTACTGGTATGTTGTAAGAATCCATACTTGCTCCCTGTGAAGAGACAAAAGAGTTAACACAGGCCCCCCCATTACCATAGAAAGCCTCCCCCATCCAAAATAATTCTAGGCTAGTTACCTCAGCAGAGTCTTTGCGGTTGAGGTTGTCTGCCACTCTCAGGCTCTCTGCCTGTGGCTCTGATGAGGTCTGTTGAGGGTATGCCACGGTCCCCAGATCTGTTTTGGGAGTCCAGGAATCTGTCTCAATCACTGAGATCTCACCCATAGTGCTGTTCAGAGAGGTCTGAACAGTGCCTGAGGCTTCCAAAGCGTAAGAATCCATATTTGTTTCTGCCTGTATTAGTGTGGTCTCAGAAAACATGCGGCCTGGTTTGGAGGGTTTTCCCAACAGGATTTAGAAAAGAGACAGGCCAGGGACTGCCAGCCTAAGTCCCACCCCCACCCCTATACTTGCCCCCCTCTTGGCTTAGCGGCATTACGAGGTGGAGGAGTTTCCCGGAATGACTCTTCTGATGTCACAGGCCATGTGATGGGAAAAGGGTGTTCTGGGATGGAACATGGTGGCCAAGATGGCCACCAACACAGCTGCCAGGAGGGCTCAGGGGTGGAGTTTCTGGTGGCAAAGGTCAGGGGTTAGGGGCAGGACTTCCAACCATAAGATGGCAGCCAAAGATGCCGGCCAAGATGGCAGGCAGGGGACGTGTCTAGGGGGGTTGGTGTGGAGCTAGGATGGGGCCAGGGGCAGGGCCAGGGGCAGGGCATCTGTCAGTGGGCAGGGTTTGTCAGTTTGCCAAGATGTGTACCCTAAATACTACTCCCCACATTACCCGGAATCTACTTTTTACGCCCTATACATTTAAAGAAGGATTTCTTGTTATCCTTGATCTGGGTTGCTAGTCCCAATTCCATCTCTTGCCTTGGACTTCCTAAAAGTCCCCCTACAATTCTGAGCAATGGAAGTATGGTCCTCCCTGGTGATGGCCCCTCCCTTCCACTGGGTGGGATTAAAGGGTCTCCTGATCTAATTCGGATTTGGGGATTCAGCCACCAAATTGGGCCAAATCAAATCAGCAACCAAAGCTTTGCACAGCCCTACTGGGCTTGTCTACACCTTCATTAAATACTGATCATTTAGTTTAGTACTTGCTTAATGAAGTACTAACTAAATGTGAAGTAACTAGATTTACTGTGCAGTAGCACCAGTGCATGGTTTTTTTCATGACGATTTTTGCACATTAACCTAATAACACTGCACAGTAGGCTACTGACACAGGTTTTAACTGCCACGCTACTCTGCAGTATTATTAGGCTAATGCACAGTAAGTGTCTCATATAGTATTAAACAGTGGGTGTTTCTCACAGGTATGCTTTATAAAACTGCTAATCAGTGATATTTACAATAAGAAATTGATTCAAATGGCCAAATACACATACAATTCTGAATGCATTTGAACCTCAAATTTTAATTTAGACAGATCTGTAGTCAATATCACCATTTCAAAATTCAATATTAAGTTCTGCTTAACAAAAGACAAGGAGTAGATCTATTAGTAGGATATGTAATCACGTATACATAATGACCTTCAAACCCCATGGTAATGAACATTATGAAGCCCACACTTTTCTTTAAATATAGCAGACTCCATAAGCTTGTAACATTTTTAAAGAGAGTACAGTGCAACTGTGTATGGCAGCGGGTGGTGGATGTGAAGGTACAACTGTACCAGGCACCCAAGCTTGGAGCCACCCTTCTCCCAAAAATCACATAATTCTATGCTTTTTGTTTCCAAAATGGGAGCTGGGGAAAGAGGATGCTATCAGGATCTATCTTGCCTCCAAGTTTCTCTTATGAGCCCTTTGTGAGAACATTTTCAGATCTTTCGTTAGACTCAAAACAGTCTTAGTTAATGGTCTTTTCAGCCAGATTTAAGCAAAAAAAAAAAGGAACTGACCAGATATTTAAGATCATGTGAGAACAGATTCTAAATGCATGAAAATATTAGAGCCCCAAATCCAACAGACTGATAAGAGCTAGAGCTAAGTAAGCAGTTCTTAAAGTTTGGGGTGGGTGGGGAGAGAGATGGACATTTAAAAAAAAATCACTTGGTGACTTTTTTTATAAAACATTTTTAAAAATCTAGAGCAACACATTTACGTTCTTTGAGTTTTATGAGTTAATAGTAAAATTAACTTGGTACTTTTCTGGTTTGCAATAGAATAATTTAAGAATAGGATAACTGCCTAAGGAAGAAATGAATTTGCCAAGCGTTTGAGCACTGAATTGTAAATTGCTTGGACTGATTAAGTCACACAACTCTGCAAATCTTTGTTAAGGTGAGAATGACATTATGAAAAGATAGATTTGGAAATGTCTCAAACAGATGGAATACCAGACATAGTATGTATTTTCAAAACAAAACAGAAGCTCTATGTAAAGCAGTTGTTATAAATAAAAACAAACTCTATTTTAACATTTTGGATATCTAAAACTTGGAAAGTGTGCAATTTCTGGAAGGGATTTTTTTCAGTATATAAAAACAAGCTTGCACCTGTTTTAAAGAGGTTCATTTGTAGTAAAGACAAGAGTGGCGAGGTGGGAATGTCCCAATCAGCTACAGTGCTAGTCTCGCACCTGCCTCTGGGCATGCCTCCTGCCTCATTTTGTTGCTAAATAATTAGGGTCTTAATTAGGCAGGAGGCTTCCCTTTGCATGACCTGTTCTCCTGGGCCTATGTATGCAGCTCCAACCATCCCTGTACACATCCCAAGCCTCGCAGATGTTCCTAACAGTGTTAGGCCTCTCAAGTTCTGCCCTATATGAGCCACACTCATACTGCCTTCCTCTCACTGAGGCCTCTTTCACTCCACCACCACTTACATGATCACTCTCTTATTGCCCATCATGCCCTCACCTGGAAGGTCCTTGGGCTTGTTTCCCTGCACTCCCTGGTCAGCAAATGTGCAGCCTCTTGAGCCTCTCCCACAGCCTGGTCTCTCGCTGGGTCACTCACCCAGCTGCTCTCAGTCAGGGGCTCCTGACTCACCCTGTTGTTTATTTGTGGCTCTTCCTCAGGTGCCCCACCCAAATTGGCCTCTGGCCCACATGTGGCCCCAGGCACCTGAAGGCTTACCTGGACTTAGCCCCACGTTAGCAGGACCCACCCTCAAGCCCCTTGCTCACCAGGGCCCACTTCACACCCCTTCCTCACAGGGCCTCATCTCAGGCCCCATGTTTGCAGGACCTCATTCCTACCCCTCTCTCTAGGGCTTCCCAACTACCATTCTGATACAGACCATTACATACCCCTCTGCACCCCACTCCACACCCCTGCCTCCAATGAGGCACATACTCTGCACCCTAAGCTTGTGTCTGGGGTCAAACACCCGTACAGGCTCAGATGCCACTCACCCTCCAGGGTCCTGTACCCCACACAGGCTCAGGTGTCTGCAGCTGTGCCTGGCCCCATTCTCCACTATTCAGGGTCTTGCACCCTACATGGGCTCAAATGCCACAACAGGGTGTGCCTGGCCCTCTCCTGCCACTGATGATAAATAACCCACCTGAAGTTGGGTTTGGGGCTAAGGAGCCTCTTATCACATTTTACCTGGGATGTAACTGGCCTGCCATTTCCTGGGGGATCCCATGCCATTAGGAGCCCCACCAGGCCACCCTTCCCTGGCAGGGTGCAGTTTTAGGTCATGCCCAGGACCAGGAGCCTCCTTACCATCCCCCTAAGATCCTGCCCTTTCCTCCTACTGTTACCAGAACAGCAATTAACCAGGAGATGTTGTTTCCTTGGTGCCAGGCGACAGATTGTTGCCTCCAGCCCTGCTGGCTGGAATGTTAAAATGGACACTCATCAGAGCTGGGGCTGCACCTGCCAGTTGCCTCTGCATGCTCTTAAAGTGGCAGACACCAAAGGTGCTCTGCCATAGCAAGCAAGTGCATGTTTACCATCTTCCCCTTGAAATTCTACTTAAATTTCAAGTTAGATTCTATAGGATGTATTGATTGATTTAATGTCCTGGATGAACTCCTCTTTGCCCAACATCACATTATCTGTCTGGTTGTCCTAGGTAGCACAAAACCCTATTGTGAATGGTGGTTATGGTCATTTTGCATAGCTGTGAATCTCATAAGGAGAAGTGAATTTCTGTCAGATTAGGTGGAAAAATGGAGGACAGATGGGGAACACTGGGAACTGATGGTAGCATGGAAAATGTTTGCATGACAAGTTGCTTTGTTAAATAAGCATCAGACCCTGCACTTACAGAAGACAATAGTAAAGCTCCTGTGGTTTTAGTGGTGCAGGATTAAAGGCAAGGTGTGCCTGTAGCACTGATTTCCTGGTGACTTGCTATCTAGGCTTATAATTTTAGTGTCTTTTCATCATTGGAAATCTTGGCCAGATTCTGAGTTAACAAGTACAGTCTGAAGGTCTGGTGCTAAAACAAGTCTGCATCCATGAAGGAAACCATACATGACATCTGTTTAGAACTGGTGAAATTTATACTAATACTGAGACCTGAACACCCTTTAAATGCCCCATAAGACCATGTTGTTCCCCTAAATGAGGTCATTCAGTATACATGTTATTTTAACAAGTAGTCTTAATCCTTAGATTTCATGAGCATTGTATTTTCACATTATTCCTTCAAAAAGAGACCTGCAGGACATGCTTTAAAATCAACCATATTATTAAAAACCCAATTAAAGAAAAGCCATAGTAAGCCTATGAATATGCATGGTATTAATTACCACTGTACAAATGTACACTTCTTCTACTCTTCTCCCTACCCCAAAAATGGTTCAGAAAAAAATGTCATGGCATTTTAATTTTGAATGCGGCCCAATTAATGTGCTGCTCATATTTCTTAGGTAGAATAAGCATTGCAAAAGACATTTTTAAGAATCTTAAAAAATGCTTCTAATCAATATGCAGTACAGATCTCTTCAGTACAGCAGTTATATTATCTTGTGTGGCACATGCATGGTTACCAAGGCAACCAGTATCCTTCAACCAAGTCTATTATTATGGCTATTACAGAGTTTTAGAACCTCCAGTGTCCAAACCATCGCTCAGAACTGGCTGGTGCTAATAAGCTTCAAGTACAGATGCAAGCAGAAAAGCATAAGATACAGCAAGCTCTTCCTTCCTGACAGATAGATAGGATGAGAAGTAAAGGTGGCATGGGAAATTAAATTCAGTCAACTAGGGGACAGTAATTCTTATATAACAATCTTAATTAAGACACACAAAATGTAGCGACAGTTCATCACAGACCTTCAATTCCAAAGATGAATCATTGTTTCAGCATATCTGATGGTGAAGAATAGCTGTAGTATTAATTATAGAAAAGCCAGAATCTTTTTGCCAACCTATTACACTGAAAAATTAATTTTTTATCACTGTAGGTACCAGATGTATGTTTATGAAAAATAACTGAAGTAAAAGTGCTGGTATTAAAGTATTAGCAGAATAAAGACAAAATATTTAGATGCTTACCTGTCCGATTTGAGAAGTTTTGGCATGTTATAATCAAATTTATAATCTCTCTAGCATAAGCTGAATTTGGTTGATATAAACTATCCCAGGATACTCTGGAAAAGCTTTCACTATCAGTAATCACCCATATCCTTTTTTGTACTTAAACATTTCCACATCAAAGCATTATAAGAACCTCATTATGCTCTATACAGCTTATTAAAAAGTTTCCCTTAGCCACCAAGCAAGGAATTTCAGGCAGAAAATAAATAACCTAGTTTATTAAAACAGCCCTTGACAAATCATTCAGTAAAAGTTGCTAGCTAGATGATTTATCCCAGTGCTTAAAATATACAGTAAGTTCTGGGTTAAGAGTCAGCAGGAGGAATAATGCTTCAAAGCCTGTTGTTTGGTGTGCTCTTAAAAACAAACAAACAAACAAACTCCAACAAAATCACCGCCCCCCCAACTCCTGTCTACACTCAAATTTACCTAATGCTGACAAAAAAAAAATGCTACTGAATTTGTGTTAAATACAGTAGAACCATGGCCACATTTAACGTGAACTATATTCAGCACCATTTCAGAACTCGTGGTTAAACTGAAACAGTTCTAAAACACAAGTTGGCCACACAATTTGTTTTACACGTGTCATTTTCAGCACCAGTTCAGCTATATTTGTTTTTAGTATCAGTATAAGGCCAGCATGTCAATCCTTAGAGTTGACACCACATTCAGATGAATCCACCTGCTCCCTTACATAGGAAAAGAGAAGTATTTCTAGGAGAAGGATCCAGTGCGTGAGAGAGGAAAAACAGTATGGGACTCCAATGCAGAAGATTCAGAAGCTGGGCTGTATGTAGGTCTGCTTGCAGAGCCACTAAATAGTGGTTCATTGTTGTGAAAAACCACTCTCTCTCCCCACATCTATAGCTGGGTTTCTAAGGATACAACCCCACTGCTCAAATTGTAGTCATAATTTGGGCTTCAGGCAGGTCACATCTGCCTATTGTTTCAGGTTGGCTGGCTGCAAATTTGGGAACGTAGTACTAGGCTCAGGTCATTTGGAAAGTTCCCTGAATTCAAGGGCTAAAAATAAAATTAAAATTTGAATGCTACAGAAGACAATATGAATGTTTTTACTCAACATTAAATGCATTTGCTTAACACTGAAGAAATCTAATAGAATATCCATCGTATTTATTTATGAGCTAATTTTCAGTTTGACTATAACATAAGAGCTTCCATTCTCATATGTACAGTTTCTGCTCACAGTTTTGTTATTTGGTCCTTCAGGTAATAGTCAAGAATCTACTGTTAGTTTGCTAAGCCCCCAGTTTCAACAAGTCTGGTATTAAATGTTCAAGTGCTAGAAATATGTGGCAACCATTTAATTGCAAACATCCTTTCCGTGATGCTTCTCTGAGGCTACCTATCACCTGAGAATATTAGCTGCCTAAAGTTAAAATGTCTTCAAATTGTGAAGCTCCTGAATGTTACTCAAATTCAGAATTGAATTCTGAATTCCATACTCATAAAAATGGCTAATTAAATCAATAGATCAACATTTGCCCAGTTACAATGCGAAAACTTAGAACAAAACTTGTCCTTAAGCTATCACTGGTATATTTGGCCTTTAAATAGACAGACAATAGATACTTGACATGAACACATTTGGTATGCCTACATGGCACCTACATAGTTGTGTAGCTATAGATTTTGACACATAAACTGTTCACAGTTTTCTTGCCCTCTGTGAAAAAACAGAAAATCACCCTTCATGTGTATCTGCTGAATAGAAGCAGAAGAAGGAAGAAGCAGTCTTCCCACCTTTTGACTCAAGGGACATTTTACATGTGCTCTGGGGTTAGGGTAGGCAGTTCTTTAATTAGAGTGGCTTCAAGAGCTGCTCTAATTAAAGCATCACCACATCTCATGCATCAGTGCTCCCATGTTTAAAAATGGTAGTAGGAGCACTTGAACTAATGGGGATATACAAGATACAGGAGGCTGCTGGAGTATGACAATTCTCACACTCCAGCAGACTCGATTAATTGAATCTGGAGTTCCAACGTGTTGGAACAGCCTCCACACTCATATATAGGCACCCAGGTTACACACTTGCCCAGGCAGGAGGAGACCCAGGTTCTAGCCCCCCCTCACCAAGAGGGTTTTGCTCCTACGTCTCCTGTTTTCCAACAAGAAGCTCTCATCATTAGCCAAGGCATTCCTTAGACCCTACTCTGTTCTATCATGCATTTAAAATTCACTTGGAAAATGGATAAATAGCATTGAATTTCCTGCCTCATCAGAAATGGGGCCCCTACTGCTCTCCTGTTTTCATGTGAAGTTCTGGGACCAGAAGACCAGCCAAGATCATAGATAAGTTGGACTAGTAAGGGCCACCCCAGGTCATCTAGTCAAACCCTCTCCCTGAGGCAGGATCATCCCTGTCAAAAACGTCCTATACAAATCCACTTTCTAACCTCTTAGCAAACCTACACAGTCAGTCCTGACATAACACTCAAACATGCCACAGAAACACATGTAACAGCCAGGATCCATTCAGAGCCTGGAGGTAAACTAAAGGTGAGGGCCAGAAGCAGGAATTAGGGAAACAGTCAAGTGTTAGGAGCAAAACAACTCAGGAAGCCAGCACCAAGCAACAAGAACAGGAAAACCAATGGAACAGCAGATGAAGAGAAAATACACACACATTGCCCAAATGCCAAATGAGGGCCTAGGTATCTGGGAGTAATTACCATGGTTTTCTCTGACAGTTGTGGAAGCCAGCTATTTAGTGACCATTTCATTGGCCCCACCTTGGGTTACATGTTGCTTGACTGTTACATGGATTACATAAGAACATTCTGGTCTCCACCTTCCTGAATGTTCTTCCTTTTTTATTTATTTATTTTTAACGCATTAGGAACAAGTAGAGGGCAAAACACATAAACTGGGGAGGAAGTAGGTGACAATTCAGCCTTAATGTTTTTCTCTCCAGGGACCAGTAGTTATTTTAGCTGGCAGGACACACAAAAGGGGAGTAAACCGCATTTGGAAAAGAGATATAGTAACAGTTACTAGGGTTGTGCAAAGCTTCAGGTGATGATTTCATTCGGAGAAGATTCAGCCTGATTTGGTGGCCGAATCTCCAAATCTGAATCAAGTCAGGAAACCAATTAAAAAGTCCAAATCTATTCAAAGCTCCCCAAAATTGATTTGGAAAAGATTTGGAGAGCTTAAGCAATTGGGGCAGCCCCCGCTCACTGCAGCAGGGAGCTGGATCTGGACTCCATGCTGATAAGTGGGGAGGGGAGGCTGCAAGAGGTGGGAAGGGATCATAGGGGGATCCCTGCCAGGCCCTGTCCCCTGCCTGCTCCCCCATCCCCCACCTTGAGTGCCCCCTGACACCTGCCTGCTCTCCAAGCCCCACCCCCATGGCTGCCCCATCTGCCCAAGCTCCTAGCTGTTTAAAAAAAAAGCCCCTAATCACTGGCTGCTGCCTGGTAGGGGTCAATCCCCAATGCCCCACACCATATGGGAGGCTCTGCCACAATCCCACTAATGCTGCCCACTGTCCCAGCCCTCCACCCTCTTCATGGCTACGCCGCCTGCCCCAGCTCCCAGCCCTTAAAAAAAAAAAAAAAAGCCCCAACTCATCAGCTGTTGTAGCAGCCTCCAGGCTTCTGGCAGAGCTCTCCACACAGCACTGGGCAGTGGAGAATCACCCTGCCACCTAGCTGAAGTCAGTGAAAGATGGGGCTTTTTTTTTTTTCAAAAGGGCCTGGAGCTGGTGTGGGCAGGACATCCATAGGGGTGCTAAGACAGCAGGCAGGGAATGGGGGCCTCGTGGCACAGCCCCCCACATAGCATGAGGCAGTGGGGAATTGTCCTCCTGCCTGGCAACAGCCAGTGAACAAGTGAGCGTAGGTTTTTTTTGTTTTGTCTTTTTGTTTGTTTGTTTGTTTGTTTGTTTTAAGAGCCAGGAGCTGGAAGAGTGGGAGGGGTAGCCATTGAGAGCAGGCAGAGGATGGGGCCAATTCAGAGATTCACCCAATTCAGCAGCGGCCAAATCTCTGAATCAGATTTAGCTAAATCGATTCAGGTCAGTGATTAGAATCACTGTCCTCCGAATTGGCCAAATCTGAAACTGAAGCGAATACTAGCCACTTCACACAGGCCTAGCAGTTACCCAGAATGGCTCCTGGCTCAGCAAAGGCTATTCTACACATCCTGTACATTTGACATATTTAAGCCATAAGAACTGTGGGCTTTTTCCCAGTGAAAGCATTTATTTATATTTTGTTATGAAGCATATTTAAAATGTTAATTGTTCTAGTTTGGACATTTTAATAATTATTTTAATGAAGACAGTTTAATTAATAGTTACTTGATATTGTACATAAGTTAACCATTATTAATAATGAATTCATACTAGATAGAATATTAAGAGTGTTTTAATTTTTTCCCCTTTCAAAAAACAGGAACATGTTAAATGCATAAAACACAATATTTGTACACTTGCAGAACAGAAATACTTTGAAACATGACATCCATCTCTCACTGTAATACACTGTTTCCGGAGGTTTGCTAATCATTTTCTTCAACTATGCAGTAGTCAAAACAATCTCTTTGGCTAATCTGTAATATTTAAATAATTTGGATCACTAAAGTCTGATCCTATCTACCCCTTGCTGGTGTTTATAATATTTATGCTTCCATAAGGTGCTGAACAATTTCAGTAATATCTGCGTAGATACTCAGTGCAAAAACAAGGCTTTGTGCAACTATGCGTCCCTGTGCTTTCATTGGCTTTTAATGATATTCAGAAAAAAGAAAAAGAAACCAAACAGTGCCCCCTTGCTGAAGACCAAAAGTAGAGACTGGGTTTTTAATTTCAAAATAGTTATAAACAGCCAAAGATAAACTCTTGACTATACCAGCAACATTAGAAAAGTAAGTGAAATTACACAACAGAAAAATACAATTTTTGTACTTAGAAGCTTAAATGACCTATTAAGAAGCAACCGCTCCCCTGCGTCAGGATATTATTCCCTGGTTGACAGAAGATGAGTTAGATTGAGCCCATACTCCACTTCAATTAGAAAAATCTAGCTAGGTAATTCGCAGTCCTAGAATTCTCTTTTGTAAGGAAAATTACATGCATCTATGATTCACAAAGGATCAAGTCTGAATTCTAAAGTCACATAAATCCCTATAGAAATATTATGAATCTGTGACAACACGAAGTGATCTATTTCTAAGTGACATAAATGCAAAATAAATATTTTTGGGTAAAGGTTTGTATCGTGGGCTTAGTTCTCTCCATTTTACTTAAACAGAGAGGTAGAAGTTTATGGAAATATTATTTGTACAAGGTATGAAGAATCAGCCATTATGATACAAAAATATTATACTTCTGTTTTCTGCCCACAATTCTACTAAGAGAAAGATGGATGCATCCCTGTCTGGAAGAGTATGTTTACTTTTATAATGAAGCTTCCTAAGCAAATGACGTTCTGAACTGTATTTTTGCATCTGATTGAAAATGTAAGCCAGACAGGGAGTTTCTCTACCATTCTATTTTTACAGTTTTATTTTTGTCACATGATTTTATGGAGAGATATTTCAATATTAATATTAAATTAATAAATTTAACCCTTTACATTTTCCATTACATATCTTTTTAATTTAAAGTGTTCCTTATTTTTTTTTAAAGCTATGTCCCTTATTTCTTTTTAAAAGGAAAGAAGAAAAAGTAAAAGTTTAACCAGATTTAGTATCATTTGTAATCATTCTTATGGAAAATATTTAGCTTAATTTACAAGTTAAAATCATAGGTTTAAATATGAAATATTTAAACTTTTATGAATATATCCATCTATTTTAATTACTTTTTTAATATTGAAAAATATATCAGATTTCAAAGTACAAGTGCAAATTTCAAGTACATAAATAAATGTCTTATTAATAAAAATTCTGTGAGTAAATAAAAAAAGAAATGAAAGACATATCCTGGTGTCCTTTGAATTTGCTGTCCAAGAACGGAAACTCTTTTCTCAGAAGTAATTCAGTGCCTGTAAACACGGAATTTGGGAGCTACGTCACAATATGGTATGGTTTCAGTTTGTTTATTCAATACACGTATGACTATCAGCTGTACATCTGAGTTGTTATATGAGAAAGGTAAGTCTCCCATGTATAGGATGTTGAAGTATATACTGAAAGTAGGTTGGCAGATACAGCACATTTGCCTTTCACCTGGACTTAACATCTCCTATACATTCTGGACTTCCTAATAAAATTAAACTTCAGGAATTTGTCTTGCAACATTGACAATGATCCAATAGGAAAGAAGCTTCCTGATCATTGTTTCTCATATTTAAGTTGATGACAGCAGCAACATAAAGAAAATTAAATTTAAATTGTCTGAATATGCTGAGCCTGTCACCCTGGGAAAAATCCCAAGTTCACTTAAAAATCCCATTACTAAAGCTAATGTAGTTACAACAGCTACTGTCAGTGCAAATGACAGCAGTATTTTGTCCCTGGTTTGCAGACCACAAATCAGTCATGACAAATGTTGTCTTTGTCTTTGTTTTCATGCTTGTATGCTTGCCTTTGTTAAATAATTGTTTAAATATTAGGAAATTAAATGTGCACAACCCCATTTTCTTCCTGTGAAATAAGAGATTCTGTGAAACTCAAAACATCCCATTGTTCATACTACAATGTATAATTCTGCATAGTCCAAATACTTTGTATTCATGAATTTGGAGGTACAGTGACATTGTTTAATGATTTAAAACCACTCATAGACAGAGATCAAGTCATATTTGCATTTCTAAAACAAATTTTCCCGATTGATGTCAGACTTTTGTTAACTTCAGAAGGTGGTTTATCTGGTCCATCATCTTATCTTATAATTTATCTGAAAGATTTTTTTTTTCTAAAGTATGTCTCAATTTTGCAATAAAAGTGAACCAGTAACAATAGTTTGAAGAACTCTCATGTTTCACGATGATTTCCTGTAGACTAAAAAATGGAAAGATACTGAAAAGCCATTAGCATTTCATGAATACCACCAACCTATTTTCTGTTCAATTTGATTTTCATTTAGAAACCAATACAAAAATGAAAAACCAGTATGAAAATTGCTAGTTAATCTTGTATTTTTTTCTCCCGGGAGTTTATCATAATGCTTTAGAGTTAGCAGAAAAGAATACTTTGATAACTATGATTTTTTTACTTAGTGAGTGCACCAAATTTGATTTTTAATTATCAGACAAGAACTCAGATATAATAACAGCTATTTTGCATGCAGCTCTGCTTCACAGCAGCTTGGATTTTTACATAATATAATATAAAAGCAGCACATATCATCTGATACTATTACAGCATTTCAGTGACACAAGATATTGTTTTATTTTTTGTTTACTTTAGCCATTGCAACAACTGATCTTGTCTTTCCAAAATGAATTCTGTTACAATAAGGGCATTTTTTCCACTGTCCTCCTCCATCTGGCCAAATCTATGCAATGATCTTTTGTTCAAGAAGGTCATATTGCAGTATCAGTCATCAGGCTAAGGTGATGCTCATTTATAGTGAAAATTCAAGATAGAGTCTGAGATGTCTGGCTTGCTACATTTTATATAATCTTATATGTCCTGTGTTACAGCACAACCATATAAATGTCATATATGCTTATTTAAAATACAGTCTAAAGACATGGATGTTTCACTGAGTACAAACCTATCTTTTGCTTTCAGTGTGCAATGTAGACATGAACTGGAACAATCTCAGCTAGTAGCAAATTCTGAGAAAAGGATGAAAAAGAACTGCCACAAAATATTATCAAATCAGGACTCTCCCTAGCGAGAAATTTATATTGTTCATTCCTATTCCAACCATTCTAAAATAGGTCTAAAGCTCATGGCAATTTGTCACATCATGCTAAGTGTTTGGTACAGAGATTTATTTAGAAATTTCTGATTTATAAATCACTGAACTCATGCTTAATTGCTATTCAGTTGTTCTTAATACAAATGATATAGACTGCAGATACATTTCTGTGTCTCACTAATAGGTTACTCATGCTAATTCAACTCAGTGCCAATTCTTCTATTGAGATTATACTGTCCACTATAAATTAAAGACTATTTTTGAAATACATTTCCATCAAGCCATAAAATTAATCAATTTTTTCATTGCCTTTAAGAATCAAAGATTAGAGCAGTAATTACAATTCCCCTGGAAGGTAAATAATAGCAGTGGGCTTCTCGTCAAACCCAAACATAGATGTTGCAATAGCTCTAACAAGACAAATACTAACACAGCTTGTTACCCCCTCTTTTATTGTGTACATTTCTTGTATAACTATATATATATATAACTATATATAACACACACATTCAGGCACAGAGAAACTAAACCTTACCAGTTTATTAAGAACACCTTGCTTAAGAACATCTATAATAATAATTCTTAAATTCAAGTATCTTCTCACATACCAAATAATTTAAGATAGAGTCTTTTAAAATATGAGTTGTATATGATTTAATATAGTGCAAAAAAAATCCTAAAAGCAAGTCTATGAACCATCAGCATGTGTTCACAGCTCCAGTAATGATATTTCTTTTAAAATGCTTGCTTTAGAGCAATAAATATATCAGACTATGCACTGGAAAATATTGTACCTTCAGCTTCAGGAAAAAAAAACAAAGCGTCCTATAAGGATTTAAACAGTTACATTATTTTGAAAAATTGACTACTGTCACAATTGCAAAATTCAAATTGTAATGCAATTTGTAAAGCATTTACATTGTTTAGGATGGTCACTGGTGGTGGACCACCTGGTGAACTAAATTCCATTATGCTTACAATATCAAAATTCTAGAGCATTAATAAAAGTATAGCTGAAGTTCAACTGGGTTAATTAGATTACTGTTAGATGTTTATATGGAAAAGCAATATAGATGCTAGGTTGATATTTTGGTTTGATTAATATTTCAAGTATGGGAGGAGGTGGGGCAGGTGGGGATCATTTACTGTTTTTACATAGTTGTATTGGTTTGTTTTATACTTCTGCTTGATAGTTACCATTTTCAAACCTACATACCTAAACTTAGGATTTTAAGTACACAGTTGGATGTGTAAAAAGTCCTTTGATTTCCAGAAATCCAAGTAAAAAATACCTTTGAAATCAAATCACCTTTATTTAGCAGTCTACATATAATCTTAGGAGCACCATGTCTGAAAAGGTTGGCTGATGTCATCATCTCATCTCTAGATACGTTCTTCCATTTGAAGTTAATTGCCAAAGTCCTCAGATTTAGTGAGGCTGAGAACACTTCACTGTCCCCTTAATATGTCATGTTGTCTTCCAATGGGGATTGCCTTTTTTAAACTGGAACTTAGTGTTTTTCACTGGAACAAACCTGGCAGGGCAAGAAATCCTCTCAGGAGAAAGACGAACTTTAAAGAGATAGGACATGCATATCAAAACTCTTTATCCTTCCTTTATGAGGCTCAATCGAGTGAAAGAATGTGATGATGTAATTCTGACAATCTATTTGGGGGTTAGAAATCCATAGTTTCTTATCAAGTGAAGTAGGCTATTAGAGAAATAAGAATGCATTGGAAAAAATTATGACCTATTACATTCATTGTGTACTAAGTTCCATGCTCCGCCCCCCAAGCCAAGTTTCCTGGACTTCATAAGATATATAGTAGCATTAGTTTACTTGTTCTTTCTAATAATAAGTATATTAAAGATATTTTGCATGCACCAAAATTAATTCAGCCAATTTTATATTGAGCTGCTATTTAAGGAAAAATGAGGATGTGTATTTGTCTCCTCCATAATATTGTATTCTTTCTCCTCCCTTTTCTTCTTCTATTTTCCCTTTTACTTTATCATGCTATAGAACTAGCATTCCAAAATATTTTCACCTCAAAGAAAAAACCTTGCAAACTAACATTTAAAAAGTAGTCATATTTCTAAAGTTAAGTGGTCTTAAGTTCAAAAGCATAGGACCAGTAGAAATAAGATACAGCAGAAAGTAGTAGTAAGTCACATTTATTCTGATAAAATAACCTAGGAATATCTAATTTTAAGTTTCTGATATCTGCAAAAATTCTCAGATACTTCTTTCTTCTTCAAAAGATAAAATAGTACGGGGGGAGGGGAAACTTTGCACATGAAAAAGAAATTAGTCATGCTCTTACTGGTGACTATTTAAGGCCTCTGAAAAGGGTTAGATGCTCAGAATCTGTGACTGACCTGTTTTTTTTTTAAATTTCACGCATATCTGTTGAGAGTATAAATTTAAAGAAATTCTAATACATTATTAACAAGCTATAAAAATAGAACTACAGGTTATTACTTTATGTTTTCAAATCAGTGTTTGGAGTGTTTTCTAGATCAACACTGAAACTCAAAACCACATTCCTTTCAATTGACTTTTCCTCCTCTGTAAACAATATTGTTTATTAAGGGTGATAAAATGAAAAATGTCTTTACATGACAAAATGTAACATCAGCCTATCTGATGTTTAATCGGAATGAGAGTTGCATATTTTCGTGATAAAAATAAAACACAGACAGCCTAAGAACACTCTCTTACTCTGAAAAACCTGCTTTTCATTTCTGTTCAAAGAATTTTTCTTTACAAAAACTTTAATACACCTATTATTTAAACAGATCTAAGTAGTGATTACGTTCATTTGTATGAAAGAAATGTAAAATAAAAGTACACCTATTTTTACAGCCAAGGAAAGACAGTATGCAAATTATGCTCCAGAAACACCCTTATAGATATACACCAATTTAGAAGAAAATCTGTTACTCTATATATTCATACATGAATATACATAACTCTTTTCTGATAATAGACACTATCAACTGAGGGCAATTTCAACAGAATGAATAATTCCTTTTAAAAATCTAGATACAGACTACTGTTTTTATGTGATGTCAAATCTGAGCTATTCCCATAGTGTCTTATTTGAAATAAATATGGTCTTGTAATATTTTCTACATCTTGATGCATTGTATAGAGAAGAACATACAAACCTCTAATATTTGCTCATCCAATGCCACCTTCCCATCCTTTCCTAAATCATAAAGTAACCAGTGAAATAAAAATGAATGGACAATGGGGAATATCAAAAGCACTGACATCCATTCTTTCAAACAAGTGAGCAACCACAAATAAGTGATGTTAATAGTAGCTCATTAGCACGAGATTCAGTTGTTGGTTTAGCAGTTCAAGTGAAGAGTTTAATGTTATTGTATCTTTTAATATCCTCAGACGCCCTAGTTCAGCAGAACAGAATGATTTTCAGTTACTAAAAAGCAGTGTTTCACTTGGTGAATGGTCAAATGACATACAGGACAATGTGGGTCATTTCTTACCAAGGACTCAAGATTACCTGGAACTAACTCCAAAACTTTCAGGTAAAATCAGGTTACGCTGGAGTTAAGTACCCCAAATCAGCTCCTCTCTGGGGTGAAAGCAGAGAACTAGCATTCTAGTTCTCTGCATTAGGCACATGTTTGTTCAGTGACCTTCATTACTAAAGGTCTTGGTTTTGAGGTACATCTCCAGCACCTGTGTCAATGTTGACACCAGTGTGGAGACGGCAGCGTGACAGGAGACAAAGCTGGGCACACGCGGGAAATATTCATCCATCGGCTCCGCGGACAAGCACACGAGTCAGGTTGCTTTGTCACCACGGGGGCTGGTCCTGACTTTCCCTGCCCTGAAACAACGCGCCCGCGCGCGCAGAGGAGCCGCCAGCAGCTCCCGCAGTTCTGTCAGTGAGCCGGGCTTCCCCGCAAGAGCTGAGATAAACCGCTCCTCCAGAAAAAGCAGTCTGACTTTCTGTGCTCCGTCTCCCGGCTAGGGCGCCCTCGGGGACTGGCAGCTGCCCCAAGCGGCGTCCTGCTACTGGCAGCTCTTGAGAGCGCGGAGGAGACGCACAAAGCCTACCTCTGCAAGGCCCGGGATGCTTCAGCCCATCTCACCCCTCCCCGGAGCTGCGCCCGACTGAGCGGGCCGGACGCCACAGGTGAGGGCGCGGGGAGCCACGTCGCTGCCGCTAACCCCAGCCGCCGGCACCTACCTGCCGCGCTGTCGCCGCCCGTGGTTGTGCCCGAGCCGGCCCGCGCTGCTCTCCCTGATTGCTCCAGAGGGTCATTTAAAGATCGGCGCCGGCTACTCAGCGGCTGAACCGCAGTACGTCCGGGTCGCCTCGCTCGGCGCAGCGCGCCACCACGGCTACCACGAGTGGATGGAGCGGGCTGCCCCGCCCCACTGCTGGTCGGGGCGGGGCAGGATCGTCAGTCCCGCGAGCCCCGCCTGCTTCCCGAAACGGTCCCGGCGGGGTGCTGCAGCCCGACTGCTGGGCTGGCGGGGTGGGGGTCGGACGCCCCGTCGCGCTGTGCTCCGGTCCTGCTCGGGCCTGGATGCAGGCACCCGGCCCACGCGGGGGTCCTCGGGCGGGTGGGACTACCGAACCCATTAGGCTGAAGTTGCTTGCTTTGTCCCAGTTCGTTATACCCGGTTCTCTATTCCTTATTCCCAGTTCAATCTTGTTATTAATGAAATACACATCCTAAAGAGACAGAATTTCATTAGCTATGCATATGTACTAATTAATATGTAAAATAATATCCTACATCAAGTGCAGAACCCTAAATGAAGGTTAGATTAGGATGGGGTTATGGGGCAAAATACTTCTTGGATCACACCAAACTTCCTGTCAGTGCCACTATGCCCCTATGCCCACCAGACTTGCCAGGTCCAGAGTGCAGTTTGGATGTTAGGTTATCAATTGAAAGCACCCAGCCATTGTGCTATGGACATAGACCCAAATAAAGAACTGGATTTTGAACTGGGATTATACCCAGAAATCCTTCTCAGGCCACCCCAGACTACATCTCTGTACCACCAAGGGACTCTCATGGACATCTCTGACCAGAGACTTGAATGGCCCAAAGCACGGCTTGGCCATGTGAGGCTGCCAACTGACAGCACCCCAACCGCTGTGCAAAGTATATGGACCCGAATAAGGAACTGGATTTTTGGCTGGCATTATTGCTACAAATCCTTCTTGGGCCACCTCCATGCCATGCCTCTGTGACACTTGAGGACTCTCTTGCACATTGCTGAGGACAGACTTGCCCAGCCCAAAGAATGCCTTGAATGTGCTAGGCTGCCAGCTGCCAGCCCCACTGCCACTGTGCTAAATATATGGAACCGAATAAGGAACTGGAGTTTGGGCTATGATTATAGCTAGAAATCCTTTTTTGGGCCACCACACTCCATGCCTCTGAGGCACTAAAGGACTGTCCCGGACATCTCTGACAAGAGACTTGCCCAGGTGCAATTTGGCTGTGCCAGGCTACCAAGTAACAGCACCTCAGCTACTGTGCTAATTTTTCAGAGCTGAATAAGGAACTGGAGTTTGGGCTGGAATTATTGCTGTAAATCCTTCTTGGGCCACCCAATGGCATACTCAATGGACTCTTTTGGATATCTTGGACAGGAGTTTTGCCCAGACAAAGTGCATCTTGGTCAGGCTAGGCTGCCAATTGACAGCTCCCTATTCCCACTGTACTAAGTGTATTGGTTTGAGTAAGGAACTGATATTTGGTCTGAGATTACAGATTAAAATCCTTTCAGGACCACTTTACACCATGCCTGTGTACCACCAGGGACTCTCCTGTACATTTCTGACCAGTGCCTTGCTCAGTCCAAAACATGGCTTGGAAGTTCAAGACTGACAGCCTCCCATTCCCAATGTACTAAGTGTATAGTCTTGAATAAGAAACTGGCTCCTGGGCTGGGATTATAGCTAGAAATCCTCATTAGACCATCCCATGGAATACCTATTTGCCACAGGGGAACTGTCCTGGACATCTGTGATGAGATG
This sequence comes from Caiman crocodilus, assembly GCA_030014935.1. NCBI lineage: Eukaryota > Metazoa > Chordata > Crocodylia > Alligatoridae > Caiman > Caiman crocodilus. Next base: position 31,550,003 of record JAGPOW010003182.1, read on the forward strand.
TCCTGGACATCTGATGATCTGTGTGCCTTCCTCAAAGTTCTGTTTGGCCATGCCAGGCTGCCAATTGACAGCACCTCAGCCCCTCCACTAAGTATATGGGCTTGAATTAAGAACTGGTTTCTGGGCTGGGATTAGAGATGGAAATGCTTCCTGGGCCACCCCACATCATGACCACCAGGGAACTCTCCTGGACACCTCTGACAAGAGACTTGCCCGCCCCAAAACGTGGTTTGGCTGTGCCAGGGTGTTAACTGAAAGAACCCCAGCCACTGTGCTAAATATATGGACCCAAATAAGGAGCTGGCTTTTGGGCTAGGATTACATCTAGAAATTCTTCTTGGACCACCCCATGGCATACCTCTGTGCCATCAGAGGACTCTTGTGGACATGTTTGATGAGAGACTTGTCTGGCCCAAAGCAGTTTTCCTGTGCCTGGCTGCTAACTTGACAGCACCCCCACCACTGTTTTAAGTATAATGGCTCAAATAAAGAACTATTTTTTGGACAGATTAGAAATGGAAGTCCTTTCTGGCCACCCCACCCTATGACTGTGTCACTGGGCGACTCTCCCAGGCATCCCCAACCAAAATATTGTCCATGCCCGAAGTATGATTTGGTTCTGCCATGCTCTTAACTCAGACCTTCCCCCCTCTACCCCACTCACCCCAACAACTATACTAAGAAGAATGGCTTGAATAAGGAACTCTTTGGGGGCTGGGATTAGAGATGGAAATCCTTCTTGGCCACCCCATGCTATCACTCTGTGGCACCAGTGGACTCCCTCAGATATCCCTGACCAGAGTCTTGCCCAGCCCAGAGCATGGTTTCTTCATGCCTTGCTACTAACTGCAGCCCCCGATGCCCACTACTATAATAAAAGGCTTACTTTGGCTGTCTGTGTGTCTGTCTGTCTGTCCATAATGCATCTAGCTAAATGCACATATGCCCCTGAGAGGGTGAGTAGTGATTGGCTAGGTGGCATGTGCTGTGCAGACCCAAATTTGCACTACTGCTGGGGAATTTTGGTGGTGGGGAATGTGCCCCAGCTACCCAAGCAGCCAGGTTGTCTCCTGCCTCCCTGCCTGAGAGTGAATGGGGGGATCACAGTGATCACCCATCCTGGATGCCCCCCAGAACAACCGGCAGGCAGACACAGACCAGGTGGACTCCAAGTAGCTGTGTGGGGAAGGAGGGGAACAGGGACAGAGAGGAGGTGGGAGTGGGACTGATTTGAAGTGGCAAGAGGAAGAAGGGAAGTGGCGTCAGACCCGAAGTGGAAGAGGGGGATGGCTTGGGGTCAGACCTGAAGTGGCAGGATGGGGGTGGCAGTAAAGCAGGGTGAGGGAAGTAGGGGAGCGGGGCTAGTTGTGGGGCTCTGTACCACCACCCCCCCCAGCCCTTCTTGATGGGCAATTTGCTAGTACTAAGTATAATAGCTTGAATAAGAAACAGGGTTTTGGCCTGAGATTATGATTGCAAATCCTTTTTGGGTCACCCACTCCATGCCTCTGTGGCATTGGGGTACTATCCTAGTCACCCCTGTCTTGCTCAGCCCCGAGTGTGGTTTCTTCATGCCTGGCTGCTAACTGGTAGCCCCCCATGCCCAGTGCACTAAGTATATTGGCTCGAATAAGGAATTTATTTGGACTGCAAGTGGTAGAGTCCCTGGATGGCAGCCGTGGGTGGGACTCCTTCCAAAGTGACTTGACTAGGAAACAGCTCCCCAGGTTGGTTTGCCACTGACTGTGACTGTGATTCATTTTGAGCTACTGTTAAAAGTTAATAGTTAAGGTTTTGCTTATGGAGTACCACTGTTCCCCTTTTCCTGTGAAATAAACTTGTTTTAATTCAATATTTGCTAGTTAGTAAGCAGGTTGCTTTAAATTACAACACCCAGTTTTTAAGTTATTTTACCAAGTTTCTGGGTGGTGTCTGGAGGTAAATGTGAAAGGCTGTTGAAAAATCCTTCGGGGCCTCTATACACATGCTCTGCAGTAGGGAGAGGGGTGCTTTAAATAGAACAGCTCTGAGAAGCACTCTAATTAAAGCACCCATAATGTCACATGCATTCAGCATCCCAAGCTTCAAAATGGTGGTGGGGGTGCTTTAACAAAGCTGGTTCGAAGAGCTTTAATAAAGCACTGCTGCTGCCATTTTGAAACACGAGCACAGTGAACACACATGATACAGAGGCTGCTGGAGTGCACTAATTAGCATCCTTCATGAGACTGGTAGCAAACTTGATTATCTGAGTACTCTGACGTGCCAAATACCATGTGTTGGAGCACAGGTCTGTTGCTGGTGCCCTATATTTGCATGCAGCCATTTGTCCTGCCATACAGTGCCTGGTGAAACAGAAACATAAAGGTTTTAAAGTTTGGGTGTCAGCTAGCAAGGACATGCCCAGATTTCTTCAGGATGCTCCTTGACATTTTGGGGGATGATTGCATGAGGGTTTTGCGCCATGAACCTGGCAGAAGGGCAGCTCCTTATTGGTAGCAATGTAAATAGCACATGCAGGTGGCAAGTAAACTGGTGTCTGGTATGGCCAAAGCATTTTTTGGGCCAGACAAAAATATGGTAAAAGGTGCCCAGAAGTGTCCCCCAGTTCCAGAGAGGCAAAGTGTGGGGTGCTCCAAGAAAAATGTATATCACTAATCCCAGCTCAAAAGCAATTCCTTATTTGAGCCATTATACTTAGTGCAGTGGGCATGAGGGGCTGCAGTTAGCAGCATGGCATGAAGAAACTGCACTCTAGGCTGGGCAAGACCCTGGTCAGAGATGTCCAGCTGAGTCTCCCAGTGGCACAGAGATATGGTTTCAAGTGGCCTAAAGAGGATTTTTAGGTATAATCCCAGCCAAACCTCCAGCTCCTTATTGGGGTCCGTATACTTAGCACAGTGGCTTGGGTGCTGTCAGTTGGTAGCCTGGCACAGCCAAACCGTGCTTTGGGCTGGGCAAGTGTCTGTTCAGAGATGTCCAAGACAGTCCCCCAGTGCCACAGAGACATGGCATTGTGGTCTAAGAAGGATTTCTAGCTGTAATCCCAGCCCCAAATCCTCTTCCTTATTCAGGTCTATTTACATAGCACAGTAGATGGAGTGCTGTCAATTGGCAACCTGACACAGCCAAACCGCATTTTGGGCTAGGCAAGTCTCTCATTAAAGATGTCCGGAGCACCCCTTGGTGGCACGGAGACATGGTTTGTGGTGGTTTAAGAAGGATTTCTGGATATATTCCCAGCCCAGTTCCTTATTTGCATCCATCTACTTCGCTCTGTGGCTGGGATGCTGTCAGTAACCAGCCTGGCACAGCCAAACCTTGCTTTGGGCCAGGCAAGTCTCTGGTCACAGATGTTGATGAGAGTCTCTCGGTGGCAAAGAGGCATGGGGTGGGGTGGCCCAAGAAGGATTTCTAGGCATAATCTCAGTCCAAAATCCAGTTCCTTTTTTAAATCCAGATATTTAGCACAGTGGCTGGGGTGCTGTCAACTGGCAGCCTAGCATGCCAAAATGCACTTTCAGCTGGGCAAGTCGCTTGTCAGAGTTGTGCAGGAGAGTCCCCCAGAGGCACAGAGACATGGTATTGAGTGGCCCAAGAAGGAATTGTCACTAGAATCCCAGCCTAAAATCCAGGTCCTTATTCAGGTCCATATTCTTAGCACAGTGGCTGGGGTGCTTTTAGTTAGCACCCTGGCACAGCCAAACTATTTTGGACTGGGCAAGTCTCCAGTCAGAGATGTCCAGGAGAGTTTCCCAGTGGCACAGAGGTGTGCCACAGGGTAGGCTGAAAAGGATTTATAGTTATAATCCCAGGCCAAATTTCAGTTCCTTATTTGGGTCCATATACTTAGCACAGTTGCTGGAGTGCTGTTAGTTGGTAGCCTGGCACAGCCAAACTGCACTTTAAGCCAGACAAGACTCTCATCAGATGCATCTGATAGAGTGCCCCAGTCATGCAGAGGTTTTCTGATGGGTGGTCCAAGCAGATTTGCTAGCCATAATCCCAGACCAAATGCCAGTTCCTTATTCAAGCCATTATAATATAGTAGGCCTGAGGGCTGTTAGATGGCAACCTGGCATGGCCAAACCACATTTTGGACCATGCACGACTGTGGTCAGAGTTCTTTTGGACAGTCTCTTGGTGGTTTCAACAGGAAACTGGGGTGCCCCAAGAAGTATTTTGCCCCATAACCCCATCCTAATCTGACCTTCATTTAGGGCTCTGTACTTGATGTGGGATATTATTTTACATATTAATTAGTACATATGCATAGCTAATGAAATTCTCTCTCTTTAGGATGTGTAATTCAGTAATAACAAGCTTGTATTGGGTCTATATTAGCTTTGAAAAAGGAACCAGGAACCGGGAATAAGAAATAAGGAACTGATGATAAGGAATAGGGAACTGGGAATAAGCAACCAACTTCAGCTTCATCTGAGCCCTGGAGCCAGGTACAGGCAGAAGGCAGGGGCAGAGTGGGGTGAAGGCCACCAGGAAGAGCTGTGGGGGGATAGGAGCATGGGGATGTGACCTGAGGGAAGGCCCAGGTGGAGCGGAAGTGCAGATGGACAAGGCAGGGTGTACAGGGAAAGGACAAGCTGGAACAGAGTCCAGCGGACCCAAACCAAAGAGAGTGTGAGGAAGGCAAGAGTAAATAGGCACATGGGGAATGCATGGGTGATGAGGGGAAGCAAAGGAACAGACTGACCTTATGCAGGCTGGGGAGTAGCATAGCAGGGACCAAGGAGATCTTAGTATAGGTAAGTGTGGAGGGGGAGCCTTGAAACCTTCTCCTTTGCTTCAGCCCATTGGAAAGATGACAGTGGCCCACTAAAGTGTCAAATTTGTTGAGGCAAAGGAACGCTTTGAAGTGTCTTAGCTGCACTGGCATCCTCATCCACCCCAGCTGCGTAGGACAGAGTCTGTATCTCTGGGGTATCTTGATGAGTACCTCTGACAAAAAGATATATCTATCAGTTGGCCAGTAAGACAGCAGGACATAGCATGAATGTAACTGTTGGTATTGACATCATCATATCACAAAGTCTGTGAGTTCTTCACAAACCCTTTTCACCAAGTTTTGTTCAGCCGTGGTGACAATCCAGTAGAGGTCTTCTCCAATCCTGATAGACCTTCCAGACTGGGAATGTCCTTACAGTAGGATAGCAACAAACTGTAATTGTTTGTTTTACACCAAGATAAAACCTCAACAGGCTTTCCTGTACTCAAAGGCTCAAGTTCCTTATTGTGCAGGGAAGATTCTTTGGGTAAATGTGGTATCTTTTATTAGACTAACTCAATAGATGGAAAAAAATTCTCTGCAATCTTTCAGGCACAAATATCCTTTGTCAGGTATAGGGAAACTTTGCTGGTGTTGTGAAAAGCTAATTTAAAACAAGTTGGTCTGTGGAAATTCAAATGAGAATAAGTTAGGAAGACAATGGGTACAGATGGGGAGAGAGGGGATGCTTCAGAGACAGAGTTTGATGGGAAATGTTTTTTCTGTCCTGTAAAAAGTCTCAGTGTACATAAATCAGAAGTTGTGGCTGAACAAGGAAATCACTGAGTAACCCTGAACTAGATTTTTTTTCAAGGCATGAATAAATGCACACTAGATGCCCCATGCAACATTGCTTACATGAAAATCCAGTGAGCCAATTTTTTCTTGAGATCACATTTTATTGCACTTCAACAGCTTCACAACAGTTATACATACACAAAATCCTGAAGCATATCACAATTCCTTACTGTAAGAGCTTTACAGTACTTCCATATACACAACATTCCTGGTGCTGTTACTCAAGTCAGCAGTCACCGCAAATTGGAAGCTTTCTGTGTGGGAGATTCTGGAAGCAGCCACATATAGTTGTCCATGAGTGAAGACAGGATCCCGAAGGAACATTCCTACTCTTTTTAATGTTTAAGGCTTTATTGATGATTATGCTGAATGCCACCTGCACAGGGAACTGTTGATGTGTCCACGTGAATGGAAATGTATCATCAGATGGCTTCAGTGCTATCCAAGGAATTACTACTGTTCTTTCTGATCCAACAATTTTTCCCTCAAGTCGTCTGCTGTTGATGAATTGCTCCAATAGCTGCGTTCCATTGCAGAGACCATCCATAGGGGTAAGGTTTCACAGAAGCATGATAAACATCCCTGGCTTAAGGTGGAACTGATGTGGAGACAAACCCGACACCTCCATGGAATTCAGGTGCTCAATTGGTATAGCCATAACACTTTCATCCTCTGACACTTACACTAATCCATTCTTGGCTTGGAAATTTTGCCACAATAGCATTGTTGATCTCCTTTAGAATGAAGTAATGTGGCACCAAAATAGCTTTTTCAGATGTCCACCCTGGAGTTTGATAATTATCCGATAGATTTGGAAATGTCCATTCTATCATTGCTGAGAGATCCAGAGGCATGCAGAGCTCAGGAGGCAGGGTAATGATTTTGTCAATATTTAGAACTTGGCCATTTCTCAGATCCAAAAGCCATTGAGTATGTTTTGTACTTCATGCATCAAAACCTCCATTATATATTCACATGTTCTCACAAAGATGGAAAATCTGGAAGTGGTTCTGCAACTCAGATTGCTTCAACCATGCTTCTACTATTTGTGACCGAGAGGCATTTTTCATAACAGGCAGGATTTGCTGAACCCTCCCCCTTCCCGCTGCCACCACTAATACCTTGCCACCAAGAAGTAAATTGCTTTGCAGTAAATCTTGCAGTTTCCATTCTACATCTTCCAGCATATACCAATAAGACATTGGTTCTTCATCCCAGATGATGATAGCTGCTTCTGAATCATCTTATCAAGGTCAGACTGTGCTAATATGCTGCACGTGCTGGGTTTCAACACATTCAGAGGTACCTTGAACCTTAAATGCATAGTCCTGCTTCTTGTAAATATGGTAGCAGCAATTCCACTGGATGCTACAGCCAATGCAATCTTCCCTTCCCGGTGCACTGCTGAAAGAATCATTTTGAAGCAGAATGTGTGTGTCCTGTAAAACCAGGTGCATCAACAAATGCACAAAATTGTTCTTGATTCTGCATTGCTTTCAAGATTGCATCCACCATTTGTCACTGAGCTGGAAGCATACATGGCAGTGAATCTTGAGCAATTTGGCGTTGCTCCTGCTGGTTATAGTACAGCTCCTCTGCTAATGCATTTGACAGCCGTTGAGTGGGGATGTCTTCCAAGAATGAGCAAACTTGCTGTCTGAGATCACAGCCTATCCACTGGAGGTGATAGTCGTTCAGCTCTTTGCTGTGGCTGTTTAAACATTTCTCAATATCAAGAACAAACATAGCACGAAGAACATCCCTAGACAGTGAAGTAGTTTTGTACGGAGTTCAAAATCATCAAACATCACATCAATGTGATATTCAAGGAGTTCTGCTGGGTTTGATGGGTTGCAAAAGAGGAGCATTGTGACATACAGCTTCCTTATCTGAGTGCCTGAATATGGATTATATATAGTAGGGCTTGAGAGCCCAAAATTAACCCATCATGGCTACACCCTGCTAGAATGCTAGGTACCATAATGGCCTGAAGGGTAATGCTGCATGTAAGTCCAGCCAGCAGGCAGCGACTTACCCACGCACACACATCGGTGAACTCGGTTCTTTCACCCCACTCCCACTCTGAACAATTTCATCTATCACAGTGAGGGATCATATTTATTAATGGAGATGGCACACAGTACACATAATAGTATAGATATGGGGGTAAGTCACTGAACCAAAACTGATTGTATCAACACAAATTCTTCCCTGGCAAAAGTCTCATTGACTTAAAAGCTGTATGCTTCCCAGTGTTATTGTACAGGTAGATGCTAGTTATCTGATAACCACTATAAATAGAAAAAAGTTGTTAGTGTTATCTTGCCAAGTGACCACTTTAGAAAATTAGAAGACAGTGACAAGCAGTCACAGAATTTGAACAAGATAATTTGAGGACATCTATCTTATGGTCTTCCCCTCCTCCCCCCAATGTCAGTTTGTGTTATTTCAGCCATAAGAATCTACTTTAGGTAATGCAGAAAAAGCTGCCTTTTTTCTTCAGCTTTATCAGCTTTTTACTGTTTTTGATAGAGCTATCAAAGTAGGCAAGTTTTATGAGTACCTCATCCATGCTTTTTTATATTCTGCAATCCTTCAGGAAGAAATAACAAAGCAAATGTAAAGAGACCTGTCTACATGTGGCAAAAGTGATTAGTCACCACCATTCATCACATGCTGATGTTCCCTAATACTCTGATTTCAGAGTTAAATTTATGGCACACTGAATTAATGCTGTATCTTTTGAAGATATTAAGATGATGGTCATTTTCAAAATCTTTACTCTGTGATGTGACAATTCTCTTCATAGTTATTTTTTAGCCAGTCCTACAGAGATGAGCATTTGGAAAACTAGCTAATATGCAGTGGTGGAGATACAATCAACCATGTGCCACATGCAGAGGATCAAAATTTTCCTTCACATGTGTTTGAGCAATTCCTGTTGATTTTAAGGATCAATTATCTTGGGTCTGAATACTCAGTAAGGCCATAGGATATTTTTCCAAATAAGTACTAAGTATGGGCTTCAGTACATTGCCCTATTCAACTAAGTCCTGCACATTTCTGAGATGCTGTGATGATAACTCTCTGTTTCCTTTTTTTTTGAGAAGTTTCATGAAATGGATCAGATGTAACCTCTTTAGGGCATTTTCAGTGGTAGGAAAGTGCTATAGCTCTTCAGGGCAGGGACAGTCTTATTGCAGGTCTATCCAAATGGAGCTCCAATAATGATTAGGTCCTCTGGGCAATACCATGGTAAAAGGTAAATGATTATATATTATGAGTGTGACCGGAAAAATAATAATGAAAATATATTATCCTAACAAAGACCTCTAAAGAGGTCTCTAAAGAGAAGGACACTGAGGGTGCTGATGGACATTTGTTTGACAGCAGAAAGGGATCTAACTCATGATTCCAAACATGCACGGGAGAAAGCATGATTATGGGATTGAGGATCAGATCCCAATCAGGCCATACGTGCTAGTACAGAGGGAGTCTATGATCATTCTCCCAGGCTTCCCCTGTACTAGCAAGGTGCAAGACAGTCAACTGATTGTCAGTTGATTCCAGAGACCCACAAGGCAGTTTGAGCCCTTGTGAAGTCTCTCATAGTTGGTAGGGTTGGAAGGGATCTGAGCAGATCATCAAGACCAACTCCCTGCCATAGGCAGGAAAGAATGCTGGGGTCATATGACCCTGGCTGGTGATTATCTAGCCTCCTTTTGAAGACCCCCAGAGTAGAAGTGAGAAGTTGGTTCCAGATCCTGCTGCCCTGATTGTGAAGTAGTGCTTCCTGATGTCTAGCCTGAACCTACTCTCAAACTGATCATCAACTGATTCAGAGCTAATCACTGGCAGGTTGTACATTCAGTAGTTGGACTAAATTATCCTTGAGGTCCCTTCCATTCTTTGGATTCTATGATTTTCCAGCTAGCCCCAGTAATTCCTGACACTCTCCCTTCTTACCTTCCAGACACACAGGTGAACACACATTCACTGCTTTCTGGAGAAAAATGTTGCCTTCCAAGAGTTTCCTTTCCTTTTAGCATTCCTTTGTATGCTGTGAACACCCACATAATTCTTCCTAATTCTCCTTTCCACAAGACCAGGGGAGTCAAAGTTGTTAGACCCCAAATCCATGTGGCACCCAAGAACTAGGGAAACAACTATTCAATTGCCCTTGGATCCTGTTACTCATTAGCCAGAGCAAGCAGGGAACAAACACCAGCACACATTGCTCACAAAGGCTTTATTCAGAATGGAGAAAGCGTCAGACTAGCTGCCAAAAAAACAACAAAACAGGGATCTGCAATGAACATTAGCTCTTTTAACATTTTATACACCTTGGTTTATGCTCATTAACATTTGTTCTGCCTCTGTCCCTCCTATTGTTCCACCCATTTTTCATCTCATCTTAAGCTCTGCCTCTGTTTACCATTTTGCTTAATTAGCATGTAATTGCCTATGCATTTACTTCATTTACATGCCTCTGCTATAAGCACATATATTTGACCTTCGCTTCTTTTGGTCACTTGTTGGTTCTTTCTGGTTTCTTCTTCATCTCTAAGGTCTTGCTTCTGCTTTATCTCCTGACGATAGCTGGTGGGCTGCATCTTGTTCTTCTTACACAAGTAATCTTGTAGTCTGCACACTATCCCATTGTTAGGAAACTTCTTACTTAAGCATTTGCAAAGTTAGTTACTTTTAGTATATCATCCTGCCTTTTGTCCAGCAGCTTTTGCTGAGACACAGATACAAGCCTTTATTCAACTGCAAATCCAGTACTTGCCAATATAGACTCAATATAGATTAGACAATGGAATTCTGATACATTGCACCCTGCCAGACTTCTGACTCCCCAGGTACTTCTGCACTTTTATCTGCACTGGTAGATCCCCCTTACCCCTGCACCTCACACCCCAGCCTGTCCCTCACCCCCGATGCCTCTATTTCCATTTTTACTGACTGGCTTTCTTGCCTGCATTGTGCGCCAGGTCAGCATCTGGCTTCTTTAAAATTCCTCCCATCCAGGTCCAGGAGACGCACCAATTGCAGGTACTTCCACAGCCTGACAAAGGGTTTTGCAACTTGAAAGCTTCCTAAGAGATATTTCTCTAACTGTTCCATTTTTTTCATAATAAACATACAAACATAAAAACACAAGATAAGCCATCACACACACCATGAGTAACATATATCCAATACAACATCTTTACATCTTACTGTCAATTCCTTTATAACAAAAAAGGCTCTGTGACAATTCCGTTTGGCTACCTTAGATGATGCTGGTGCTGCTGATGCTATTGCTGTTGAGCTAACTATGTTATTTTCAGCTGCCGTTGCTTACAGTGGTGAACTTAGCCGAGGCTGTAGGGAAGGAGGAGACCTCACTGGGGCACACTGCCATGTTGTGCAGAGCCCCGAGCACCAGGAAGGGTGCAACTAAACACACACATACACATACACATACATAGTGGCACAATGACAGTGCACCTAACAGACATGTACTAGGTGCTCCTACTTGAGAGGCAAGAAGGGCCTGACAGTCCTGGTTGGCTACCTTAGATGCTACTAGTGCTGCTGGTGTTATTGCTGTTGAGCCAGCTACATTATCACCTGCCTTTACAGTAGTGGACTGGGATGAGGCTGTAGGGAAGGAGGAGACCTCACTGGGACACAATGCCATGTTGTGCAGAGGCCCCAGCACCAGGAAGGGTACACCTGAACACACACACAGTGTCACTCACCCATGTCACGAGTTTTTCCTGCCTGTGGCCAGAGTTACAGAGCCCCAGAACCCAGAGTCTCACTGCACCTATCCCATTGAGAGCAGGCAGACTTCATGGCTGCAGCAGGGCCTGGCAGCCAGGCCTGCAGTGGTTTCTCCCCACCCCCTAACCCAAGCCACACAGTTGTACAAGCACCTATGTCACAAATTTTGACAGTCAACAGCCATAGATGCAGGGCCCAAGAACCCAGAGTCCTGCTGCACCTATCTCATTGAAACTTGGCAGGCTTCATTATCTCAGCAGGGGCTAGCAAGTCTGCAGTTTTGACCCCGCTGTGGCTTCACATGTACAAGTGACAGGAATATTGCTCTCAAGATTTTAGGATGAAGTGTCTCCGAACTCTTTGCACTTATCTCCTTGAATTTTGGCAGGAGTTGTGCCCTCAGAAGGGGCTACCTTTACTGCAAGTTTCATTGAAAGCAGGCCTGAAATGACAAAGTTATAGCCTGTTTTGGCCTTCCCTATTACATCCTACGGACAAAATGTCGAAACAGGCTCAAAATGAGAAACTGTTTCAAACAGAACAATAGGGAACAGCCATTTCAACTTGAAACAAAATTCAAAACAAAATGCTGTCCTGTCCAACTACTGAAATGCTGGTCAAAATGGAATGCTTCCATTTCACACCGCCCTAGTACCCATGCCCCTGCTTTATGCAAAAGAGATAATAGTTATTGCTTTCCCTATAGGACATGAGAGATTTGTTCTTGGATGGGACTGAGCTCCCACTCCCAGGTATTTATTCTTGTAAGATTGTGCAGTAATGTGCATTTAATGTAAAGTAAGGCACTGGGTGGCAAAAAAAGGAAAGAGGTATGTTAGGAAGCTCTTTAGGCTGACTTTGTTGATACAACAAATGTTTGTGATAGTTCCACTGAGGAAGCTGAAAATAGGTTGAAGCTGGAAGTTGTTATCTATAAACATAAAGGAAGATGACAGTTTTCTTGTTAAGTACAAAGCAAATTGGTATTTATTTTGGCAGCTTTCAGAGCTATCACTGTCATTATGTTCACACCTATTTTAATACCGCTAAACATTACAAGCTAAAAGATCACATTTTAATTTGATTCTAGACAACATAATAGAAGAAACAGACTGTTGCTTTGATTATTGTAATTGTGAACTATTTAAGTGGTTCAAGGGTACAGTCTTTTCAGAATGTTATGTTTTGTTGAAATAGCAAACTGTATTAGCTATTTTTTTATATTACAACTGTAGACAATGAAATATCAGATGATGTAACAAATGTATCAGATAATTGCTACACTGCCACAAACAACTACTAAAGAGCATTGACTGAGGTATAATTGTTTCAGAGGTACTCGGGCACCAGTGGCTTTGCCTTCTGAGGTAACCAAGCAGATATTTTTTTCTAATAATGTTATAGACTGCCAAATCGGGGCATTAGGTTGTTTCAGTGAAGGGGCTGCCTGCCACACTGGAGCACCTTCTTGCCCCAACCAGTCCCTTTGCAGTACATTGACCTGAGTCAGAGCAGCCCGAGGTTGGCAGGCTGACCCCTTGGGCTCAATGTGTTGCACTCGCAGTCGCATGTGTCAATGTGGTGCCCAGGAGCAACACACTCTGACATGAACTGCACCAGAAATTATTAATTTGCATTAATAGCACGTGTAGATATCTTATTTTACTCAGACTTGAAATGGCAAAGCTGGGGGGAAAGCAGATTCCTTTCCTTCACTGTTTTCAGTGTCAAAGGAAGTTGCTGTCAGGGTAGGGAGGCCTTGTGGGACCGCCGGTGGTGCTGTAGCAAAACCCCCAGTTTTTCTTTTTTTTTAATTTATTTTAAAATGTATCCCTTCCCCAACCATTTCTGACCTTTTCTCTCCCTCTCTATTGCCTATAGATAAGTAAGCTAAGATGTAGAATAAGCTATAACATTTTTAGGTAGTAAGTTTTATTTTTCTCTCCCCTCTTTGCAAATAAGTGCACTGCTATTTTGATATAGATATCCACTGTTTTATAAGTGATAATTAGTAAGTTTGTATTGATTTTTTTACTGTTATTATATTGTGTGATTACTGTTTTAGGCCTATATATGTAAATTAGCACCAGTCATCTCAAGTTTCCATCTTGTAATTTCAAACTTCCATCTTATCTCCATGCCTAGTTGTGTAATCTATGACTCACTCCTACCACTCTTATACAACTTAGTTCCTGAATGAATGTGGATGAATGAGGAAGCTTGAGAGATAATGGCAGTATATCTAAAAATAGCTCCCTCTTAATGACCAAACCAGCAACACCAATACCTGGACCAACAACCCAGCCATTGGAATCACATTCAACATTCAAGAAACAAAAAATGAGGCAACCCACCATCGTGCCAAGGCTGCACAGGCTCAGTAAGAACACCTGGAACCCTTTGAAACAGGACTGACCTTGCCTGGACAGGCCCTTCCCATACGAGATCATAGGTAGTCTGTTCCATAAAAAGGGGTAGTAAAGACTGACTCTTTGGGACACCCTCTCCATCTGGACCTGCACCATGCCACACCACCTATCTACCCAGAGGCCCTGCTGGCAACCCCCCTCTGGACAACAGCTGCTTGACAAAGACCCTTTTCCAGCCAGGATAGGTAGCTATCACCCCCACCCCCTCTTCAACCAAAGGCTTGGACTCTGCTACTCTTCCCTTCCTTGACTCCACCTCCTCCACTGAGTCTCTTTCTCCTGCTGCCATTTTGAGTGCTTGTGTATATGTGTGAACCTATAATTTCATGGGGCTGTGTAGCATGTTGTGCATTTAATAAACCTGTTGTTTGGACCTCTGAGTTGGGTTTTGCTTTACTATGGTTCAGCCCTGCTCCAATCTCTGCTCCTTGTCCCTCTAACTTCTGTCTCATTTCCCCCTCTCCTGCTTCTGGCTCACCTCCCCTCCAACACCTGTCCTGAGCACCTCTCTGCCTGCAACCACCCTGTTTCTTTGCCACTCTCTTATCCCCACTGCCTTTTCCCCTGAGCAACAATGTTTCTGCCTCAGTTTCTTTCCTGGCTGTCTCTTCCTTGCCACCACTTGCCCCCTACTCCCAGTATCTCAGCTGTCTGCCTCAGTTTACAGCCCCAAGCTCCCAGGTTTCTGTCTCCCTCTCTCTCCTGGCTGTTTCCTCCTTGCCACCAAGCTTATTTTTTTCTTTCCCCAGCCCTCCCACCCCAGGCCCCAGTGACCTCAAGTAACCTTAGGGCAACTTGATCTTAAGTAAACCAAAGCCTCCATTTCTCTTTAGTCCACCGGTTCTAACCCCCATTCTGATAACTTTCAATCCCTACACTTTAACTCTTTCTTTCTCACCTTAACCTTTCTCCAAGTATCCCAGGTACCCCAAGTACGCATATACACACTGTTCCATCCAAGTGAGGAACTTACCTGTGTGTATGTGTAGGGGGGTTTTGTGTGTGTGTGTATATACACACACACACACACACACATATATATATATACACACACACACACACACACACACACACACACACGCATATATATACATATAATTGTGTGCATGATATATGATTAGTGCTCTGTGTATGTGTGAGTGTATGGGTATTGACAATTGATTTTTGTCTAATTTTTAGTGTGTATGAGCTTGAATTGGTGATAGTTATGCATGTGCCTAGGCTGCTTTGGATGTGTATGTCCCTGAGCTGGTAGAGAGTGTGTATGTGTGTATATGCATCTAACTGATTTGTGCTTTTGTATATTTACAATTGTGTCACACCTTCCTGTCTAACAGTACAATATTGAGATCCTGAGAGCTGGCCTGACCACACAAGGTAATAGTGCAGCAGCCCCAGAAAATGCCAGCATTCCAAACCTCCCTGGTGAAAGGCAGGTAGCGGGCACCTGATAACCTTCAGCCCCCACACACTCCTGGCTAGGGAAAGCCCAGACCAGTGAGATGGTTGAGAGGCCTGAGGCTCACTTAATCTAGTGGAGCTGTGAGAGAGAGAAGATAAGCTGCTCAGACCTGACTGGATGTACTCTTGAACTGGTTTATGCTGGGGCCAAGACCTGAGGGGAGTCAAAGGGGCCAGGGACCTACCACAAGGGATGCCCAAAACAAGAAGCTCAGGATTCCAACTGGCCTGAAGTTGGGGGCAGAGCCTAAGGGGGAGCCAAAGGTCCTAGAGAAGGGAACACAGCTTGAGAGGGAGAAGAGTTACAAGTGAGCTTAGCTGCCTGGGATGCCATCTGCCAGGCATGGGCCCCAGTGTAGGGGAAGGTTCAGAGCTGGGGATATCACCCCTAGTCAGTGGGGTCTTTAATGGGCAGCCTTCCATCTGAGTAACATCTGAATCATTTGTCCATCAAGGCATGGCAGACAAGAGAGGTCAGCAGTTTGCCCAGAAACAGGTGGGTGGGCCAACATCACCAACCTGAGAAGGCCCTCTGTTACATTCATGTTAGCAGAACTTTCTGTTAGCTCAGGTCTCTTTCATCCACTATGCTTCATGGCCTGAATTGGTAAGGGAAGCAGCTACTCTATGAAAGCATGTTCATGTCGACTATTTCTAAAGACAGTTAACTAAACTGCCCTTCTATTTGTCCCAGCTGCATTAGAAGATCAACCTTGAAAAGTCATGATTAGAACCTGCAAAAACTCCTGTCTTGTGGCCTTGATATGCCCTGCGGGAGCCAGAATACAAACTACCACAGATTACTTGGGGCCTGATTTAAATCCTACTGAAGTCAATGGAAATTTTCTGTTGAGTTCAGTGAGCTCTGGATCAAGTCCCTAATGGTAATTACTTTTGAGTACAGCCATGGTGAATGAAATTAGAACCAGTAGTTGGCCTTAATAGATTGTAACAAATAAACTCATGATTATTAAAGAGCTTCTTTTTGCATTTCTATGGCATAAAAGGCACTCATAATGTTTCATTGAATTTTAACTTCCTTCCCCCCCCAAAAAATTGGCTTGAATCTTTATTTAAAAAAATAGCTTTCATCATTCTCGGCTCTCCCTTAAGGACAGCTATTGGACTTCAATAACATCTGGAAGGGAAAGAGAAAAACTGTTCTATACATAGATATAGGGGTGATACCAAGTATAGAAAAAAAACAAAAAACATTTGAATCTCATCATAGCATCTCCAACAATGCTGAAGAAAGATTATGCAGGGGCTATTAAGAGATTTGTAAGACAAGGAAATGACAAGAGGCAGTTTTGTCATGCACATTGGCTATGAATACAGTAGTAGTTGCCAAAATGATCTATTTTGTGTCATCAAAAAAGTTCTTAATGCAAATAATCCTTCCTTACAGCATTATGTGCTGCAAGCCATCCTGAAATATATAATACAAATATTGACTTTTGTCTAAAGGAAAAATTAATCATTAGTCATTGATTAGGAGGAGATTATTGCCCAAAGATAAAACTTAGCATTTTCACTATGCTAATGTGATACCAAACTCTTTCAGGGCTTTGCTACCTTCCTCATGTCTGTAGCAGTCTGCATGAGCAGTGTTTCAGGAGCAGACCAGTATCAAATTGAAGTATCCACCACTAAGGTATCTCCCTGCCAGGCCTATACCTACGGTAGTATGTATCCCCCAGCAAAAATCCTAAAAAAAGGTGTGTTGATTGGCACACTGAGGGAAACAGAGTGAAGGTTTTTCTTGATCCCCTATTCTTTCCTTGCAGTCTCTGCTCATTTGCATAGGGAGGAGCATTGTAGCTCTTCCAGTCTGTTTTCTTCTCCATGCTGTTACTGATATTATGGGTTGTTAGGACAAGGGAGTAAGAGAGACCTGGTGCTATATTTATCGGCTCAGACACAAGATGGACCAAAGTCTAGCCCTTAATTTGTGGCTTCTTTGACTGCAATCTTCCTTTTTGATGTCCTGTCACCATGTTTAAATCTGAACCCAGCACATACTACTGCCTGAGCTGTAGGTTTAGTGAGGTCCTAATTGGCATGGGCTGGCCAGTAGGTATGAAAGGTTCCTCCATATTTTCATGATGTTTGGATTTCCATGTTGATCAGTAAAGCTCTGCATTGTCAGGGAGATGTTCAATCATTTTGCTATTCATTCTAACTCCACCCTGGGTCATCTTTAGTTGTGATTACCACACTTTCATTTGTGTGCCATGACTCCAATGGCAAGGGGGATGAGGGTCCAATTGCTCATGGATCCTGGTACTCATTAGCTAGAGCAAGCAGGGAGCAAACACTAGTACATATTGCTTGCAACAGTTTTATTCAGAATGGAGACAGCTTTGGACTAGCTCCCAAAAAACCAACAAACTGGGGAGCTGCAGTGAACGTTAGTTCTTTTCACATTTTATACACCTTGGTTCATACATATTAACATTCATCCCACCTATGTCCCTCCTTTGGCTCCACCCATTTCTCCTCCCATCTCAAGTGCCACCTCTGTTTACTGTTTGCTTCCTTAGCATGGTATTGCCTATGCATTTCATTTGTTTACATGCCTCTCTGCTAAGAGTGCATGCGTAAGACTGACCCTTATCTTCTTTCAGTCACTTGCTGTTTCTCGCTGGTTGTTTCTAGTTATCTTGCTGATTTCAGCTCCATTTCCAAGACCATATTTCTGCTTTGTCTCCTGATGATAGCTGGTGGGCTGCCCCCTATTTTTACCCAACATATCATGCACTTTGTACCCTATCCGTTTGTTAAGAATCCACTTAAGCATTAGCAAAGTTAGTTGCTTTTAATGTATTATCCATCCTTATGACCAGAGGCTTTTGCTGAGGTTACTTTCAATATATTATCCAGACTTGTGACCAGCAGCTTTTGCTGAGATGCAGGGAAAAGCCTTCATTCAGGTGCATACCCAGCACTCCCCCAAATCTAGATTGTTACCCCAACATACAAAATCCATATCATTATCTTAACATGGCTGGCAATGTTTTATCCAGTGTTGCATTGTAGAAAGAAAACTTTCCCATGATTTTAGTCTACTGAGAGCTGCAATGTAGCCAAATAGTGGCTACCTCTCATTTTCAATCTGCCAAGTGCATTCTATTTTGCTTGCTACTGACTGCCTGATGTCTGGTGAGATAATTCAGGCAACTAGGGGGAGACTAGTAACATTTGTTTGTTTAAGGCATCCAGTAATGCATCTGAACTTTTTTGTTCATCACAGTGTCTAACTTCTTTGCATGTCCTGAACTTTTCCAAACCAGCCATGTGTATTCAATTGCTGAATAACAAAGTGCAAGTGTAGTAGTTTGTAATATTGTTGGATTGCGACCCCCATTTGAAGTTGATGAACTTCTTTCATATGTTGTTCCAAGAATTAACTTTGCACTTCAATCTTTCTACATGTGCTTTCTATGAAAGTGTGCAGTCTAGTATCACTTCCAAATAGGTTGGATTCAGGCTGTGGGTGAGGATTATTCCATTACAAATTAAGGGGAGTCACTTACAAGTATGTTGGTTCTAAAAGTGGAAGCGACTAACCTGCATTTTATTTGGATTGGCGCATAGTTGATTTTTGGTATAATAACCTGACAACCCATTGAGTACTGATGCTAATATGGCCTTAGACCTGGGTAAAGTTCTTGGGTGGTGGTACACAAAACATCTGTATATTGTATAAAACGTCTTATATCTTAGTAAATTGTTTGATTATTGGTGTAGATGTTAAATAGAATAGGTTTAATTACACTTCCTTGAGGTAGGTCATTCTTTTGTTTTGTCATTGGTTCTGCTTCTTACATAATATGAGGCATTATTGTCAATTTTCTTGCAAGGATTGTCTTCATACTAGTTGGTATTTTTTTGTTATATGTTTTGGCAAGGTACCTCCAGTGGTTTACAGTGTCTTAAGCTGCTAACAGGCCTATGAATACAGCACTAGTGGACATTCCTTTTTCAAAGTCATCTTTGATGTATTGCATAATGTTTAATACTTGAACAGTGATTGATACAGGCAGTCCTCAATTTATGACTTTTTGAGTGACTACAAATGGCACTTAAGACATTTATAAGTTGACACCTCATTTCAACCTTCCAACATAGGTTTCAACTTTACGATGCTGGACACCCAGCCATGGGCCTTGGCCTGTGGTTCCCTGCAGCCAGGGGAAGCCCAGCTCACCTGCCTGTGACTGCCACAGAAGCAGTGTGCTGTGCAGGGGGGCAGACCAGACCAGGTGCTTACACGTGATCTGGAGCGCAGCCCACAAAGAAAATGGCAGCTTCCTTTGCCAGGATCAGGGACTAGGAAGGGTGCAAGGCCTGGACACTTGGGGCATTTCAAGTGAAAGCAGGGACAGAAGTGGGGAGCAAAGGGCTCCAAGGCAGGATGCTGGAGCAGAACAGTAAGTCAGTCAGTAATACAGAAGTCCTCGACTTCAGGAAATCTGACTTTGACAAGCTAAGGAGGCTTGTCAGAGAGGCCCTAAAAGGGCACAACCCAATGGAGAGGGGAATTCAGGACAGGTGGTTGCTCCTCAAGAGAGAAATCCTGGATGTGCAAGCAAAGTCCATCCCATCTTGGAGGAAAGGAAGCAAAAGGGCACAACAGCTTTCTTGGCTCTCCAAGGAACTGGAGGACCACCTGCATCTTAAGAGGAAGCACTACAAAGGATGGAGGACTGGAACCACCACCAAGGAGGAATACTCTGCTCTGGTCCAGACCTGCAAAGAGAAAATCAGGAAGTCAAGGCTGTGATGGAACTCCAGCTAGCTACAAATATCAAGGAAAATAAAAAGTTTTTTCTTAGATATGTAGGGAGCTGGAGGAAAATCAAGGGCAATATTGGCCCCCTGCTAAACCAGATGGGGTTACTGACAACCGACACCCAGGGAAAAGTAAACTTGCATCAGTTTTTCACCAGTCCCATGGGACGGCCCTACCCACTATGGGTCAGGGAGGCCCAGGTGAGGGAGATTCCTTGCCCTCCATTGAAGCTGACCTCATGAAGGAATACTTTCAAATCAGCTGGCCCTGATGGGTTACACCCAAGGGTACTCAGGAAGCTTGCAAGTATCATAGCTCAGTCCCTGGCATGGATCTTTGAGAGTTGTTGGCACTCTGGTAAAGTGCCTGATGATTGGAAGAGGGCCAATGTCACACCTATCTTCAAAAAAGGGAGGAAAGTAGATCTGGCAAACTACAGGCCCATCAGCCTGACCTCTATCCTGGGAAAGATCTTGGAAAAGATTATCAAAGAGGCCATCCTTGACAAACTAGCTGAAGGCAATATCCTGAGGGATACCCAGCATGGGTTTGTTGCGGGTAGGTCTTGCTTGACCAATCTCATTTCTTTTTATGACCAGGAGACTTATCGCCTGGACAAGGGGGAAGAGATTGACATTGTATATCTTGACTTCAACAAAGCCTTTGATCTGGTATCCCACAATCACCTCTTGGCTAAACTGGTTAACTGCAGCCTTGACCTCACCACAATCTGCTGACTGGGGAATTGGCTCAATGGTAGAACCCAGAGGGTGGTGGGCAACAGGAGCCAAGCATCTTGGTGCACTGTTGTTGTGAATAACCCCGAGCCATTTCTTTGAAGGCCTAATAAATGGCCTCGAGCCATCCTCCCAAGACAAAATACATAGCGAGACTAGAAGGTTATTTTGTAAATTATGCCCATCTGCAGTGATAAGGAGGAGACGGCTGTACCAGGCCAAGGGCCTCAAAAATAAACAGCGAACTACACTAGAAAATAGGTGAAAGGGCTCATTAGAGACTCATTATAATACTAAAAAACACACCCCTAGGAGGGGAGAAAGTATGCTAATGAAACATACATGAATGGAAATGAAGTACATGGAAAAGAGACATGCTCAGTAGGGAACTCTTTACATCATTTACCTGTAACCAATCACTGAATAGTATGCTTGTAGCTTTTAGTATAAAGGATGCTTAAAAATCTTGTTTAGTGTGCTTGCTACCTTGCACCTTTATTGCCAGCGATAAAAACTTTTTTTCTTTCAAACTTCCAACTAGTATTCGTGTATTAGCTCACGCATGCCGGGCAACGAATTCAGACTTGGGCTGAAGCATAACATTTTGGCGACCCAGATGGGACTAACCTTAGGGCTTTGCCCGAACTAGCTAACGACCGGCTGACTGTTCCTCCGGAGCAGGGGTCAGGCGCGCCCTGGGATTTCTTTTCCCGGTAAAACCTTTGCTTCAGGGGGAACTGGATCGCTGTGGCAGCAGCAGCCTAACGGTGCAACGCCATACAGTGGAAGTTTCGGTAGCAGGCACCACCAGGGTGAGAGGGTTGAAAGGCATAAAGCCTACCGTCGTTAAGCCTGTCTGGGAATTAGTTTTAGTTGGTCTGTCAGCATCCTGTCTGAGTCCAAAACCAGTGGATCCCTCCTGTGAGGACGAAACTAAGACTGAGTCCAAAACCAGTGGATCCCTCCTGTAAGGACAAAGACGAGTCCAAGACCAGTGGTTCCCTCCCGTGAGGACGAAGACGGGTCCAAGAACAGTGGATCCCTCCTGTGAGAACAAGAACGAGGCCAAATCCAACACCAGTAGATCCCTCCTATGAGGACAAAGCTGAGTCCAAGACCAGTAGATCCCTCCTGTGAGGACAAGGCTGAGTCCAAGACCAGTGGATTCCTCCTGTGAGGGCGAGAACCAAGGAGAACAAACCTTAAATCCCAGGTAAGGTGGAGAGTCAGAACTGGAAAGACAGCCCGAGATGGGTACAGTTAACAGTAAGGGTAGGGAGCGTACCCCCCTCTCTTATTTGTTGCAACATTAGGAAAGGTCTGGTGAGGATCCTATGACTAGGAAAAAAGCTAAGTTCTTTTGTGAGACTGTGTGGCCACGTTATGAATTAGACAATGAGGAACATTGGCCTCCGGAGGAAAGTGTTAATTATAGTATCATCTTA
>JAGPOW010003182.1:31572322-31599902 GCA_030014935.1 Caiman crocodilus
CCAGCCCTTCTAGAAGCCCTTCCACTAGGTCAACCCTCACCCTCAGCCCAGCAGCGATTCCTGAGGGGGAATACAGTCCTCCAACGGGAGGGATGTCCCAGTCCCCCCTCAGGAAGACCGAGGCAAAGAAGCCATTGAAGATCTCCGCCTTCGCATCGGCCGCGAGCACCAGGTTACCTGACGAGTCCCTCAGGGGCCTATGTCCCTCAGGGGCCTCTGATAGACTATGATAGACTGCCTGGGTTTCTCATCACCCCCTTCTGGCAGCTGTGTCCCCTCTTTAGTAACCGCAGCGCAGCTGCATCACTGTTACATTGTTCAACACTGAAAAATGCAAGGTTCTCCACCTTGGGAGGAAAAACCTGCAGTATGCTTATAGGTTCAGTAGTGCTACTCTGGTTAGCACTACAGATGAAAGGGACTTGGGCATCATGGTTGACCAGAAGATGAACATGAGCGTTCAGTGTGATGCTGAGGATAGTACAGCAAGCAAAACACTGGCTTGCATCCATAGTTGCTTCTCAAGCAAATCCCTGGATGTCATTCTCCTGTTGCACTTGGCCTTGGTGAGGCCGCAACTGGAATACTGTATCCAGTTTTGGACTCCACGATTCAAAAAGGATATGGAGAAGCTTGAGGGGGTTCAGAGGAGAGCCATGTGCATGATCAGAGGTCAGGAAAACAGACCTTATGATGAGAAGCTGAGAGCCATGAGACTTTTCAGTCTGGAAAAGCGCAGGCTCAGGGGTGATCTGGCATCCACCTCTAAGTTTATCAGGGGTGCTCATCAGGATCTGGGAGAACATCTGTTTACCAGAGTGGCCCCAAGGGATGACAAGATCAAATGGTCACAAACTCTGCTGTGACCAATTCAGGCTGGACATAAGAAAGAACTTCTTCACAGTCTGAGCCCCCAATGTTTGGAATAGATTGCTGCCAAGCACCCACTTTGAACACCTTCAAGACACATTTGGATGCTTATCTTGTTGGGATCCTATGTTCCCTGATGACTTCCTGCCCCTGGGCTAGGGGGCTGGACTCGATGATCCTCCGGGGTCCCTTCCAACCCCAAAAATTGTGTATGAGCACTCTGGCTAATACCCCCATAACCCCTCTAAGAAGCCAGTGGAGCGCAACAGTGGAGCTCTGCCTTGAGACATGAGCTTTTGAGGGACAGGAAGGCTGCCCTGCTAGCACTGTGGGGCCCCAGCCTGGGCCTCCTTTGTGGTCAAGTAGATGGTCAGACCCTGGGTGATTTGTAGGCCAAAGCCTAGGGGCAGGAACAGCTGGGGTGCTCACAGCTCATGGTGCCAGGGGAAGGAAGACATGGTCTTGCACTTGGTTGCATGGATGGTGATGGCCTGTGCTGGGGAGAAATGCCAGAAAGCAGATGAAATGTGCAACAAGACGGTGAAGACCAGTTGGAAACAGAGACTAGAGGCAACCTTGTAGACCTATGGCCCAAGCCATGGGAACACATCTCAAATACCACCTACAAGTGCAAACAGCGGGTAACAAAATCAAAGGGGGTTAGACTCGATGATCTTTCAAGATCCCTTCCAGCCCTTAATTTCTATGATTTCTATGATACAGCTGGGTGCAGCTGGTAAGTCTGGAGTGGTGGAAGAGGAGCTGGAAGGAAAGGCGGGTGGGGGGCAGATCAAGGACCCCCGTGGTGAGGGACGGGCTGGGGCTAGGGAAAGTTGCTCATTTGATAGCTTCCACTGCTCATCTGGGAGGGCATGGGGGGGGTGTGCCCCCAGATCTGCACAGGGTGAGACAGGTGGGTCTTGGGTGGCACTGGGCATCACTGGGAGTGGGGGTTAAGCTCTCCTGCTGCTCATCCCACAGCTCTGGCCTGTGTCTGCCCAGCCCTGGCTGGACAAGCAGTGGTAAGGCATGGGGAGGCATGTGCCCCCAAATTGGAGTGGGATGGTTGGTTCCAGGGCTGCAGTCTGGGCAGGTGGCAGGGTCCATGGGGAGGCTGCAGCCCCTCTATAGCCTCCACTCTGCTGCCCATCCTGCCCCACCACCCATCCCTCCCCATGGCCTACCACTGTTTGTCCAGCCAGGGCAGGGCAGGTGCAGGATGGAGCCATGGCTTATCGAGTGGGCAGGGGCAGGGGTGGCTCCTGTTGCTGCATGTCCTTTGTCCAGACAGTCCTGTCCTGTGCCTGCCCCACCCCATCTGGGGAAGTGACAGGAGGGCATAGCCCCCACTCCCAGCACAGCCTGGTGCAGCCCCGGTCCTGCTGCCCCACCCCACCCGATGCAGATTCTGGGGCACATACCCCTCCATGCCTTTCCGAACAAGTGGTGGGAGCCACCAGGTGATCAAATTGCCCCAGTCCCAGTCCCTCCCTCACCATGCAGGCCTTGATCTGCCCCTACACACTCTTTCCCTTCCTCCTCCTCTATCACTGCAACAGACTTACCAGCTAGATGCAGCTGTATAAACCATTTTAAAGGAATAAATTTCCCATTATGACATTGTTCCTATGGGAAAATTAGTTCTGAGTTGCAACATTTTGACCTAAGATGTGGTTTTCAGGAGCCAATTGAGTTGTAAGTCTGAGGACTGCCTGTATAGAAGCTAGCTTGCTAGGGAGTTAGGTGTTCTTCAACAGTTGGTGGTAAATGTTTTAAGATAAGGTATACATAGATCTTGAAAAGATGATCTAGTAAGGATATAATTCCAAAGATCTTTGCATGAGGACTCTTTCCCCATTTTTATGCATGTTAGAATACATGTTTGCCACCATATCTTAGGTAGTTTGTACATGGTTTTATGCATTTTGTACAATTGGAGTAGCCAGGTACTTGTTGTTGATCTGAATAATATTATTTGTTCTGTCCAAATATCACCAAGTCAGTGGCTTTGCTCTCTGTCCCAGGGGGATGATAAGATAAAAGACCAATAATGGGGGTCCTTCTCTGGGCCCAATTTACCTTTGGCCTGCTCACCTGTTCTAGGCCAAACACCCACCTTCTCGCCCATCACACCTTGTTGTAAATTAATTAATTAATGACCTTAATAAGTGTGAGACTGCCCATTTCTTGCCCCGATGCCAGGGGGTGCTATCTGAGGCTCTGTACCTCCTCTACACCGTAGCCCATCCTTTGCAGATGGCATCCTCTGTTGTCATCTTCACCAGCCCCACTCTGGACCCCAAAATGTTACTATTTGAACCCCACTTGGATCCCTCCATTCTGGTGGCCTATTCTGCCTTCATTCTAGGCTGCATAGATAGCTCCCTGAGATGCTCCCCCTTACAGGTGTGGTCCCTCTGGGACCTTTGGCTAGAGTGGCCCTGGCTCCACCTCCAAGCCAGTCGGAACCCCAGGCCCTCAGCTCTGGACATCCCACACAGTGGGCCCCTGGCCCTTTGACCCTTCTGGTCCTGGGCTCAGCATTGACCAGTCGGTGGATGTCAAGACACGTTTCTGAGTCTATGGCCCCACTCTCTCATTGGGGTCCACCTTCCAGACCCTACAAAGGGATAACCCACCCAGTTGTGGGAGCTGGGGTTAAGGTGACCTGGCTCACCTTTCACCAGGGTGGTAACTGGCCTGGCATTTCCTGGGGGCTCCTGCACAACTGAGAGCCCCACCAGGCCACCCACTCCCAGCAGGATGCAGTGTTAGGTCATGCCTAGGAGCAAGAGCCTCCAGACCATCCCCTAAAGCTCCTCCCTTACCTGCAAAGTGTTCCATGAAGCCTTGCAGCCAGGTGATATTGCTGCACCTGCAGCCAGCAGCAAAGTGCCCTGTTTATATGGGCAGCCAGAGCTCTAAAATGACCACTGCAGTTAAGCACCTGCTGGCTTCTTGGCCCCAGGTCTTAAAGTTGCAGGCACAAACAGTGCCCTGCCACAAGACCCCTCCCACGACATGGATAACAGCAGACATAACCTGCCACAAGAAAAAAAGCCCAGAGAACAGGGAAAACGTACTTCTGTCAGACACAGCTGGACTGGATGAGCCACAGAGGGGCAGAGTGCCTGAGTGGTTCATCAGTTGCTTTGCTCTGTGGCTGGAGTTGGCATGGCCCAATGAAATCAGCAGGGAATGCCACCTGGCAGGGATAAAATCTGGCAGCAGGAAATCAGCTGGAGGGACACAGCAGGGAGGTAGCTGTGGGACTGTCCTCCAACAGAGTCCCCCTGTCTCGGACAAAGTGGAGCTGAGAGGGACCCAGCAGGAGTGTCAAGTGCCACACCATCCCAAACAGCAAGGGAGTCAGTCTGAAGGAGGACACTGAGGGACAGCAAAACTGGCGAATGCAGGACATGTGAGTGGGGAGTGGGTGGAGGTCCCTCCCTGGAGTTTTGGGTCTTTATTTATCTTTCAGTTTATCTTGATGTCCCAGGGCCCAAGGAAAAGCCAAAGGATAGACACTGAGGGCAAAGCAGGCCAGGGCCACTCAGAAGATCCCAGCTCAGATAGGCTAGATTCATCACCAAGGCCATCTCACCACCCCAAACACACCCCTGCAGTGCAGGGAAAAGGCTGTTGTGACCACTGAGGGCTGGAGAGGCAGAGAGGGAGTGGGACACCACACCAAAGCAAGGCCAAATTGCCCATTGTTCAGCAGTTGTGATTGGCTAGCGCATGGTAGGGATGTAGGGATGGTGGAGCCCCAGGAATGCCCACTAGTGATGACACCCAGTGCATTCCCCACTACAAAAGGAAACCCTACTACTGAACATAAAACCCAAGACACGGCAGTAGAGTACCGCAGTATCCTCCAGGGAGAATGCAACCCCACATCATGACAGCAAGACCTCTGTGGCAGGCCCCTAGCGCATGCTCCAGGGCCACACAGTAGAGGCTCCATGAAGTCAGACAGGCACACTGTATTTCAGATTGTTAATTGCCGTTGTTAATTCAGCCATTACATAATGTGTCCCAAAGTGATGAACCTCCTCATCTTCTCATATCTTGATTTAAACCTTTGATTATTTGGTGTCTTACCATTTTCCATAAGTTGATAGGTGACCTGATTTGTAGCAACATTGTAGTGTTGTTCTTTCTTTTTTGGGTCACTGGTAAGTTTCTAGAGGGTTGTTCATGCTTTTTTCCATGCAAAGCCCGCCATTACTTCTTTCTTTCCTCTCCTGGGATAGCAACTCATTTTTCTCCCACAATTATACTTTCCTCAGCACATGGTTCTTCTTTATACAGCTTGTTGTATTTTCTGTATCTATGTAACAGAGCACTGACCACAGATCTCAGGTACAGGCCAGAGAGATTCCCCAGACCCAAACCGTGACATGAACATACTAGTACAAGTGGCATAGAGAAATGTTCCAGCAGTGTCCCAGGTGAATCTTGCACCCATGCACCTGATGCAAGGTGAATTGAGCATGTGGGGCCTTGGGGCCAGCTTTCATAGGCCCAGGGAGACCTGACTGGAAGGTAAAGTTGGGCTGGCTGGAGGGACCTTGCCCTGGGGAGGGGAAGTATGACAGAGCTGGAGCTTGTATGTGCACACAGAGGCATGGAATTAATTGGAAGGACCGGAACAATAACTAGGAACTAGACCCACAGCCAAGGGGAAAGGTAATTGAGTACTCTGCTGGAATGGTGGTGCAGGGGGCGCCCTGCACCACCACAACTGGGGCAAGGGAGCTGATGCTACCAGTTAGTCAAGTTTGCCTTAGAGTACATATTTTTGCAAAACAAAAAATTATTATTTGAACTGCATATAAGAAATTCAAAGTGGGTGTCAAAGTGATACTCAAAAGTTAAAGTGTGTTTATGAAATGCCTGTGCTAAAACTTTCTACAGTTTCAAAAAAAAGGTAATGTGTGGCAATTCTGGATAAACTAAGTGCATGGGTACTATATATAAATTGCTATAGCTATGTTTAATTTCAAGGTTATTATTTCAAATTTGCTCTTCACTTCTGTGTGCTCAGGGAGAGTAGGGTCTGACAGCAACGAGAAGGGAAAGGTACTGCCAGAGGAAAAAGTTATGGGAAGGCTGCCTGACCCTCTGAATTTATTTCCCTTGGTGTAATAGTAGGAGGGAGACATATATAAGGTAAACCTCCAATAACTAGATTTTATATGTGGAAAATGATAACAGTTTTATACATTTTCTATATATTGAATCTAATTATTGGGGGTCATCTTATAATCAGATTAGTCTTCTATTTGAGTAAATATGATATATTATGAAGATATTGGAACCACTCTAGGATTTGTTCAAGATGAAAATTCTATAGACATGAAAGATATTAATTATTCAGGTACGGGTATTTCTCCTTTCTCGATAAAATTAAATGAAGGCCATGAGAGAGTAAAATTATTTGATGATCTCAGATCTATATATTCCATGCTCCCAATTTATAAGTGAGGGACATAAAGAGAACTCCAAGGCAAAAGTGACAGTCATGAAACAAGCAAGAAAACTGGGATATATCCCTCTATCTTCCACCTGTTTGATTTTTAGGGTGTGGAGACACAACACCTTTACTCTGTAGTAAACTGACCACTCTTGGGTGCATCTACATGAGATGTTTACTGCCGAGTTGCCTTGTTAGCTCTGTAGTAAAGTCTCAGCATCTACCATATGCAGCTGTTTTGGCCGTAGCAAACTCTGCCACAGGTTAGTACTTGCAAACACAAGTACTATCCTGTGGCATCATTATTTAGTGCACCACAACACATGTGTAGGGATGGCAGGGCCAGAGGGTGTTTCAGTGTGGGAGTTGCCTGCCAGCTAGCCCCACGCTGTAGCATATTTGTGCCTCACCCAGCTTCTCTGCAGGATGTTCAGCCAGGTGTCCTTCCATCTGGGGCTGCTCTGACCCAGCTCAACATGCTGTGGTCCTGGGCCCACATGAAAACATGGTGCCTGGGAGCAATAAACTCTGGTACAAACTGTGTTGGAGTTTATGCATTTGCAAAATAGCACATATAGATGCACACATAGAGTAAATGAGGAAAGAATACATGGCACAGTCCTAATATGTAGTAGAGCACTTGAGTCCATGGTAAAGTCATTCTTCAAAAAATGTGTGATGACTTTCCTTTGAGGGAAAATAACTATATAATATATTGTGCATCTGCCGCCCCATAGTCAATTTCATTTCAGAGTAGCCATTTGCAGTGCAAAGTGATTTAGAAAGCCAGCTGGGGGAGGGGTCCTGGAAGGGGCCATTTTCTGTCCAGTTGTTATTATAGGGTAAATATATTAGATTAAAAAATTAAGGTAAATTACTTCACAATAATCATATCATGTGTCTACATTAGAAAGTTCTTACAACCTAGGTCAGTCAACATTTTTATTAACAGTTGAGACTGAGATCAGCGAGACTGCTTCCCTTACAGTATTAGAGATGTGGCTGATGCATGCAACATTTTGCAGATCTATCTGATTTGATAATGACATTTTCTTTATATAAAAGAAAAAAAATCCAAAAAAGATTGAAGTGGAGATGAGTAGCAGGATATATATTTTGGATACATTCTGATTTAAGTTCCTGTGGATGCAGGAGGGAAACATTTTTCATAAATACTAGAACATTTTAAAAATTTTTGAAAGGCCTTCTGGCTGGGAGGATGGTAGTCCCACAACATGAATTCAGAGCTCCAATTTCCTTGCAAATTAAAGGTAACCACAAATCAAATCTATCTATCCATATATATATACACTATATGCTTATAGCATGATCCTACCAATGGAATATTCATTTATACATACAGAACATACGTGTTTTAATAGTGTGCTTTATTGGATAATCTTAAGCATCTGATAAATAAGTGATCACTTAAAAAACCCATTTCTTGAAATCAGACTTGTCTGGCAAAGGAAAATGGTCACACAATTAAACAACTAGACAGACAATCAATTTGTGCTGTGAAAACTAGAAGATTGTATGTATTTCGGTTATGGCCATGGGTGCTGAGTAAATGGGGCCCTAGGGGCCTTGAACCCCTTTGGGAAAAGGGCTGTCACCTGAAATGCATTAATCTTTACACATGTCCATCATCTTAGGCTCTCACCCTGGCAAAAATAAAAGTCAGCACCTATGGTTATGACTTCCATTTTTCTTTTGTTAATAGTATGCTCTTGTAGCAAGAAAACACAGTAAACTTTAGGGTATGATTTTGAGTCTCTTCTCTCTTGCGAATTCATTTATAAACTTTACACACCTGTAAAGTCTTTCTGGACTTAAGTATTATTGATTCTAAGACATCTTCATGTTGCCACATCACTATAAACAGGCATTAATACAGCTAGAGTCTGATAACATTCTTTTAATATGTATGAAAGAATGGACAAGGTCTCCTGTATGCATTGTGATGTTATTTACACTTGATCAGAATGGGGTAAGAAGAGCTAGTGAAAACACTGCCACTGATTATATGTGAAGAACTTTGGGTAGCAATTTGCATCTGCTTTACACAGGCATAAATGACTATTCATGTACATCTTAAGGTCAGAAGGGACCACTGTGATCATCTAGTCTGACCTTTATAATACCAGCACTTGGCTTTCCATGAATTACACTTTGTTTGAACTGGAGAGTATGTGACGTGTGGTGCCCATAGTGCTCATTTACAGATGGACTAAGTAGACACGTCTACACAAGATACTGTATTTGGCTATTGTGCAGTAGTGTTTTGTGGCAAAAACTATGCCAAGACGCTAACTGCTTAGTAGTATTAGGCTACTGTACAGTAGTGTCATAAAAAGGTGTTTGCCAATACTACTGCTCAATAACTTGGTTACTGCACATTTATTTAATACTTGCCTATATAAGTATTAAATTAATGTGTAGTAACCACTGTGTAGCAAAACCCCATTTTTTCTTTTAAAATTTATTCCCTCCCTTCCCCCAACCATTCCTGACTTTTTCTCTTCCTCTCTATTCCCTATAGTGAGCTAAGACATAGGATAAGCTTCAGCATTTTATTTTGGTAGCAAGTTGTATTTGTTTTATTTTTTCTCCTTTGTATTGTATAATTATTATGTTTATATTGATTTTTACTGTTCTGTATTACTGTTTTGCTGGTACTATATGATTTAGGCCTACATATGTAAGTTAGCATAAGTAACACCAAGTTTCCATCTTGTAACGTCAAGCCTCCATCTTGTATCCCCTGATGTTGTGTAACCAATGACTCATACCTACCCCTCCTATGTATCTTGGGTCTTGAATGAACGGGGATGAATGAGGGTGCTTGAGAGACAATGTATGTCTAAAAATAGCTCCCTCTGAATAACCGAACCATCAAAACCATACCTGGACCAACGATCCAGCCACTAGAACCACCCTCAGCATTCAAGAAACAAAAGATGAGGCAACCCACCATTGTACCAAGGCTGCACATGATCAGTAAGAACATCTGGAACCCTTTGGAACAGGACTGACCTTACCTGGACAGGCCCTCCCCATAGGAGATCATGGGTAGTCTGCCCCATAAAAAGGGGTAGTGAAGACTGACTCTTTGAGACACCCTCTCCTTCTAGACCAGCACCATGCCACACCACTTATCCACCCAGAGGCTCTGCCAATATCCCCCCTCTGGACAATATCTACTGGACAAAGACCTCTTTCTAGCCTGGATAGGTACTATTGCCCCCACCCCCTCTTCAACCAAGGACTTGGACTCTGTTTCTCTTCCTTACCTGGACTCCAACCCTTCCACTGAGTCTCTTTCTCCTGCTGCCATTTTGAGTGCTTGCATGTGCATATGTGTGTGAACCAATAACTTCATGGAGCTGTGTACTGTGTTGTGTGTTTAATAAACCTGTTATTTGGACCCCCAAGTTTGGTTTTGCTAACTACAGTTCCGGCCCTGCTCCAATCTCTGCTCCTCGCCCCTTTAACTTCTGCCTCATTTCTCCCTTTCCTGCTTCTGGCTCACCTACCTCCCCTCCAACACCTGTCCTGAGCTCCTCTCTGTCTGCAACCCACCTGTTTCTTTGCTACTGTCTTTTCCCCACTGCCTTTTCCCCAGATCTCTGCCACTGCTATTGCTTTGTTTCCACTGCCTCTCCTCCTGACCTCTGTCACTGTTATTGCCTTGTCCCTACTGCCTTTTCCCCTGAGCTCCCAGGTTTCTGCCTCAGTTTCTTTTGTGGCTGTCTCTTCCTTGCCACCACTTATCTGGCACCCCACCCCCAATATCTCAGTGGTCTGCCTGTTTCCAGCCCCAAGCTCCCAAGTATCTGTATCTCTCTCTTTTCTGGCTGTCTCCTCCTTGCCACCAGGACTTTTCACTTGCATCAATGACCTCAAGTAATCATGGGGCCACTTGATCTTAAGTAAACCCAAGCCTCAGGTCCTCAGCCAGCTTCTCTCTAGTCCACTGATTCTGGCAACTTTCACTCCCTACACTTTAACTCTCTCTCTCTCACCTTAACCTTCCCCCAGGTACCCCAAGCCCATACATACATACCATACCATCCAAGTTAGGAACTTACCTGTGTGTATGTATAGGTGGACTGTATGTGTATGAACTGGTGAGTATGTATATATATTTATGTCATTGTGTGCATGATATATGAATTAGTGATCTCTGTATATGTACTGTGTGTGTGGGTATGGACAACTGATTTTTGTATAACTTTTGGGGGTATATAGTGCATGTGCTTGAATTGGTGATAGGTATGCATATGCCTAGGCTGGTTTGGATGTGTATGTGCCTGCACTGGTACAGTGTATGTGTGTGCATGTGTGTGTGTGTGTACCTAATTTGTGTTTTTGTATAAGTGCAATTGTGTAACACTTCTGTCTAAAGCACAATATTGAGATCCTGAGAGTTGGCCTGACCCCACAGGGCAACAACTGCACAGTAGCATATTGCACCCCACTATTTATTATATCATTTTTTTCCAAACACTACAGTGTGCTGATGCTTGTATTGACCCTGTGTGTCACTGAACACTGTTGGAGATACACGAATGCTACATCATAGAGAAGATTGCAGAGGACTTTAACTTTTATCACAGTGGTGAGATTCTCTGGGTCATTTCCTCTGCCACTGTCTCCTGGGCCCTCCTATTTTTCAGATATCCCTGACTTGGATATTTTCACCCTGAACTGCGGGCCCTATCCCCCTTTCCTTTCTGTCAATGGTTTCCATCAACCTCTGGCCTATCCTAGGCCCTGGGCCCACATCAGGCCAATTGAGAACTCCAGGCCCCTCTCTGACCCTGGCAGTTTCTCACTGTGGCCACCTCTAGCCTTCAGCTCTTCTCTGGGGCCTAGATCTGCTAGCAAGCCAGCAAGAATATACTGGGGTCAGTTTTCCAGCCTGCCAGCCCACATTCACTCATGGGACTCTTCTCTCAGGCTACTCAACAAGTCACTTAAGCTGTCAGCCCCTGTCCCTGGGTTTATTTGGGCCACCCTAACAGGTCTTCTGCTCTGAGCCCCTTGATCTGCACTCCCCCTGGACCTCACCATAGTTCGTATGCTCTGAGATCCTCACTCTGGGCTTATCTGGACTCCACAACTAGTCTTCTAGGCTGAGACCCTTGATCTGGGCTACCCCAGGCCTCACAATAGGTCTTATGCTCTGATCCCCTCACCCTGGACTCATCCACACCTCACAATAGGTTGTCTGCACAGAGCCCCTCCTCTAGTCTCTTAGCTCATACCCAAACCCCCATGCTCTTTCTGTGCTCCAGAGTTGCAGTCCTTCTGCTGAGGTAATGTTCTCTTAGCAGGCTCTAGCTCTTACTACTGGGCTTCTCTTAGGGCCTGGGCTTATACTTGCTCTAAGCCAGGCCTCCTCCCAAGTTGGATGACTCCCTCTAACTGGATTAGCCTCACCTTCTGTCTTCCTGGGTCAGCTGACTTCTAATTAGCCTTGGCCCACACCTGCCAGTAGCTTTTGAAGCTGCCTGACCTCTTAAAGTGGCTGCAAGACAGTGGACTGTGATTGCAGAGGGAGGCTCTTACCTATAACTTCAGAAAGCTTAAACAGTCTGATTTTCAGAAAGTGGTGAGCACAAGTACTGAAAATCTGGCCCTATTAAAATGTTTCATGTTAGGTACCTGAAATCATGAGTCACTTTTGAAAATCTTGACCATTGACATCACCAGATTAATCTGTATAGCATGGCTTTGAGATATTGCTTCTACAAATCTTTTTTCATTTTGTACAATTGCCTTTAAAAATATGAATTCTCTCAGGGAATTATTTGGAGAAACACAAGCAAAACAAAACAAAACCAGCTCCTTAGATTGTTTAGTGTGAAAATCCAAATAAAATTCTATAATTCAATAATTTGGAAACTGAATTGTATCCTGAAAGTGAGCTGATAGTTTGCATAAGACGATAGTATTAACTTGTTGAAATAAGGGAAAATAAAAAATTAAATTCACATGGAAATTTGTTTTGGATCCAGATTATTTTTAGTCTTTGAAGATATGAGATTAATTTTTTCTCCTAAAACAACACTTGGTTTAGGCAACAGTGGGCATGTCAGCATCATATGATTGATGGAGGATATCTAACATACACCTCTCCACTTCCTAGTCCAAGAAGACTGGACATATCTAACATACTTTAAAAGCAAGCAAACAAACTGCCTTAATATTAGGGTTATTATTTATTTTAGATTTCATGTATTCATTTATTTACTTGTTATAGATTCTACATTTATTATTTATTTTAGATTAACCTGTTAAGGGAAATAAAAGTAATGGGATGCAAGGATGCTAAAGAAATTAGTGGCATTTTTTTCAATTTTTGTCTTGAGATGGAGTTATCAAAAACTCCCTGTGATTTCCAAGAGCTGATCACACGGACAGAGGTGAGAGTTTGAGCATGTGCTTCAGTGACAGCAAGCTGATGCCAAAGAATGCTGTTGAAAACATATCCTTTGATCTGTGGACCTGATGAAGAATGTCTTAACTTCAAAATCTTGTCTAACTTTAGCCCATGTTGTTGATGCAATAAAAATACCCTTGGATCTGGCATTCTTCCCCAGGAGCTCAGTGTGAAAATTTCCTTCCTCTAAACAGTCATGACTTATGGTACTCAGGCACAACTGCCTCCAATATACAATGGAACTAACACCTGTCCATACTTTATTTTAGTGAAGAAGCTCTATCCTCTATTTTTGTTATTTTGAGAAATATACATGGACTAATAAAATCAAATGAAGGTTATTTGCAAAGCTGCCTTAAAAGTCCAGTTGATCAAGTCCTATTAAAATTAATGGAATCCAGTTATTCAGAATACCTAGATTTTTCCCAAACCAAATCACATAATATGGTAATAAAGTTAGCAACATTTCTTAGTTTTCACTGTCCTCTAGTTACCTCCTTGACCAATCACTTCTAATATTTGTTTAGGTAACTATATGCAATTGGCATTTTGAAATTTGAAAAAATCTCACATCGCTGGTCAATTGATTATAATAAAACACTAAGATTTACCACTTTACAAAATGAAGAGATTGATCTTCGGAAACACATGAGGAACTTGACTGAGGAAGATTATTTAGGAAGTTTAGGTAAGTTAGAAATCTTTCCTAATAACAACTGGGACATAATACCACAATAAAGATTTACCTTTGCACATCAGAGTTTAATGCTTTTCTTGTGAAATAATCGAACTTAAAGTGTCAAAATAAGATTCGTAGGGTTTATGATAGAAAAGAAAAAGAGCTATTTGAAATCATAATTATACATCCAGCCACCATTGTATCCACACTGGGCACAGAGCCTTGTCAGATTGCTGTTTCGGCTAGAAAGAATCAGTCTCTGCAGCTGGGACCATTAGGCATCTGATGTTGCTAAAGGGTATGAAATATTCCTTCACTGTAGGACTAGGGCTGTAAAACTCAGAACAGATAATGCTAAGGCTGTGTGAATGACTGATATTTGGTTTGGCAACAAAACCAACAGCAACAATATGGTTAATTGTTTGCAATGCTACAAACTACAAATGGTTCATATTGAATGAAAATATTTTTTCCATTTTTTTACCTCCCCAAAATAAAACTTGCCCTTCTCCAAAATTTGGTTGGAATCTAATAAGCATTCCTTTTAATATAACATACCACATTTAGTTTGCAGACACTTAAAAAAACAAAGGAAAAGGAGCTCTGGATTCACAAAACTACTAATGGAGTTGGGGACTAGACATGGGAAGTGGGCAGTCACCTAGGAGGCAAGTGATCTTGGTTCAGACACATCCTCTAAATCAGATGAAAAATCAGTCTGAACTTAGAAAAGTAGAGTACTTGGAAGTGGAGCTCCCTCAATCTTAAATGTAGAAACTGATCCACTTTTTATGAAACATTTACTTGTACCTGACCAATCGGAGATAGAATGTACCCCTAGGCTATGGGTTAGGGCACTCTGCCAGGAGGTTGGATATCTAGGTGTCAGTCTCTGCTCTCGTAAATGTTAGTTCATCATGCAATGTGGAGTACCAGCAACAGGAGAGATTTGGAGTGGGTGGTCTTGAATCCCAAGTAGTTTGGATAGGGCACTTGTCAGTAAACAGAAGTAGGGGCTTCAAATCCGTATTAAACCTTAGCCACTCCTATATTGGTGACACCCCTGCCTATTGGTTTGTTGGCTAAAAGGAAGGTATCTGTACTACTACTTTTGCAAATCTCCTTCCCCACTTCCATTTTTTCCAGGTAACTATTTGCTGCATTTGACCTAAAATTCATAAATGGTTTAAGGACAATTCAAAACCATGCTTTGTTTTTAATTGTCAATTTGGTGAAAATATGTTTACTTACTGATCTTGTTAATGTCACCAAATTATTGTAAACAAACTAAATTATT
Source organism: Caiman crocodilus (assembly GCA_030014935.1). Classification (NCBI taxonomy): domain Eukaryota; kingdom Metazoa; phylum Chordata; order Crocodylia; family Alligatoridae; genus Caiman; species Caiman crocodilus. The sequence goes on from JAGPOW010003182.1 coordinate 31,587,096, forward strand.
AGTAAACAAACCAAATTATTAGGTATAACTCCATCAAAAAGATAATGCCATGTACGGTCATCTGTGGAGTACCCTAAGAAGCAGCTATCAAAATTAATGAGGGAAATTACATTATGTTATGATTCCCAATAATACCCCATAGATATATTAAAACTAGAACCCTAAAGCATCAAAAACAGTTAAAATGCTATTTTATCATTAGGCACATTTCATACTTTTAACTTGCCTTCATATGGTTCTGATATCTTTAATAAAAAAAACATGGCAATGGAGATGTCTGGCTGGAGCTGTTAGGTTCTGTCCCTCCACCCCCACACAACCCATATTTTTTGGAAGGAAAGGGTCAAGAGAAAAAGAAACAGAACTGCCAGAAGCAGGTAATTGTGAAAAACGTATTGGTTGCTACACAATGTTTCTGCTTCAGTTCCTATTCCTGTGAATATATAGCCAAGGGACTGGAGACTTAGAAGCAAGGTTTTAAATAAAATGGCAGGTAAGAAATGCATTAAGCAAAACAAAATGTTGGAACAGCAAGCCACATGCAATAGCAGGAAAAAAGGGATAAGGGATACAGTGGCAAAATGACAAGAGTGAGACTTATACAGAAAATGGAGAAATATTAGGATATTTAGAATTATTTGACTTAAAAAATGTCATTCAGAGAAAGAGAATGAATCACAAGACATAATAAGAAAGAGTAATTATAGTGCACTGACAGGCAAAAGCAATCACAGGCATTCAATATTTTTTAATTATGTAAAAGTCATTGCTGTATTTGGGTTAGCATCAGTTCCACAGTTGTAAAGTTGAAAACCTTCCTGGCAATTACTGAAGTAAGGGAGATTTCATAGATTTCATAGACATTAGGGCTGGAAGGAACCTTGGAAGATCATCAAGTCCAGCATCCTGCCCCTGGGGCAGGAAGTCAGCTGGGGTCATAGGATACCAGCAAGAAAAACATCCAGGTTTCTCATGAAGTCATTCAAAGTAGGTGCTTGAACCACCTCCAGTGACAGGCTATTCCAGACCTTGGGGGTTCGGACAGTAAAGAAGTTCTTCTTTATGTCCTGAAATGGTCTTGCAGGAGTTTATAACTATTTTACCTCATCATCCCTTGGGGTGCTCTGGTGAACAAACATTCTGCCAGATCATGGTGAACACCCCTGATAAACTTATAGGTGGCAACCAGATTGCCCTTGAGTCTGTGCTTTTCCAGGCTGAAGATGTGGAGAAGCTTGAGAGAGTCCAGAGAAGAGCCACATGCATGATCAGAGGTCAGGAAAGCAGACCTTATGACGAGAGGCTAAGAGCCTCTCAAGGTCAGCCTGGATTTCCCCCCTGTCCTCAAGGGTAGATGCTTTACCCCAAAGTTTGGTATCATCAGTGAACTTGGCCAGTTCACTTCTGACTCCAATGTCCACATCATCAATGGAGATGTTGAAAAATATAGGTTCAAGGACAGATCCTTGAGGGACCCCACTGGTAACAGGGCACCATGGCAATTGACTTACATTACCCACCACTCTCTGGGTCTGACCACAGAGCCAATTCCCCAGCCAGCAGATCATGGTGGACCCAAGTTCACAGTTGGCCAGTTTTGCCAAGAGGTGATCATGGGATACTAGATAGAAGGGTTTTTTTTAAAGTCAAGATATATGACATGAATCTCTTCCCCCTTGTCCAGGTGATAGGTCACCTGGTCGTAAAAGGAAATGAGATTGGTCAAGCATAACCTACCCACAAAAACCCCATGCTGGCTATCCCTCAGGATGTTGCCATTTGCCAGTCCATTCAGAATGGCCTCTTTGATAATATTTTCTAAGACGTTCCTTGGGATACAGGTCAGGCTGATGCGCCTGTAGTTTTCCAGATCCACTTTCCTTCCTTTCTTGAAGATAGGCACCACATTGGCTTTCTTCCAATCTTTGGTCACATCACCAGAGGGCCAGGAGCTCTCGAAGATCCATGTCAGAGGCTGAGCTATAATACTGGCCAGCTCCTTGAGTACTCTGAGGTGTAAAATTGACAAGGCCACCTGACTTGAAGGTGCCCAGCCTCTCAAAGTGTTCCTTCACAAGGTCAGCTTTGATGGAGGATAAGGAATCTCCCTCACCCAGGCATCCCTGTCCCATAATGGACAGGGGTGTCCCATGGGACTTGTGAAGGACCAATGCAAAGTGCCTATTTAGCAAGTTGGCTTTTTCCTGGGTGTCAGTCATCACACAGCTTGCTAAACTCTGGCTGGAGTTCCCTCACTTGCCCCTCCAGGGCCTCAATCCAGGCACAAGTGGAACAGATGAGGGGACTTCCTTTTCCATTCTGCTGCCCCCAGACCCTCACAGATGCACCAGGCAACTCCTGCAGGCAGGGGTCCCAGGTGCCACTGACCCACCCAAAGGCTCCATGTGGGTGAGACTTTAGAGGAGCCCTGGGCAGGGGAAAGCATCAGGGCAGGGTCCCTGGCTGCACTCTGAGTCACCACCTCCATTAAGACTCCTTCATGTGCACTCACCTGAAGACTCTGGAGTCTCTATCCAAAGCTGCCAACTCGGATGCATAGTCTCAGGCCCCTGCTGCCCTCCCACTTGTGCAAACTCCTGAGCATACTCAGGTGCAACCCTGAGAGTGTACCTGTTTGTGGGGCCTGTTTGGGCAGCTTGGGAGTGCATCTCCCACCCGGTGTGGCTAAATAGAGATGGGAGAGGAGGAAAACCCTTTCCTGATTCCCTACAGCTGGCCTGGCTGGCCTGGCTCTTCCTTTTTCTTCCCTTCTGCCTGGCCTGGCTTACCTTGATTCAGCTGTCAGCTCCTTGCTCACTGCTCCACTCAGTGTGGTTGGGGGGAGCTGAGGGCTCACATGTGCTGGCACACATGTGTGCCTTTTTTGGTGTCCGAGCCTGGCCTATGTCCAGTCTAAAACAGTCTTGCAGGAGCTTTTGACTGTTAGACCCTGTCATGACTTGGGGTGCTGTGGTGAACAGATGTTCACACAGGTCCTGATGCACACCCCTTAAGTATTTATAGGCTGCCACCCAGTCACCCCTGAGTCTTTCCTTCTCCAAGATGAAGAGTCCCATGGCTCTAAGCCTCTCCTCATAGGGTCTGTTCTCTTACCCTCTGATTATGCACATGGCTCTCCTCTGGACTCTCTCAAGCATATCTATGTCCTTTTTAAATTGTGGAGCCCAGGGAGCAAACAGAAATGGGGTCTCAATCAGCAGCTACCTATGCCTGGGCCTGTCTGGCTGACTTACCATGGTCATTGGGCACCCGTGCATACCTGACCCCTGATCTGATGCTAGGCACCACACGGCCCCTGGTACAGAGCATCTTATCTCACAAATATTGCAAACTATCACAAGCAGCTTCTTTTTCATGGCTCTATAGGCCCTGCAGCTGCATGCAGGATGCAGCCTCACAGTCACTGCCACCCACATCCCAGGCCCTGGGGAGGCACCAGCTCTGCAGGAGGAGGACCAAGGATTGGACCCTCCTCCTGGCCCAGCTGTGGAGATGGCCACAGAGGACTGGCAGGCAGACACGTGAATGTGGCAGGCAGAGGATGTTGCTCAGTGGGACAGATGGCAGGCAGATCAAGCCATCCACTGCCCTGTCCCTGACCCTAGCCCTGCCTGCCCCCTGGAAGCCTCCCTCTGCTCAGCAGCAGGCCCGCTTGTGGACCTGGGTGGAGGTCCAGCACCACCTCCACCAGTCAGGAGCCCCTGCTATGGTCACCAACCCATGTTTCCTGCCAGCCATCCCTCCCATCTGGGCCTAGTGCCACTGCTCACCCTAGTCCCACATAGGTATGGAGCTATAACTGCCTGCAGTGGGGCCAGAACCACGTGCTGAACCTGGCCACCGGCTGCTGGATGGGAAGCTGTCCTTGCCAGGGCACTGATGGCCACTGTTGCCCCTGGGCAAGTCCCCTGCCTGCTGGACTCACTGTAGCATGTACACTTGTGGGAGGTTCCCACAGTCTTCACCTCCTAGGTGCCCCCATGCCACCCACCTCAGGAGGGCATGTGCACAAACTTCATTGTAAATAGTTAGCATGGGTAATATGGTATTTTATTGTTGGTGGGTGGGGTGCAGTGGGTGCCGAAGGGGGTCTGGTGTTGAGGAGGGAGTGGGGTTAGTCTCTGTTGCTGGGGTGGGAGTGGGGGTCTGTTTGTTCTGAGGGCAATAAAGTGTTTTTATGCCACAGTAAGCATGGTGCTGGGTTCAGCAGTTGGGCAGGGGTCTATGGGTGGCTGCCCAGGCAGGTTACAGCAGGGAGTGCAGGAGTAGGTGGTCAACCAGTGCCTCTCACACCTGGTGTCCTAGCCCATGCTGCCAGGTGTGTGGCTCACCCAGGGCCTCAGTGGGGGTAGGGGAGATGCCATTGTTGCTAGCATTGAAGCTGGTGCTCCCACTGCCATGCATCCTCTGACCACTGCACCTCTTTCACCCAGACCTTGTAGAAGAACTCCCGGGCCTCACAGATGTTATGCAGCATGCCAGCTCCAATGAGGGCCTGGGGGATGTTGTCCTCAGTGAACTCCAGTAGGACAGTGAAGGAGAGCCAGTGTTCCTTGAAGTGGCTGAATGTCTGCTCCACCAGTGGGCAGGTCTAGCCCAGGCACCAGTTCAACTGAGTGTGGTGGAGGCCCACGTAGCTGGTGTAGGGCTGCATGAGCAAGGGCAGAAGTGGGTAGGTGAGATCCTCAATTAGGAGGGGTAAGACCACCTTGGAACCCAGCTGAAGGTCTGGTACCCCTGGTATGAAACGTCTGCTGTACACCAGGGCTGGCAGTGTGGAGTTCCAAAACAGGTGGGCATTGTGAGCACTGCCTGCCCAGCTAGCACTCATGGCGGTGAAAGTGCCATAGTGGTCAACAACAGCTTAGAGCACGATGGAGTGAAAGCTCCTCCAGCTGTATTGGGGGGCTACCAGGGGTTGGCAGGTGAGGGCGATGTGGGTCCCATCCAGGGCCCTGAAGCACTGGGGAATCCCAGGGTGTGGTACCCCACAAAATCTCCAAGATGGCCTCCCTGGTAGTCACCTTGCGCGTGCCAAAGAGGTGGGTCATGTAGCAAAGTTTGGTGGATGAGGCCAGATTGAGCAGGGTGAGGGCCAGCCAGGTGTCCATGGGGTGAAGCAGGTACATGTTGGTGTTCTGCTGATCAGCGTGCAGGTGGAGCTGCTCCAGGACATCCAACAAGGTGGCTCGGGTCATGTGGAACACCTCCAGCCACTGCTTATCATTCCAGGACAACGTGCAGTCACCAATCCTGGCTGGCCCGGTGGGCCCAGAGGTGACAGGTCTGGAAGCCCAGGAGGGTGAAGGCAGCCCTGATGGTGGCATCCTGGAGCCCATCATCAGCATCCTTTCCAGGGTCCAGCCAGTAGGACAGGCTCCAGGTGGCAGCTGTGCAGTGGTTCTGGACCTAGGATGGTGCAGTGGAGCCAGGCAGATAGTTGCTGCATTTGGGGGAGCCAGCAGGGCCCAAACGGCTGTGGGCCAGCCAGCAGTCAGTGCGGTGGGCCAGCAGTGCCAGTATAGAGGCCATCAGGAGCCTGGGATGCTGGGCATCATTGCCACAGGCAGATGCTGAAGCAGCCATAGAGCAGGTAGGCAAAGGCTACAGCATGAGAGCTGTTACGTGCTGCCCCCACGCTGTGCACGCTGCTCTTGGCTAGAACAATAGCTGGCCAAGGAGTAAGGAGTGGGGTTCCCTTTTAAAGATGGCCTCCATCTTCAGGCAGCTGCAGCTAGAGCCTCCAGTTCCCCCTGGTGATGGTAGGGCCCAATGCAGGGCTTCAGGAAGTGGGAGCAGTTTGCTGCTAGGAGCTGCAAATCTGTTTACATGTACCTACATATGTAGACACCTTCCCAGGAGTGTTTATTTGCAAATATTTTACTCACAAATAAACTAGTCCCACATCAAATGCACATGTAGATACATCTTATGTTAACATTGATGCAAATGGCGGCCAGTCAATATGGCCACTTGGGCGCTGCTCCAACAATTTTAAAATGACATGATCAACATCATGATTATTTGTTTGCACTAAATATACAAAACAAAAAGTTAAGTATGCACAGTGAGTACCTCGGGGCAATCTTCTTACTACCCAAGTGGTGCATGAGCAGTAGAAACACTTGAACAGTTAGAATGGATAGCAATAGCTACTGTTTAAGCAAGCAGCGGGGCACCTGTACCAACACCCCAGTGTAAGTAAAGAGCTATTGGGAGCAAGGCAGAAAGACAGGGGGTGCCACATGCAGAGACATGCATGTGGCCCCAAGCAGCCTGCAGAGCAGCTTCAACAGGTAAGTGGAGAGGGGGATTGAGGCCCCTGAAGTGAGGAAGCTGGACAGGGCTGGGGCTGTTGCCCAGTCAGGTGGGGCTTGGGTCTGTGTCCACAATGTACAGCCGCAGGGCCCCAGCAGGGAGCAGGACAGGGTTGCAGGTGGCTCGTGTGATGGAAGGGAGGGCCAGTTCCTTGCTGTCATGCACGCTTCTGGTGGGCAAGGGGACCCCTGCCCCCCAGATCTGTACCCAGAGCAGGCACAGGCTGTGGGCTCAAGTGCCCATCCTGCTTCCCTTCCCTAGGGCTCCTGGAGCTGGTGAGCATGATCTGGCATCAGGTGGGAACCATGGGGTTGCACAGGAATTCCTCGCTACTTCTAGCTCCCCCACCCCTACTGCCCTGGTGATGCACCCCCTGTGCCTGCCACTGCTTTGAGGAGTGCAGCCCCTTACTACTGCCCTCACTGCAGCCCTGCACCCAGGGGGTACATTGCCATGGCAGGAAAACAGCTGCCTCTGCAGCTGGCACACATGTCCCTGCTCGGCAGAAATTCAAATCAGCCCCCATGCCCCTGACAATCCCTGGGGCTGGCACTCAAGGGAGCTTGGAGCTCTCCTTGGCTGCTGTAGGGGGGCAGAGCAGGACAGGAGCAGCCCTGGACTGCGCTGCTCATGTAAGGTGCAATTTTCTCACAATGTTACTGTATGTGTACACATGTACCTGGCAGTACATTAATGAGCCTGAATTTTCTGTGCAGAATATTCAGGTGCATTAATTGAACTTGCAGACATGCCCTGTAGGAGGTTTAAGTTTGATCATTTCAATCAGCTATGATTACAGCCTGTCCACTTACAGAAGGATGTTTCTGACACACCAAGCACAGAATTTAAATGGCTAGCTTTACAGGGTGCATCTACATGTAGAAATGCTCTGATGGGCAGGTATCTACACATGTGGGGAAGCAAGAAAAGATTAGGTGCTCATGGCAGCAGTTTCCTTTCAACCCATGGAACTGGCTGGAAGCAGGAAACAGCAGTCTTCTGGTGAGGGTTGGGCTTTACTCCTTGCCTCTGGTAGATACCTGCGGCTGGGGTGGTTTCTACCACTGAATTCTGGACAGAGACAATGTTCCCCTCAACAGCACCAGGGAGCACCCAGCCCTTGCTCTGCAATGATGATCAGGGAGTGGGGGCTGGAGGATTATTTTCTCCCAGTGTTAGCTCAACCTTTGAGGGGCCAGGGATGGGAGATTCTTATCTCCCAGTGCCAGCCCCTTGATTGTGGGGCCAGGGCTGGGATATAAAATCTCCTGTCCCTGGCCCTGCAATTGCTATCATGAAGCAGTGGGTGGGGGCTCCCTGCTGCTGGGTGGGGGGATACTATCTCTGCCTAGGCTCAGGTGGGGAGCGCATTCTGGAAGGAGGCAGCTCCCAGGGGTAGGGAGCAATCTCCTATATCCCTGCTGCCTGGCTGACCAGGAGCACATTTGCTTCTGATCAGTTGTCTACATGTGCCATACTGCACAGTACTTACTCCCATGTAAATTTGCTATTTGTGTTTACAGGTATCACTAGGAAATATACTCAGGATTAGAGCAAATTACTGTGCAGCAAACATATGCATGTGTAGACAGCAACATTTAATGTGTAGTAATTTGCTCTAATTTTGAGTAAAAATGTGCTGGCTCCAGCAGACTTACTGGGGTCCTGGAGGCCTCAGGGAGCTGCAGTCAAAGTGCTTCTGCAGCTGGCAGCTTGGGTGGCAGCTGGAGCATGGCTCCAGTGGGCCAGACTTCAATTTTGAGTTGTGTGTGCACCATCCTCCTTACTTGTCATGAATTTTATCCCCTGTTCCACACTGCAAGGTAACAGCATAGGTAATGCATGCATTTGTGGAGTGTGGTGCCATGATAGGTCTGAAGCACCAAACGCATGCCTGTGCTCATCTAAATGTGGCTGATGTGGTCTATACAAGATGTACTTCATAGATTAGATTCCATTTTGCACATCATAATGGATAGTTAATTTCACCTTAATGTTGTTTTGAAAGAAACCAGGAGAAAAGACCAGTGGAAATGTCCCATTCTGACATTTTCAAAATCAAAGACTCCAATTTTAAATTTTGAAACTGCTTTCTGCTTTTAAATTGTTATATTGTATTATATTTGACATTGCAATATAAAATAGTTAAAGGCTAAAATTAAAACAAAAGCATTTTGATCAACTTGAAGTGGATTTTTCCAGAATTTTCAAAGAACTTGTACATTTAGGATGTGTAATGAAGTTGCTTTTTTCATCATTTAAAATGTTTTGCTACCATGACTTAACAGAATTGCATGGCTTTATAGTACTTTAAAAATGGGTAGAGTGCTTAAAAGTAACCCTTGTTAAATGAGGTGATAAAGTTGAAACACTGTATTTTAAATCACTTCACCAACCTACAGAACTTTACATAACTTCTTTATGCTGATCACATTTCTGGTCAATAGGAGGCTGCATAAGCACCTTCTGCCTCCTAGCCTGGAAAATGCAGAGGCTGAAAGCCCCTCCCCCCCCAAACACTGAACTTCTGTCATGTCTAAGAGTGGCGTAACTTTATAGTTCTATAGAAAGTGCTCTAAATATCAGCACTGTAACACATGCACAGAGCAATTCTGTACATACCCTTAGTTTGAGTTTTCATTCCAATTTGAAACCAAGCCAAGTTTTGAAATACTGAACTCCTTCACAAAACGATACTTTTGTCATATTCTTATTTCCAGTTGTTTTATTTCTCAGTGAGAAGGTTCATGTCACCATTTGTCTTCAGTCTTTTAACTGAGTCTCTTTGCCGACAATTTGACAAGCCAAAGAACCAAGCAAAAGATAAGTACCACTGACTTTTCTAAAGGAAGAGGAGAAGGCAACCTGATAGGCAATTTGAATGGAATAATCTTAGCATTCTGTCTTACGCAGGAGATCAGAATGGCTTTGAAGGTACTCACAGGAGTTAGAAGAGCAGCATTAAGACTTAATTTATGATGTTATCAATGCATTTGTTATGAACTTTTGACACAGTAGACCAGATTGATCAAGAAGCCAACAACTATGGATGGATCTATTACTTGGTAGAGTTAATGGAATTATGTCAAGGATCAATCTGGCCCCCTTACACTTTGAAGATATTGGCAGAGAACAGAAGGATGGTGGAAAAGTAAAGTAAAAGACATCCAACCTAGAAAGCGTGTCTATTTTTTGTTTCAGTCACACATATTTGACTTCATCAGTCAGGGAGAGGGAGGGGGAAATAAGTGGTATTATAATCCTGTTTTGTAACATTGGGTTGTGTTACAGACTCCTTCAAGCTGAAGGCTGTGCTTGAAGGGGTAGGATACTGTTTAGTTTTAATAGAGGGATGCTGTTTACAGTGTGATGAGATGGTTAGAATTCTGTTTTTCTACTAGTAGGGATCTGTCTTTGTAGCACTCTGACTTCTGGTAGTGGGGGACCGACATCAGTTGAAGCATCCCAGCTGACAAGTAACTTTGTTGTTGTTCTCCTTCTTTGTAGTGCAACGTGGTGGAAGAAGATGTAACCTTTTTTATACTTACATTTTTTTTTTATTGCATGTTTAACAAACTACTGAAATCTAGAGTCACTGCAGTCCCTATACACTTGCACACATTGATTTGTTACACTGACTCGAATCAGTCTGCTCTGTACCATTCACTATGACTATCACAAAGCAGTTATTCTCAATATTTTTAGGCACAAGTCATTCCTCATAAAATGTCAGTTCTTGGTTTTCACTCAATTTTTTACTACAGAGAAGTACCAGAGCACTAAGAGTCTTCTGTTGCAAAACACTCAGAAGGATCATGAGAGGTCAGATTGTCAAGTTAAAGTTGATTTTGTTTTTATATAACCACCTATAATCATACTATAGTCACATCATTTAGCTTTTTAACTAACTTGCATTTATTTTACTTTGTTGCTTAAAGCTTTCATATAACTTATCCTAAGCTAAACTCCATTTTATTTTGTACTGCTTACGTGTAATGCCACTGTTATTCTTCTCTTTCTGTTTGAATGTGGTATGCATGTGATAATATAGTTCAATGGACAAAGGTTGCAGAAACCTCCTGTTCTGACAAGGCCGAGGGTTGCAAAATAATTGCAAAACAATACCCTGTCCCAACAGCTGAAGGCTGCAGAACTCAGAGTGAAAAAAATCTGCCCGAGAACCAGAATTATCCCAACACAGCAGAAAAAGAGAAAACCAACTTTGGAAAATAACTTACAACTACTATAAAAAGTGGTCAAGAATAAAGAAGCTTTTGATCTGGTCTGCAAAACAACAGCAGTGGAGCACGGGTATGTATCTGACAGAGGACTGACTCCCTTCTCCCTGTGCTCAGCAGAGGTCACAAGGTCAGCAGAACTAAGAAACTGAATTTCAAAGCTGGATTTTGACTGCCTAAAGGAAATAGTAGGTATGGTGCCATGGGAGGACAGACTGAAAGATAAAGGGGCCCAGGAAGGCTGGAAGTTTCTTAAGGGCACAGTACTAGAAGGGACAAAATCAGGAAAATAAAAGTTAAAAAATGAGCCTTACCAGGACAGAGAAGTTAAAGGCAAGAAAAGTTTCTATAAATATTTTGACCAGTAAAGTAAACCCAAGGAAACTGTGGGTCCACTATGAAATAGCCAGGGTAAACTGTTAACAGAAGATGCAAAGAAAGCAAAGCTGCTCAACTGCTACATTTTTTAACTCTTCACAAAAAAAAGTTATGCTGCAACCAGACAACTAGTAAGGGTTATTTGGATAAGAAAGGGAACAACCTGAGGGGTGAGATAACCAACATCATAATTAAAGGCTCTGAAGTGCTACACTCATTATCACCATGACCAAAAGAGACTTGGGGGGTCATGACTGATCAAAAGATGAACATGAACCACCAATGTGATGCTGCAACCAGCAAAGCAAATAAAACTCTGGCTTGCAACTACTGGTGCATCTCAAGCAAGACCCAAGAAGTCATTCTCCCACTTTACTTGGCCTTAGCGAGGCTGTAGCTGGAGTACTGCATCTAATTCTGGGCTCCACACTTTAAAAAAGATGTGGAGAAACTTGAGATTGTCAGAGGAGAGTCATATGCATGATTAGAGGTCATGAGAGCGGGCGTGGAGCTCTTCAGCCTGGAGAAGAGAAGTCTCAGGGGGGACTTGGTGGCAGCCTGTAAGTACATAAGAGGTGTGCATCAGGAACTGGGAGAATGTCTGTTCACCAGGGCACCCCAAGGGAAGACAAGGTCTAATGGTCACAAACAGCTGGAAGACCTTTTTAGACTGGATCTAAGGAAAAACGTCTTTACTGTCTGAGTCTCCAGAGTCTGGAATAGACTTCCTCCAGAAGAGATGCAAGCACCTACTTTGGATACCTTCAAGAAATACCTGACTTCCTGCCCTTTTGGCAAGGAGATGGACCCGATGATCTTGTGAGGTCCCTTCCAGACCTAATGTCTATGAAATTTATGAAACAAAAATTATCATCACAGGATGAAGTTCAGCGCTGACAAATGAAAGGTGATACTTCAGGAAGAATAATCACAAATACAATAAAAACAGCTGAACAGCAGCACCATGGAAAAGGATCTAGGACTCCTCGTAGATCACTGACTCAATATGAGTTTGCAATATCAATCCAGGAGGCCTATCGAGCTTGGCATCATGTGCCTTGTCACTGACAATAGTACCCAGGCCTGGGTTTTACATCACCATGAATGCATTAGATATGTACCATAGTTAGGAGCTTCCCAGGGTCTGAGAGTAAGGATTTTCTAACAATTATTTGGGCATATCCAGAATCCACCAGGGACATTACCTTAGGCTGAAGGAAATAGACATGTTCCGTTAATGAAAAAAGGTCCTTAACAGGGGATATGTTAGCAGTTTTCAAGTATCTGAAGGACTGCCATAAAGATGAGGAAGAACACTTTTTCTCTCTAGCTATACAGAACAATGCCTTGAAGTTGCAGCAAAGTAAGTTACGATTGAATATTAGGAAAAAAAAATCTTCACTGTTATAACAGTGGAACAGTGAAATACACTGCCGAGGTAAGCTATGGAACTTCATCACTGAAGTGTTCAAGAAAAGTTGGACAAGTATTGATCAGGAATGATTTAAGAGTAGCTATTCTTATGCTATGCTATCAGTATTTTCCATAGCTGTGGGTTTTGCTGATTGTTGCTTAGGGATAGGAAGGAATTTTCCCCTTCCTGCTGTTAAACCACATATCAGGTGTTATTTATTTATTTATTTATTTTGCCTTAAAAGCATTGGGTGTTGGCTGCAGCCAGGACTAGGAATTTTGCCTGGGGTTTGAGCCGCCAATGTCAGACGGTGGTTGGGAAGGCCAACCGAACCCTAGCGTGCATTCAACGATGTATTTCGAGCCGGTCCAAGGCGGTGATCCTCCCCCTTTATGCGGCGTTGGTCAGGCCGCAGATGGAGTACTGTGTCCAGTTCTG
>JAGPOW010003182.1:31600002-31610163 GCA_030014935.1 Caiman crocodilus
AATAAAAACTTTTTTTCTTTCAAACTTCCAACTGGCATTCATATATTGGCTCATGCATGCCGGGCAACGAATTCAGACTTGGGCTGAAGCATAACAAGTGGAGCCAGGAGTAGGGTGAAGAGTCAGGAGGAGAGAGAAGCTGGGGGCCAAGGCGGCAGAGAGTCTAGGGGCTGAGGTAACAAACAGCAGCTGGGGGATGAGGTGGCAGAGAGGCCAGGATAGGGATCAGAGACAGAAGAGAAATGGGGGTGTTGGAGGTGGCAGAGAGAGCAAGCCAGGATGCGGGTGAGACACAGAGAGAGATGGGATGAAGATCATAAGGGTAGGGAGCAGAGATTGGAGCATTGCCAGGTCCTCAGTAAGACAAAACACAACTGAGGGTTCCAAATAAAAGTTTTATTAGAAAGAAAAGGGATAACACAATATTCAGATTACAAATTATTGGTTTCTGCACACACACTTACACTTACACACTCATAGAATGGTAGCAGGGGAGAAATAGCTTAGAAAAGAGATTGAAGTCAAGGGGTATAGAAACAGAGCTCAGGTCCCTTGTTTGGAGGGAAGATACAGATGATAGCTACCTATCCAGGCTATGAGTTGATCATTGATGGCCAGTTAAGGTCTTCGCCAGCAAGGTGTTGTCAGTAGATCCTCTGCATGGATAGGTGGTGTAGTATAATGCTGATATGGATGGAGAGGGTGTTCCAAGGAGGTCACACTCTACCACTCCTTTTCTGGGGGTGAGCTAACTGTGACTCCAATGGGGAGGACATGCCCAGGCAAGGGTCATCCTGGTCAGATGAAGACGTGCATTTCCAGGTGACCTCATTGTCCGGTGGGATACTATGGTGCACTTGCTGTTTTCTTGGAGGATCTTTATCTTTCAAATATTGGGTTTTGTCTCTGATTCTGGGAGTAGGTTTGTAGCTTCAGGGAGAGTCAATGCAAAGCAGAGGCAGGGTCATTAAGTTGATGGTCAGGTCATTAAGCTAATGGTCCAGTCTTTCAGTAGGAGCTATTTTTAGGCCTGTTGCCATTATGACTGAAGCACTCTCATTCACTCTCATTCACCTAGGAACCAATTTACATGGGAGAAGTAGGTATGAGTCATGGTTACAACACAATTACAATAGGGTATATCAGGGCAGGGAACACAAAATGGAGACTTGACAAGACAAAATGGAGAGTTGACATTACTTTGGCTAACTTACAGAAATAGGCCTAAATCATACAATACCAATATAAAACAGTAAAAATCAATACAAACATAATAAAAATACAATATAAACTAATACAAATCAATACCAGAATAACAGGGCTCTATTTAGAATGATACGTGGACAATATAAAAAGGGCTTGTTACAGTAATGAAGAGCTTATTCTATGTTCTTAACTATGACTTATCACAACTACTTATAAGGAATAGAGAGGGCAAAGGGAAATAAATGACTGGAAAAGGAAGAAGATGTATTTTTAAGTTAATAAAAAAACCCTGAAAAACTGTGGGTTTTGCTGCAGTCTTACAAGTTCAAGCTCACAGGTAGAACCCAGTGCCTCAGCGGGATCTGAAACTGGGCACACAGAGCTGTGGCTTCAAAGTAGTCATTCTGTGCCTTATACAGCATGGCCAACAGGACACCCACAACAACATTGCTGCCCTTGATGTAACAAGTAACTAGGGCCAGGAGTGTTGTGAACAACCTCGAGCCATTCTCCTAAAGGCATGATAAATGGCCTCGAGCCATCCTCCCGAGACAGGATAAAAGATGAGACTAGAAGACTGTTTTGTGAATTATGCCCAGCTGCAATGATAAGGAGGAGACAGCTGTACTAGGCAAGAGGCCTCGAAGACAAACAGCAAAATACACTGGAAAATAGGTGAAAGGGATCATTAGGGGCTCATTATAATACTAAAAAACACCCTTAGGTGAGGAGAAAGTATGCTAATGAAACATACATGTATGGAAATGAAGTACATGGTAAAGGGACATGCTCAGTAGAGAACTTTTTGCATCATTTACCTATAACCAATCACTGAATATTATGCTTGTAGATTTTAGTATAAAGGATGCTTAGAAATAGTGTTTGGTGTGCTTGCTACCTTGTACCTTTATTGCTGGCAATAAAACCTTTCTTTCAAACTTCCACCTCCTGGTATTTGTATTGGCTCTGCATACCGGGTGAACGAATTCAGACTTGGGCTGGAGCACGACAGGAGCAGATGATACCAGTGTTTCTTCTACCTGAGAAGTTTAGCCAAGGCACTGACTGCTGTGACTTCTCTGACAGACAACTCAAAGAGCAAAAGCTAGCTAGAACAGTCAGCTTGGTCAGAGGGGTTATCATCAGACCAGACCTGTGCCTCTGCCTAACCTTTGGCAGCTGATCAATCAGTACATTTTGGCTCCTCCCCTGCTCCACTCCTAACCAGCCATGCCAGGCAAAAAATAGCCTATGATATCCCACTGTGAACCTCGAACATGGATTGGCAGAGGAGAGACAGCAGAGTAAAGCAAGACTTTGAAGACAGAGAAACAGCCAGCCAACAGCTAGGAAACTTCAGTGAGCACTATTATTGAAGTTTCTGAGTCTTCTGCCTGGCTTGAGGCATGGAGGTGAAGGCAGTACAACCTACAGGGAGTAGGGGAAGGGTTAAAGCAGGGTCAGCTTCCAGACAACTGCACCAGGCTGTACAGTTTAGGGAGAAGGTGAGCAGCCAACAGTGGCAAAAAAACTGGTCAGGGATGCTTTAGAAAAGCTTGACATGTACAATTCCACAGGGCAGGATAGGATGCACCTGAGGGTGCTGAGGGAATTGGCTGGTGAGATTCCAGAGCCATTGGCCATTGTTTTTGAAAACTCATTGCAATCAGGACAGGTCCAAGATGACTGGAAAAGGGCAAACATAGTGCCCACATTTAAGAAGGGAAAAAGAAGGATCCAGAGAACTGCAGACCAGTCAGCCTCACCTCAGTCCCTGGAAAAATCTTGAAGCAGATCCTTAATGAATCCATTTCAAAACTTGGAGGAGAAGAAGGTGATTACAAAACATCAGCAAGGATTCATCAAGGGTAAGTCATGCCTGAACAACCGGATTGCCTTTTGTGATGAAGTGACTGGCTCTGTGGATATGGGGAGACCAGTGGATGTGATATACCTTGATTTTAGCAAATCTTTTTATATGGTCTCCCACAACATTTTCACAGCAGACAAATGAAGTACAGGCTGAATGAATGGACTGCAAGGTGGATAGAAAACTTGCTGGAGCATTGGGCTCAATTAATGGCTCGATATCTAGTTGGCAGTTACTGTCAAATAGAGTGCCCCAGAAGTTTGTCTTGGCGCTGTGTCACGGTGCACCCTGCAGGGAGGGCCATGATCTCCCTGAGGTCCCTCTCGCGTGTCAAAGGCCAGCCCAAGGGCACCCTCTTATTCTCATCCGCCACATCTTTGATGTTCAGTATATATATTGGGAGGCTGCCTTACACCTCCTTAGGCACGGCTAATTGGGACCTCTGTCCCCATGATCTTCTGGACTGCCCGGGGTCTCCCTGTGTAATGGGTGCTCCCCAGTCACTCTAGCCTTATGGGCTATGTGTGGCTCCGACCAACCCCTAATACAACGCCCCAAGCCTTGCAGATGTACTGGACGTTGGTCTGTCAAGATACATGCCCGCTCTCTCAGGCTTCTTCTGTAATCTAGTCTCACCCTTTCTTTAGGGCTCCCAGGCCCCCTCAGGCCTTCTTAGTACTATCATCCCCTCCTGGGGCTCTCAACGAGATCACCCCTCCCTTGGGGTCTTGATGCCTGCTCTGGGCCTTGTCCAAAGTGTCACCTCTCTCTGATGTCTTGATGCCCTTTTTGGGTCTCCTCTAAAAATGTCGTCCCACTCGGGGACCCGTGTCCACTCTGGGACTCTATATCGAGCCCCTGGTCCTTCAGGCCCACCGCACTGCTTCCCCCTTTGCTGGACGCTGTACTGCTAACCCCTTTCTCAGGGTCCACCACAGCACCCTGTCCCTCTCATGGGTATTTTCTGCAGTGCTAACCTGCTGCTGGACTCTCTACACCCATTTTGGGCTTCTCAACATTCTCCCCTTCTCAGGGACTTTCTGTGCCCACACTGGGCTTCCTAATATTAGCCCTCTCCTGGGACTCGCTGCGCCCCGCTGGGGCTTCTCCAATGTTGCCACTCTCTAGGGCTCACAGTGCTCGTGCTCCTCAATAATACTGCCCCCTTCTCTGGGGCTTGCTACACCCACTCTTGGGCTTCTCAAATATTGCCCCTCTTGGGCTCCTTAAAATACTGCCCCCTGTCTGGGGCTCACCATGCCCATGCCTGGGCCCTTCTAATGCCCCTCTCTGGGCTGGGGTCTAAGCACCCCATGCTGCTGTGCCCTCACTGGCACTAGGGCCCTACACCCTGTAGGCCCTTATGAGGATACTGCACCCTCACTGGCGCTGGGGTCCCCATGTTGCTAAGGTTGCCCCTATGAGGCCTCCTCCAACCCCTAGTAGCCTCACTCAAACCACCAGTCTAACATCAACAATACTAAGCAAACACAAGCCTCTTAGCTATAACCAAAACATAAGGCACCTGGCCATACCAACATAAGCCTCCTGGCTACAACTCAACATCACTGCTCCAGCCTCTGGAGCCACCATTCTTCCCTCAGTCTGCTCGAGCGGTTCCTGCAGCGCTTGCATCACCACTCCCAGGAGCTTCTACCTCTCTGGCTGCTAACAGGGAACTGCTAGTCTGGCCTTGGCTCTGGGCTTTATAAGAGCCAGGCCCTGCCCCTTAGGGTCATCTGACCGCCGTCAGATGCGGTCATTTGCTGCCTGCAGTCACCCTAGCAACTCACAGCTGTGCTCCTTATCCGACTGCTAGGGCTTTCCCCAGCAGGTTCCACACACTAGGAGCGGGGCAGCAAGGTGCACCGCAACAGGCTTCTTTTGTTCAATGTTTTCATCAACAACCTGGAAGATGGCATAGAGTGCACCCTCAGCAAGTTTGTGGATGACACCAAACTGGGAGGAGTAGTAGATGTGCTGGAGGGTAGGGCTAGGATTTAGAGTGACTTGGACAAATTGGAGGATTGGGCCAATAGAAATCTTATGAGGTTCAACAAGGACAAATGAAAAGACCTGCACTTAGGAAGGAACAATCCCATGCACCAGGACAGGATGGGGGCTGACTGGCTGGGCAGCAGCTCTGCCGAAAAGGACCTGGGGGCTACAGTATATAGCAGAAAGCTCTCTTTGTACATTTCCCTTCTGCATGTTGATTTAACAGAAGCCCCTTCTTGCCTGAACACCACCCTCCACCCCATTTTTGGATTTCTTTTTCTTTCTAAGCATTGTACTAACACCAGTGCTCTTCCAATCACTACAGCAGCTACTATACACTATGCTACATGTGTTTAAATGAGTAAGTGTGTGTGCATGCACACATGTACTAAGATGTCCAGTACCCCTCATAACTCCAAGCTTTCATTTATGATTTTATTGGTAACTTTACATCCTGTACAGTAAATTAGGATTCATTATGATCCCATGAGGTGCTCCTTTGTAGCCAGAAAGTGGACAATAAACTGAATATGAGTCAGCAGCATGCCCCTGTTGTGAAGAGGGTTAATGGTATACTGAGTTGGGTTGGTACGTATGTTTCCAGTAGGTCAAGGGAAGCAATTATTCCCCTTTATTCAGCACTGATGAGGCCACATCTGGAGTACTGTGTTCAGTTTTGGGCCCCTCACTACAGAAAGGATGTAGACAAATAAGAGTGAGTGCAGCAGACAGCAAAAAAAAAAAATGTTGAGGGGACTGAGGGACATGACTTATGAGGAAAACTTGAGGAAACTGGGCTTGCTTAGTCTAGGCAAGAGAAACCTGAGAGGGGATTTAACAGCAGTCCTCATTTCCCTGAAGATGAGGTCAAAAGAGGATGCAGCTAGACTGTTCTCAGTGTTGGCAAAGGACAGAACAAGGAGCAATGGTCTCGTGTTGCATCAAGGGAAGGTTAGGTTAGCTATTAGAAATTATTTTCTTACTAGGAGGGTAGTAAAACAGTGGAACAGATTACCCAGAAAGGTGGTGGAAGCTCCATCCTTGGAGGTTTTTAAGATGCAGTTAGATAAAGTTTTGGCTGGAATGATGTAGTTGTGGGTGGTTCTGCTTTGAGCAGGCAGTTGCACTAGATGACATCCTAAGGTCCCTTCCAACTCTGATTTCTATGATTTCATGATTCTATGCCCCCATGAACTGGGGATCATTTGAGGGCTCACTGGGGCAGCCTGTAGTGGCACATTTCCCTGCTAGCCCTTGTCCTGTCCTAGTGGCTGCTCATTGTTCACACCCCTTGAGTTCCAGGGAGTGGAGAAGGAAAGCCCTGGCCCACCCCAAGACAGCCTTCTGCCTTGCCCCCATTCTGGCAAGTCCTACCCACTGAGCCACCAGACACCTTGTACATTTCTGAACTGTGGTTACCAGTGGTTAATTGAAATTTTCCCATGGTCATTCCTGGAAACATGAAGACTGGCTGGCCAGGTCACAGGATGCAGACTGGCCTGGAAGTGGAAGCTAGTGAGAATGGGGGAAAAGAAGGCAAGGGGCTGGATTAGGCCTTCTCACCCTGGCCTGCTTATTGGAGCAGTAGGGACAGCACCCACATCTTTTCCTGACCAGCTGCCCACGGCTGGAGCAGCTGGTGGCAACACATTTCCATGCCAGCCCCCAGCCCATCCTAGTGGCTGTTCACTTCCTGTCCCCTTGCCCTGGCCTATCTTGAACCATGGGGAGTGGAGGAAAGCCCAAGGTTGGGGTTTCAGCCCTCAGCCACCTGTGACTGGCACTTTGAATGGTGGCACATTTTCCTGACAAACACCAGCCTGTCCCAGAGGCTGATCACTGCCCACCATTACTGAGCCCTGGGGAGTGAAGGAGAACCATGGGTAATGGACGAGGGCCCTGGCTTCCTCAAACAGTCCTCACACCCTGCACCCCTTCAGCAAGTCCTGCACACTGAGCCATCAAACACCCTTGTACATTTCAGAAAAAAACCATTGTTATTGTTACTAGTGCTTAACTGAAAATGTCCCTAGGTTGCTCCTGGCAGCATGGAGGCTGGCTGGCTAGGTCAGAGGGCATGGCCTGGTCCAGAAGTGGGGGATAAAGGGAAGGTTGGGGTGTGGGAGGAACAGAATAAGGTAGGGGGGCATATCAGATCCTCATGATGTGGAATGTCCTTCCCTGGGCATGGGCAGTATCTCCCCTAAAGCACCTCCCCCCACACTGCTCATAGATCCCAGCCACCCTAGGAATTATGATCCACACCCCTCACATTCCAATCCCAAATCCCAATTTATTAAAAGATGAGACCATCTTTCATATACTTCCTCTTTATTTCATTTTACATTTTTTAAAATTCTTTTTATTTATCTTTCAGTGTCTGACTTCCTTGATTTTACCACTCATCCCCTATCCCCATTTCCCTTCTACCACCCTTTTAATTACCCACCTCCTTCCCATTAACTTTCTGCCTTCCAGCATCATGTTTCTGCCCACTCAACCCAACTCTCTGACACCCTGCCCTCTCTCCCCCACCTAGAGCAGGGATAGAAGACTGTCTTGGTTTACCAGCTTCTAGTGCAAAGTCATAGCTGTGCAGGTGATGGACAGTCAGACAAGGTTTTTAGCTTTAATGCATAACTGCTCCAAATATGAGCTAGCACTAACACTATTAACTTTTGAGAAGCTCAGAGTACAAGGTCCCTAGATTGAGTCAGCATATTCTGGATATGTCTACACAGGCATTTGTGCTGGCTTACATTTACTGCACAGTAAGTTATTGCATAGTAAGTGGGAATAGGCTTGGATCTACACATGCAGGAGTTAAAGCACATTAACACTGTGTTTGGACTGACTTACTGTGCAGTAAGGTGTCTACACATGTGTTACTGCACAGTAACTAATCGGGTGTAAATTTGATATCTGTTTGATGCAGGTATCAAATTTACACTAACGTTGGCATAAGTTCCATATTAACTGCACAGTACAGGTGTGCACATGTAGACATGCACCAGTACTGTACATTAATTTTGGTTACTGCACAGTAACGTGCATGTGTAGTCATGACCTCTAAGTTAAACAAAGTATATGCTATCCATTTTTAAAATCTCTGGTTAAGTTTATTTTTTTTTCCCATAAAATGAGAATTAATCAGGCAAAAATCTTCTTATTATATTGTAACAGGTAAATAGTTCTAATTGTACTAGGTTTATTCAATAATTCATATATATTATTCCATGCCAAAACTGTCAGTGACATCAATAAAACTGTAATACCAAGCAAAAATGGTCCTGGGTCACTGGGGCAAACTTTCCACCTTTGTGTATAGGTATGTTGGTACCAACCTTTTTCTAAAAAAAGATTGCCCATGTACATCAAATATACATACAACTTGTTTTGCACATACAACCAGTTTTGTATGCAGGAGCAAAAAAAGCAGAAATGAAGTTGTGACCACAACTTTGGTCAGCAATAGTTTGAATAGCATTTTTCTAAACCATTTCATTATTATGTACAATTATCCTTGAGTTGCACCTTTTAATGGTTATCTTTGGTTTGAGGTGGCAAACTCTTTCTGTTTTTGGAGACTCATGAAAGACAGACGTTGTTGCCAGAATACTGAAATCATGACAGATGGAAAGTAAATGAGGGATAAACTAACCTGCTAAATAATGTGACATGAAATTTAGCATTTAAATTCCCATCTGGAATGCCTTTACACTCAAATAGTCTTCTGGGGCTTGAGGATGGCTTTACACAATGTGCTGCACATTTATGAGTCTGTAATGCAATTTCAAGTCCTTGGCAATGGACCCTGGCACACATGACTGCTCAACTGATATCAAAACCTCAGGGACCACAGACGGTAGCAATTATATATCCTCACAGGGTGCTCATTGCTTTTTAGGTTTTAGGCATTATTATTGTAGAAAGCTGCACAGCCGTGTTTCCTAATAGGCAGTAGGAACAGATCAACTCTTACATTATTATCCTGTTCCAGTTTCAGCACTTTGTGACTGTTCATTTCTTTTTATTACATTTTTGTTTACTGCAAATGAATTAGATTTATTTTATAAGCATCATAAAACCATACAAGGTGTAGTCAGCTTTCTCAGAAACCAATTTTACTGCTTTTTGAACACAAATAAACCTACTAGATTTGTCCATTGACCTATGTACCTCTGAGATATTCTGTAGCTTATGAAAAAGTTGGTGCGTGAAAGGTTAACATCCAATATTATTTATTTGAATCAGCAGCAGGATTCCTGTGTGGTTGGTCCAGACAACTAAATATCATCTAAAATGAATTCCCTCCCTGACCCTGCTACTCACTTTGACCTTGGACGGGTCACTTGATCTTTCTGGGTACGTCCAGATAAGCGTGCATGTGTCTTTTGCAGCATCTTAAAGAAGATGCATGCCAGGACCAAAAAAATGTTCCCTGCACTGCATACTTTCAGTGTGGGAGCAAAATTTGATACCTGGTTATTCATGTATCAAAAAATACCCTGGATGAAAAAAATGGGGCAGGACATGGTCCCCAACCATGCCCTGAAACAACCCAGGAGTTGGTCCTTCAAGAGAAACACTCTGGTTTCTGGTCAGAGCATCTCTATGCTACGCCTGCTGCCCTGGGTGCAGTAACAGGTAAGTTAGGGGCATAGGGGTGGAGGGTACATGAGTGTGAGGAGTGGTGGGGGATGTCAGGAAGAGTCATGAGTGGCAGGGGGTGTTGGGGGTGTGGAGAGTGCTGGGGAGGGATATCCCATCTGTTGGTGGGTTTGTGGAGGGGGCTCAAGTAGGGGGGTGCCACACACCTGCCCCCCAACCCAGCCCTGCAGCACTGGTGGCAGCAAACAGTGGGGCTGGGGGCTGGCTGCAGGCACAGCTGCTTGTGATGCAGTGCTGTGAGCCTTGGGCTCTATACATGATGAACAGTCCTGGCCTGGCATAGATTCACGGATTCATAGATGTTAGGGTTGGAAGGCACCTCAATAGATCATTGAGTCCGACCCCCTGCATAGGCAGGAAAGAGTGCTGGGTCTAGATGACCCCAGCTAGATGCATATCCAACCTCCTCTTGAAGA
>JAGPOW010003182.1:31620165-31631762 GCA_030014935.1 Caiman crocodilus
ATCTGACCCCGGTGCTCTTTCCTGCCAAGGCAGGGGGTCGGACTAGATGATCTGCCCAGGTCCCTTCCGACTCTAGACACTATGATACTATGATAATAACAGTCCCTGAGAGAAGCAAGAGAGGTAAGAGAGCTCAGAAACCCTCTTGGCTCAGCAAGGGCATTCAGCAGTGCGTGAGGACTAAAAGGGAGGCATACAACAAGTGGAAAGGAGGAACTATCACAAAGGAGGAGTACTCCTCCTTCGCTCGTGAGTGTAGGAGGGCTATTAGGAAGGCCAAGGCAGATAGAACTCAGACTAGCGTCCAGGATGAAGGACAACAAAAAGTCCTTTTTCAAGTATGTTGGGAGCAAGAAGAGGGCACCAGGCAATGTAGGGCCCCTGCAAGACACAAACGGTAATCAGTGGCCATGCCAGACAAGAAAGCTGATATTTTTAATAGTTTCTTTGACTCTGTTTTCCTGAACAGGGACTAGGATATCCCACCTACCAGAGGTAGGGACAATCTTGGGGATAGCTCTATCAAGCCTTCAGTCAGGGCATATGTAGTTAGGGATCTTCTGGAAGGGCTAGACATTTTTAAATCTGCAGGTCCAGATGCCCTCCACCCAAGGATGTTGAGGGAGCTGGCAGGGGTAATCGCGGAGCCTTTGGCCCGGCTGTATGAGCATTCATGGTCATCTGGACAGGTGCAAGGGGATTGGAAACTGGCTAATGTGGTCCCAATTTTTAAGAAGAGGAGGAAGGAGGACCTAAGTAATTATAGGCCTGGAAGCCTCACCTCAGTGCTCGGGAAGCTCTTGGAAAGGATCATTAAGGAGCATATCTGTGGGGGGGCCTGCAGGGGAGATTATGCTAAGGGGCAATCAGCATGGGTTCACCAAGGGCAGGTCCTGCCAGACCAACCTCATTGCCTTTTATGACCAAGTAACTCAATCCTTGGATGATGGTGTTGCTATGAACATAGTCTCTCTAGACTTTAAGAAGGCCTTTGACACTGTCTCTCACCCCATCCTCATCAATAAATTAAGTGACTGCAGCACTGATGCCTGCACAGTTGACTGGGTAAAAAATTGGCTGATAGAGCACACCCAGAGAGTAGTGGTGGATGGGTTGTACTCAACCTGGTGACATGTGAGCAGTGGGGTACCCCAGGGCTCGGTCCTAGGGCCTGCACTGTTTAACATCTTCATCAGCAACTTGGATGAGGGGGTGGAAAGCACAGTGTCCAATTTTGCTGATGACACTAAGATGTGGGGTGAGGTGAACACACTTAAAGGGAGAGAGAGGCTGCAACTAGATTTAGACAGATTACAAAAGTGGGCAGATAAGAATAGGATGGGGTTCAACATAGACAAATTCAGGGTGCTGCACCTTGGGAGAAGGAATCCACAGCATGCATACAGGCTGGGGAGTTCCCTTCTTGAAAGCACAGAGGTGGAAAGGGATCTCGAAGCCATTACTGACTCCAAGATGAGCATGTGCTGCCAATGCCAGACTACAGCCAGCAAGGCCAGCCATACCTTGTCATGTATCCAAAGGTGCATCTCAAGCTGGTCCAGAGAGGTGATACTCCTCTTTGTGACTTTGATCAGGCCACAGTTGGAGTATTACATACAGTACTGGGCGCCGCACTTCAAAAGGGATGTGGCCAACCTGAAGAGGGTTCAGAGGAAGGCCACCCACTTGGTGAGAGGGCAGCAGGATAGGCCCTATAAGGAGAGACTGAAGGACCTGAATCTATTCAGCCTTGGCATGAAGTTTACAGTTAGGGTGGCCAAAATCTGGAACCAACTTCCCAGGGAAGTGGTCCTCACCCCTACCTTGGACAAATTCAAGAGGAGGTTGGACGATCACCTGGTTGGGGTCTTGTGAACCCAGCATTCATTCCTTCCTGTTGCAGGGTGTCAGGCTAGATGATCTGTTCAGGTCACTCCTGACCCAGCTACTATGAAACTCTAAGATGCTGGGTGCTCTCCTTCCTGCAGGAGGCAGGGTACCCCATGGTATTCTTGCAGGAGACCCTGACTACTCCAGCTGATGAACCTAATTGGTGTCTGAAGTGGATACCCTGTTTTCCCTACGCCTGCAGCCTACGGTTCTTCAGGATGTTGAGGTGGTGCCAAGCTGCCTGCTGAACCTCTGGGTCCAAGTGCAGGTGCTGGTCCCAAACCTTCTGAATATGTACACCCCAGCAAAGAACCCAGAGTTGGCAGATTTTTTCTGCCAGGCAGTCAGTTACATCAACATCCTCAACCCTTATGAGTGCCTGGTCCTTGGGAGGACTTTAATATCGCCCTAGATACATGAAACAAGTCAGGAAGGGAATGGCCTCAGGTTGCTATGGGTATCCTTGGGGAGATCCTGATGGAATACTTCCTGCTGGATGTCTGGCGTGCCTGTCATTATGCTGCCCCCTCTACCTTCACCTATGTGAGAGTGGGGGATGAAAAGGTATGCCACTCCCAGTTCGAACAGGTTTATATCTCTTTGCTGCACTTTTTCCAGGCCCATTCCTCTGCCATCCACCTAACCCCTTTCAGTGATCACCACCTTGTCTGAGCCCAGGCCATGCTAGAGCCTGGGCATCTGGTGTTGGCCTACTGGCATTTCAGTACAAGTCTGCTAGAAGAATTGGGCTTCAAATAGGCCTTCCAGGAGTTCTGCCTTACTTGGATAGAGCAATGGAAAGCTTTTTGCCTCAGGCTGGAGATGATGGGACATGGGGAAGGTGCACATCCTGCTTTTTTGTTGCAGCTACACTTGGGGGCACATCCTGCAGAGGTGGACAGTCCAGGTGCAGCTTGAGTGGGAAGTGCTGGAGCAGGAGAGGTGCTTGGCCTCCAACCCAACCAATCAGTCTCCCTCTATGGAGACTGTCAGGAGACATGGGAAGTGCTTTGTGCTCTGCATGACCACCAGGTTTGTGGTGCATTTGTTTGCTTGCATATCCAGCTCCTTCAAGAGATGACCCATAGCTTCTGCTTCTTCTATTCCCTGGTGAGGAGGCAAAGGGCCAAGAAGTATATCACCTGCCTTCTGGTGGGTGACAGCATCCTCGTCACGGATCCAGGTGAGATGCACTGCCATGCACGGGCCTTCCCTTCTATAAAAAGCTCTTCTCCCTGGATCCAACCAATGCTGAAGCCTGTCAGATCCTGTGAAAAGGACTCTGTAACAGGGAACCCTAGACTTGTCACCAGAAGACAGGTCAGTCCCTTTAAGGCCGGAACTTTCTGGGCACAGAGGGCCAGTAAGGAGGGACTGAGCCTGGCCAGCTAGTCAGCTGACTGGAATAGGCAGGACAGGACTATCAAATCCCTGGGCAGAACGGCAGTAGGGGACCCAGCAGCCAAAGGGGAAGGATTGCTTTCCAGAGCTCTGTGGAGAGGCTTGGTGAGCAGTCCAAAGGCTGAAGGAAGGGAACGATGAAGGACCTTGGAGGAACATCAGCAACCCCAAAAGAAAGACCATAGTCAATGGTGGGGAGCCAAAGAACGGATTCTGTGTAAATGTAAACTGGCTTGCTGCCTTCTTTAATCACCTTTTTGGGAGGCAATTATTGTACATGCACAGGACTGTTCATATTTCTTTTTTTTTATTGAATAACACCCATGGTTTGGGTGAGCCTATTAAGGGAAGGAGGAGGCCTCATTTTGGGGCCCACTACAGAGTGGGGACCCCGGTGCCAGCAATGGCATTATTTTTTGGGAGCAGAGACCCCAACACCAGTGCACAGTGCAATGAGGGCACAGCTTTTGGGGGTACATAGGCCCTGGAGCCAGTGGGGGCACAGGATTTTGGGGTGCACTGATCTTAAAAGGCCAGGGTGGTCTAGTGCACCTGAGGTGCCATTTTATTTGTTTTTTTCCCTTAGATGGCTCCAGATTACAGCAGAAAAAAGGGCTGCAATCCTCAAGACACCAGAAAAGGCTAGAACCACAGAGTCAAACCCTGTTGGTGGGCATAGATGGGGAGGCCTAGCTAGAGAAAGACTAGAGTCAAGACCCGTGGGCAAAAGGCCCCAACGTATGAAATACAATAGGCAGTCTCCCACTTACAAGAAGATCAGCATAATAATTTCCATCAAGATTTGGCCGGAGAGTAAAGAGCAGGTGATAAGAACCTTAAAGAGGACTCCAAGGGTGCCCCGCATAAAGTGCAAATTAACAGGAAAGATGGTGCTGGGGAGGTTGACCTTTTTACAGACTCCCACAAATCAGTGCAAGCAACCAGGACCAGCTGGAGGCTCTGCTCATTCTGCCTGAGTTTTCAGCTGCCCTTCACCTGTTGCCTGGCAACAAGGTGCTGGGAATAGGTGAGCTGACCGCAAACTTCTACCGGGCCTTCTGGGATATCCTCAGCCCAGACTTTGCTGTGGTCTGGTTTGAATCTGTGTGGGGAACTCCCCCTGTCATGCCAGAGGTCTGTGATGAACCTCCTGCCAAAGAAAGGGGATCCCCATGACCTGAGAAACTGGTGTTCTGTGTTCCTCCTCTACATGGACTACAAGGTGGCAGTGAAGGACATCTCCCTGCGCCTGTGGTCTGTACTGATAGACGCGATCCATCCCAACTGGACATATACTGTGCCCAGATATTCCATCTTCAACAACCTGTACCTGGTTCAGGACCTTCTGGAACAAATGCACTGGGAGGGTTTGTCTTTCACCTTCCTATCCCTGGACCACTAGAAGGTATTTGACAGAGTTGATCGTGGATACCTCTCAGGCGCACTGCAGGCCTTTTGCTTCAGGACCTGATGTGTGAAGGCTTTCCAGGTGCTGTATGCTTCTGCAGAGTGTTTGGTCAAGATCAACTGGACCCTGATAGAGCCCATCCTGTTAAGAAGATAGGTGTGTCAAGGCTGTTCATTGTTAGGCCAGCTGTATACCTTGGCTATGGAGCCTTTCCTCATCCTCCTGTGGAGCTGGGTGGTGGGGTTGATGTTCTGGCTGTCGGCAGTACAGCTGGTCCTGTCAGTGTATGTTGCTGATGCACTACTCATGATCCAGGACTCAGGTGACCTGGCACAGGTGGAGGCCTGCCAGGCATTCAGCAGCTTCCTCTGCCTGGGTCAACTGGGTCAACAGCTTTGGCCTGGCACTGGGTGCTAGGTGGCAAGTGGGCTCACTCCCATCCATGCTCTGTGGGATCCACTGGAGCATGGGCTCACTGTTCTACTTGGGGGATCTACCTGTCCCCCACAGACCCCTCCCCACTGGAGAACAGGCACCAGCTGGAGGCAAAGATAATGGAACAGCCTGGGAATGGGCAAGGCTCCTGATGTCTCTCCCTGCATGGGAGTGTACTAGTTCTGAGTCAGATGGTCCTGTCCATGCTTACACACCCTGTCTGTGCCCCTGAGGTCCTGGCAGGGATCCAGAGATGGGCACTGGAGTTTTTCTGGCCAGGACAGCACTGGGTCACTTTGGAGGTCCTCAGCCTCCTCTTACAGGAGTGCAGCTATGACCTGGCTTGCCACTTCAGTCAAGTCCTGATGTTCCGCATTGAGGCCATGCAGTAACTTCTATACAGTGTCCATTCAGCAGGCAGCCCTGCACTTGGACATGGAACCACCTGGGGTGCACCTTCCTCCACCACTTCCAGGGGCTCCAATATGATTGGCAGCTCCTCAGCCTGTGGGGCTTCTCCCTGCGGAACCTGCAAGGGCTGCCAGAGTTCTACCAGGACTTTCTCTGGGCCTGGAGGCTTGTCTCCACCCCCAGGTTCCCTGTTGCACTCGCCCAGGGTGTTGACCTGCTTGCTGAGCTTCTCCTTTGGAACCCCTAGCTGGAGGTATTTTCAGCAGAGGTGCCCTGGTTGCAACAGAGGTTGATTATGGCTGGTGGCACCCATATCGGAGACCTCCTGGATTACAATAGCCAAGAGTGGGTGGACCCCGCTGCACTGGCCCAATGCATGGATCTACCCATGACACATGCAATCTGTTGTCTGGTCCAGGAGGTGAAATCTGCCCTACATTCTGATGCCCTTGTTCTTGTCAACCAGGTCCTGCGCAGTGGCAGTCCCCACCCCCCTGTGTCCACCAGCCCAGTGGAGTTTGTTTTGGGACCGGCACCTCACTTGGCCTTGCAGCAATCCCAGCTCCACTATATGAGCCAGTTGGAAGATACCAGACTGGTCACCTTTTCCACTGTCCATCACTGCCATCTCTACACGCTCATGTGTCCTGCTCACACAGGACCTGCTTGGCAAGATCATGGCTGGGGCACCCCAGTGACTGAGTCTGTACTCCACCCTCATTACATGAGCTACTGAGGACCTCAGTTTGTGGCTTCTCCATGGAGGCATCACCACAGGTGTATATGTGGTAAGCTTTACATGCACCGCTGTCTCAGGCCCCTTCTGTGGACAGAGGCAGACCCTGGTGTGCATGATCTTGGAGTGTGCCAGGCTACAGCCCTCCACCTCCACCTCCAGAACTTACTCCTGAGGTTCTGGTTGAATTGCACCCCCCCCACACACACACCTTTTTGTTTTTGATCACCCCATCCATGGACTCACCAAATTCTGGGACCTCCTGGTCAATCTCCTCCTGGCTCTGGCCAAGTGGTCCCTGTACTTAATCAGGAAGAAGGTTCTGGCCAGGAAGGTTCCCAGAAATTGTGGGGCTGCTTTCCTCTCACTTGTCCTTGAACATTTCTGGGCAGAACATCCACCAGCTCTTTGGATGCCTTTGAGGAATAGTAGGTGCAGCCTTGGGGGTTCTGCTTGGTGTCCCCCCTCATGTGCACTTATTTTCATGTTTTGACCCTTTCACCCACATGACACTTCCACCCTGTTTTTGCCTTACTTGCCCCAAGCATTTTGTTGTGTTATTCATTCACTGACCGCACACTGTAGGGGTCATTAATTAGTTGGGTGGGCCTTATTGCCCATGGTATTTAGGTAACACAAATAGACAAGAGCTCCTGAGGGCCAGGCACTTGGTATCAGGGGGCACTACCCTTTGTGCCAGATGGACTGCTGAAGCAGCATCTCCAAATCACTTTTTAAAATACCCCAAAATTTACATTCATCCAAATTTGGACAAAAGACCATTATATAGAGAGGGATGTTGGGTTGGTGTGTGGATAGGGGTGGGAGGATTGTGAGGGGGCTGTGGGTGTGTGGGGTATTTCTCAGGAGTGGTGGGTTCCCTGCTCCCCCACAAGTTGCAGCCCCCACCCCAGAGCACATGGACTGCCCCCCCCTGCAGTGTCCCAGTCCCTCTCCCCATGCATGGCCCACAACTTACCACTGTGGCATCAGTGGGCAGAGGGTTCTTAGGGCCCCGTGCTGCCAGTCACCCCCATGGTGTGGCACAGGCCCAATGGGCTCAGAGCTGGTGCTACTTGTACTGCTCATAGCAAGATGGGACCATCTTGCTGCAGCACTGCACAGCCCTGTGCCACTTTAGAGAGCACAGGGGCCAGTGGTACCATCAACCAGGGCTTGGTGTGCTTGTGGAGACTGTGTGTCAAGATGGCCTAGGTCCTACCTCCAGTGGCAGTGCTGCCAGACTCATGGTGCCTGCAGGGAGGAGGTGCATGGTGGGACCCAGCCTGGTGCAGCTCATTAGCATGACTTGGCACTGGACCAGTGGCACTGGGACATGTTGCCCAGTTGGGGGCAGTTGGGGGTCAGAAGCAGAGGGATCAGGGAGCATGTGTGCCACACATGCACGTGTGCTCCCTTGCCTTGGCAGTGGAGGCAGAAGCAGCAGCAGGCAGTGAACATTGGTGGCAGTAGCCAAGGAGACAGCAGAGGGGGCAGCAACAGCTGATTCCCCCTAAGGTAAGAGGGGCAGAGGGTACAGCAAAGCTGAGGCAGATCCAAAGGGAAAGCCCTTTGGAGCCCTCTTAGCTTGCCTGACAGGGAGCTGTGCTCCTGAGCTGCACGCGGACAGCGTGCATGAACAGTGAACGCAAACAGGCACACTCTGTAAGGGCGCTCTGGTGTTTGCTGCAGTGTTCACATAAGGCAGGCACGATGTAGCAGCCCAGAAGGACACCTCCAGCAAGCGAGAGCATTAGACGCAGCTCTGCAGACATGGTGCAGGTGCGAAGCACCGCTATCAGGGGCCTCGCCCTGGCACTGCCACGTGCCATGGGCTCTTCTGAGGCCTCCACCCAGATGGAGTTCATGGCAGGGTTGGCTGCCCCTTGCCCCCCTGTTTGTGGGGGGGGGCTTGGTGATATCCTGGGGGGTGGGGCCTGGTGGTCCCCCTGCCTGTCCCTCCTGTGCCCGGCTTGGGGCCCTGGAGGAGCAGGTGAGGGAGCTCCAGGCTGAGGTGAGCAGGCTGAGGGGGATCAGGGATGCAGAGGATGAAATTGGTGTCTATCTCTGTTCTCTGCAGGCCCGGTCACCCACTGTACACCCCACAGGAGACGCATCCAATGCAGGAGTGGCAGAAGGTGTCCAGATCCAGAGCTGCTCAGCCCAGAGTGGGGGAAGCTACCCAGGTACACCTGGGGAACAGGTCTGAGGCCCTGGCAGCTGTGACAGGAAGACAGAGCAAATGCCTCCAGAGGGGACGATGCCACTCCCCATGCAGCATGGAATGGGCAGAGAATGAACACCAGCAGGAAGAAACGCCAGGTCCTCATCATCGGAGACTCCATCCTATGAGGACTGGAAGGTCCCATCTGCCAGCCCGACCCCATGACCCGGGAGGTCTGCTTCATGCCTGGGGCTTAGGTTCGGGACATTACTGAGAAGATCCCGACCTACATCCGACCTGCAGACGAGTACCCCATGGTTGTCATCTGCATGGGAATGAATGACGTGGCCAGGGCAACCCTACCCACATTATGAAGGACTTCAAGGCTCTGGGGGCCAAGCTTAAGGAGACAGGGGTGCAGGTGGTATTCTCCTCCCTTCTTCCAGTGAGTAGGCAGGGACAGCGACATGAGGTCTGCATTGGTGAGGTCAAAAAGTGCTTACAGAGTTGGTGCCACCAGGTGGGCCTTGGATTCCTCGTAGATAATGACCCATACTTTCAGGCGGGGGACTTTCTGGGGTGGGATGTACTTCACCTCTCTCCTAAAGGCAAGCATGTCTTCTCTTCCAGGTTAGCTAATCTTGTATGGCGAGCTTTAAAGTAGCCTCGCTGGAGGAGGGGGACACAGGAAGATGTGGAGACACCACCCGAGCATGACAGGTGACACATGCAAGGAGTGCCCAGGTAAGAAACAGGGGTCCAGATAGTCTTCCTAATCAGGGGGTGGCATGCACAGCTAAGCAAGGCCTTAAATGCCTGTATACCAATGCTTGTAGTGTGGGGAACAAACAGGAGGAACTTGCCTTCAGAATAGCCAGTTCTAACCCAGACATAGTAGGGATTACAGAAACATGGTGGGATTCATCCCATGACTAGGCAGTTAGCAGTAAGGGCTATAGGCTCTACAGGCAGGCTAAAGAAGGAAGGAAGGGAGGGGGTGTGTCACTCTATGTCAAAGAGCAATACACAATCTCTGCCAGTAAAATGGGGTCAGAGGAGGGGCAAGCTGAAGTGCTTTGGGTTAAGATACAAGGGGGTCATGGGGAAAGAGATTTAATGGTAGGGGTCTACTACAGACCCCCCAACCAAAGGGAGGACTTGCAGAGGCACTTAAGGCAAGGGAAGTAGTTGTCATGGGTGATCTAAATTACCCAGATATCTGCTGGGAGGAGCAGTCAGCCAGGTTGGACTGTTCCAGGAGGTTCCTGGCCAAGATACAGGACCTCCACTTAACCCAGGAGGTGCGCAGAACCACTAGAGGAAATGCCCTGTTGAACCTGGTCTTGGCCACAGGCAAAGATCTGTTAAGGGGGATCCAGGTCCTTGACCACCTGGAATTCATCATCCAGCTCAGGGTGACAAAGGCCTGCAGCAAGGTGGTAACCCTAGACTTCAAGAGGGCCAACTTCAACAAGTTGAAATTGGTGGGAGAGGCACTGGGGTTCTCAAGGGCAGGGGAACTCAGTGCCCAAGATGAGCAGTATTTCCTTAAGGAGACAATATTCAGGGCCCAAGGGATGATGATCCCAACAAAAAGCAAGGGGGGAAAGAGTGCTCAAAAGCCCTTCTGCCTCACCAAGAATGTCTGGGAATGCCTGGTTGCCAAAAAGGCAGTGTACACCCAGTGAAAGGGTGGGACTATCTCCAAAGAACTGTATACTTCCACTGCTTGGGCCTGTAGGGGGGCTGTTAGGAAAGCTAAGGTGGACATAGAGCTAGGACTAGTTTCCAAGATCAAAAATAATAAAAATTCCCTTTTCAAATATTTAGGGAGGATGAAAAAGGAACCAGGAAATGTGGGGCCCCTGCAAGATATGCTGGGCAATCTGGTGGTTGTACCAGAGGAGAAGGCAGACCTCTTTAACAAATTCTTCACCTCCATTTTCTCATGCAGGGACCAGGACTCCCCCACCATGATTCAAGACGGACTCGAGGGGAACGCTTCCAGACCTAAGGTTGAGGAGGACTGGGTTAGAGTGCTTCTGGAGGGGCTGGACATGTTCAAATCAGCAGGTCCAGATGCTTTCCATCCCAGGGTGTTAAGGGAGCTAGCAGGGGTTATTGCAGGGCCCTTGGCATGGCTTTATGAGCGCTCAGGGTGCTCGGTCCAGTTGCCAGATGATTGGAAGATAGCCAATGTGGTCCCCATCTTTAAAAAAGAGAA
Organism: Caiman crocodilus; assembly: GCA_030014935.1. Taxonomy (NCBI): domain Eukaryota; kingdom Metazoa; phylum Chordata; order Crocodylia; family Alligatoridae; genus Caiman; species Caiman crocodilus. Next base: position 31,630,835 of record JAGPOW010003182.1, read on the forward strand.
GAGGGAGGATCTGGGCAACTATAGGCCCATCAGTCTTACCTCAATCCTGGGGAAATTCTTTGAGAAGATCATCAAGGAGCACATCTGTGATGGGCCAGCATCAGGGATGATGCTCAAGGGCAATCAGCACAGTTTCATTAGGGGCAGGTCATGTCAGACCAACCTGATTGCCTTTTACGATCAGGTCACAAAAGCATTAGATGCAAGTGACGCCGTGGATGTAGTCTTTCTGGACTGCAGCAAGGCCTTTAACACTGTTGACCACCCTCCTCATTAAAAAAACTAGGTGACTGTGGCATTGATGCCTACACAGTCAGATGGATTGCAACTTGGCTGAAGGGTCATACTCAGAGGGTAGTGGTGGACGGGTCATATTCAACCGGGGGGGAAGTGGGCAGCAGAGTCCCCCAGGGCTCGGTCCTTGGGCCTGCACAGTTCAATTTCTCAATCAGCGATTTGCATGATGGGGTGAAATGCAACCAGGTTCAATTTGCTGATGAGACTAAAATTTGGGGTCAGGTGGCCATGCTAGTAGGGAGGGAAAGACTGCAGCAAGACCTGGATAGGTTGCAGGGGTGGGCTAACAAAAACAGGACGCGTTTCAATACCAATAAGTTCAGGGTGCTGCACTTGGGCCATAGTAACCAGCAGCAAACTTATAAGATGCGAAAATCCCTTCCTGAGAGCACGGAGGCAGAAAGGGATCTTGGAATCATTATTGACTCCAAGATGAACATGGGCAGACAATGAGAGGTCACGGCTGGCAGGGCTAACCGGATCTTATCGTGCATCCACAGGTGTATCTCAAGTAGGTCCGAGGAGGAGATCTTCCCCCTCTACATGACACTGGTCAGGCCACAGCTGGAGTACTGTGTCCAGTTCTGGGCACCCCACTTCAAGAGGGATGTGGACAACATTGAGAGGGTCC
>JAGPOW010003182.1:31631862-31656386 GCA_030014935.1 Caiman crocodilus
CCTGCCCTATTTCCTGCTGATCACCCCTCAGCAGCTTATAGGCAGCCACCAGGTCCCCCCTCAGCCTCCGTTTACTGAGGCTGAACAGGTTCAGGTCCAGGTCGGGTTCAGGTTCAGGTTATCTATTCACAGTGCCTAGCTGGCCTGTGACATCTCAACCAAAATGTCCTCATGGGAATAATTCCGCAAGCCATGATGGATGGGACAAATTCCCATTGAATAAATCAACCTGATTCGGCCCCATGTAACCAAGGAAGAATTAACCCTCCAGCCCTGGTGAAGATTATTTAGTGCTTCATACAATCACCACCAGCAAAGCTTGCAGTTATTCCTTATAACTGTGGCAGGCAGGGAAATTAGAACAATCCACCCACTAGTCCCATTAGGATTACAAATTGATGATAGCTCAGTGTTGTACTCTAGGGATCATAACACTTGGGCCTGGCAGAAAGATAATGCATGGAAAACATTAAATGTAAAAGGGTGTAGGAGAAAAGAAGGTTTGGGTTACATCTGTGAAGACCAAGCATTGGAGCAGGATGATGAATGTTTTTTCCCACAACCTGAGAACAAGTCTCACTGTTCCTTCGATGTTATCCAAGAAAGGAAATCTGCTATTGTTTATGTGGGCAAAGCATGTGTATGCATGAGAACAAAATGTGATATTGTATTAATTAATGGATATTGGATTCAACCTATGGTGCCTTATATTAATCACTGTTTCTGTAATGTAACCACCATTGTTACTTGTGATCTTAAGTTTACTGTACCTATATGGACCATACAACATTTGAATGCCTACCCTGAGCTCTACAAAGAAGTGTCCCCCATTTTACTAGGAATGAGTCTCATAGCCATTAAAGAACTATTAACTCATCTCTCTTTACAAGCTGAACTGCAAAGACTCAAAACTTTGGGAGAGAATGGCAAACTCGATTCAACACCACGACCAAGAGATCTCTAAGCTAGCAGCTACAGTTAAAAATGCAGGCCATCACTCCTGGTGGGAGGTTTTGTTTGGGTGGACCCCCAATGCAACAGGTCTTTTAAATGTCATGCTTCACCCCACTGTAGTAATCATTAGTTTTCAAATTATACTAGTAATTGGTCTGATGCTACTAGGTTGCTGGATCCAGAGACTGATGCAACAATTGCAATGGATAGAAAATCAGAACCAGTACCATGGAGCAAGGATGTGATGGGGATACTTGCTCAATGCAAACACTCCATCAACGGAAGGAATTGTTACCTCTCAGCTCCATGTTCTTGGGGAATCCTGGCATAGGATGCAGCCTGTTTGACTCACAAAGAATGCTCCCCCCAAACAAAACTGAATAAGATGCAGTGAGAGACGTAAACCCTCCAGATAAGGGTGACAAGAGTTAAACAATTGTCCTAGGGCTCATTTGCATCTGAGATGGAACCAGATGACTACTCATTTACATGGGAGATGGAGAACAGAACGCAGAGACCACAGTGAATTCTGGGATCAGAGAAGCAAGGAGCATTGCATGATGGGGAATCTGTGCTCCAAATGCTAATCAACCCACATTTACACACACCCAGCCCCACTGAAACTGAGTCCTGCAAGATAGCTCCATTGGGGGTGAGGACTTGCAGAAGGGAAAGATATAGCTCCATATAGAAACACAAGTAACACAAGCAGCATATTGATAGAATTACCAAGACCTTAGAAAGATATCCCTAATAAATGAGCACACCCCAAAGTGATGGGCAAATCTGGTAATACCCTGTTGTCAGTGACCATTCACCCACAGGTGAGCTTGACCTGCCCAGTGAGCCACCCCTGCACCATGAGGTTCATGGCCCCCATTATCTCCCTTGTCTTGTGGGACTTGCAGTAGAGCCCACCGATGGCCTGACTGATCACACCAGTGCTCTGTGAGGGAGAGGTAGGCATGATCACCACCTTAGCTGCCCCAGATGTCAGAGGTGAAGTGAAAGGCTATCTGCAGCCCTGACTTGCACAGCTTCTCCCTCAAGTACTCCTTGCATGCCTCATATAGGGAGGGCACCACTGTCCTGATAAAGGTGGTGCATGTGGGCACCTTGTAAGATGGGGCCAGAAGTGCTATGAGCCACCTGAATCCTGGACACTCAAATAGGGAGAAGGGCTTGCTATCCAGAGCATTTCCCCAATGCTCTTGGTGATCTTACTCACCTTGGGAATGCGCCCCCCACTTTCTGTCCACCTTTCCCCCACTTGTCCAGGGTGGCCTGCCTCTGCTTTGGGGGGAAGGGGGCTTTGGAGTGACCAGGGGACTTCCCTTTCAGCACACTTACACTGGTGCCAGGCTGAGCAGGAAGAAGGGCAAGGGAGTGCTGCCTTCTCAGATGAAGCAGCATCACTGTGGTGGAAAAGTGTCTCACATCCTTGTCACAGCTCATGTGCCTTCAGCAGTGCTGGAAAATGACAAACCTGGGATCATCTGCCAGCTAAAAATACTCCCACACTACACTACTCTCCTAATTCTGGTTTGAGGCTGAGGATCCTGCTTTATCCCACTCCTTAGCAGGCTGAGGCTCATCCACAGGAGGAGCTGCCCCAGTTGAGCCACTTGCCTCCACAACCTCAGCCTCCTCTGAGGTGTTACTTTCCAGAGGAGACTTGGGTCTAGGGGAAATTTGAGGGGTGTGGAACACAAACTGAGATTGCCTCTCAGTTCCCAGAATTGCTTGAGCCAATATGCTCAGCATCCCTGGTTCCAGCTCCAGCTCCTCCTCTAGCAGTGGGACGCTCACGCTAAGAGTTGACATTGGGTTGCAGGAGACAGTGATTTCACTGCTGGTGCCTACTTCTGGACTGAGGGAAGGTGATGTAGGTGTAGGGATGTTAGGTGCAGACGCTGCTCCCACCTTCTTATTTCCACTGGCAGCACTTATACCATGGCTGCTCGGAAAGTAAATGTGTCTGTGTTTGGGGCGGGGGGGCTTGCAGCTCTAGCTCTCCCCCTACCGCCTCTCCCTTCCCTGCCAGACAACCTGGCATCTGCCTTTCCAGCACATTTCATATTAATCTTTCCTGTGCTTGTGTGTGCGACTCCTTTTGTGTTGTGCGTTGTATTCCCTCTGTTGTGTGCATGCACTGGACTCTTCTTTGATTGTTTGCTTCAGTGTTAAGAGCTATTTAAAAAATGTATGCTGTCTGTTTGCCTGTCTTCTTCTTCTTTGAATATCTAATTTTTCTTCTTTATATTGTCTGTGTGTGTGTGTGTGAATGTGTCTGCACATGTGTGCAATCTGTGTGCCTCCCTGTACAGTGATGGATCATGCTGACAGGGAAGAAACAGCTTTCTTTTTTCAAAAGTTGCAAAAAAAAGCAAATACAAATTGAAAGAAATGAATTGAATAGTACTAAGAGATGTTAAGCTAACCTAAGATAAGCTAAATCCTACCCAATCATTTCTAACAACAAAAAGAATCAGGCAAGTTCAGCTACTGAGTAAAGAAAGCAAGGTGAGATGCCCAAGTCTGAACATACCTTTCTCATGCAGTTCCTGAGAGGGAACAAGCTTGCAAAAGGCACAGCATGCCTCCAAACAGGGGTTTTATGCTGTTTCTAGGTCCCTCCCCCCAGACACTTTCATTGGAAAGGCAGCCAGAGAAAGATCCTTCTCACTGGCCACCTACACATCAGTCTTCTAACGTTCACTTTCAGTGTCTGAAGCATCCAAAGCTTTTCCATAGCACGTCAGAAGCTCCAACCTGCTTCAGACAGCTTGAATGAGCCAGTGCTTCGCTCCAGGCATGCTGCTTTGGATGCTGAAGCATCTGAAGCAGCCCTGGATCCTAAGTGAAATCCAAAGCCTTGCACAGCCCTAATTTCCAGCTAATATAGACCATAAAGATGAGCTGTTTATTCTAAAATCAGGCAAGTGCTCCAGTGCAGAACGATATCAATTTACAATGAGACGAAAGTGCTCAAGATGTAAAACTAAGGCTATTTTTCCAGGTAACATTAATTTTTCTCCCCAGTATCAGCTGTGTGAATTGATCCTTCTAGATTTTTGGATTTTTGTTAAAAGTTATGTGTGGATGTTTATTAAGGGTTGAATCAAACACAAGGGTGGAGAGAGGAGAATTTTAAGGGGTCAAAGAATAAAAGAAACACAATGAGAAACTGTGTGGATTTTCCATCAAGGACAAGAAGCCTGGGGTTAGGCACCACAGTCCACAGAGACCAGTGTGCCTCTAATGCACTGCATTACTTTTTTTCCCACATGGCACTGTAGCAGAATGCTATCTCTGTCTCTCCCCAAAAACTCTGTTCTGTGACAATTTGGTTTGTATGGACCTTACAGAGGGTACACACCCTACCCTAATCTCTTTCGGTAACCTGAGTGGGATACATTTCTGAGGGAGGGGGAAATCCTGCTCCCTCTTCCTATGTGACGAGGTGAGAGGCTTGGGCTCCCTAGTGTTCTGCACACTCTGCCAGTCTGCCTAGCAACCAGTGATGCATTTCAAATTGGTTGGCATGCAGCAAACAGGTGATGGCCTACATTGGAACAGGTAAATGAGGTCATAATGTCTATATAAGTTAAGGACTGCCCAGGAGGGGGAGTAGTAGCCATGATGAAAACTGAAGAAGAGCTGGACCGTCTGAAACTTGCTGTCTCTGGAAACTCATGATTCATGAACTGCTTGCCTCCAGAGGGAATCTCCACCTGCCTCTGAATGATACTTGTACGTAAGATACCCAAGATCTAACCAGATATACAGCTTGCAGTAACTCAGATGCATAATCAAAGGCTGCCCCAGACATCCTGTTTGCTCTATAGGATTTCTATGATTCAGCTCTATTCTGTACCCTATTCCAACCCTACTCCTTGTAACTAATAAAGTTCTCCTTTGTACCTAGCATGAGAGACTTATTGGGAGAGGGGCTAGATTATGCCTTGAGGTCCCCTTGGTTCATCTGACTAAGGGAGACCACTATTTGTGCTTCAGACTAAGGGAAGCACCCCACGTTCTTGAAGTGAGTTGGGTATCCTTGAGGCCTACTAGGCTCTGTTTCCCAGAGGGCACAGTGCCAGGATCATGCCAGTCCCTGGGTGGTGGCAGCACTACCCCCAGGCTAGTGAGTGTGATCCAAGAAGGGAGTCGGCTGGACATAAGGTGCCCCTGAGGGAGGCACTCGAAGCCTGGAAGGTGGTCAGGTGCATTAAGATATGTGGCTCGCCACAGACATCATACTTCACTTAGGATGTTCCAGTTTGCTTTCCTGCCACAATATTAAATTATCTTATATGGCTAGAGCTAGAAGGAGAGTGTGCAGGGAAAGTGACATCTCACTGGCTCAACACTGCCTTTCACATTATCCTTCTGATGCAAAAGGGTAGAGACATAGGGGTTTGTTTGATTAGAGAGACAGTATGTTACCAAAGCAGTCTCTCCTCTTCATCCCCACATCCCCTACCCAGTTTATATGGATGTAGCCCAGGTGTACTCAGGTATATACTCCCCTTTCGCAATTGAAGGGAACTGTTAACTTGCAGGTGTCCTGTGGTGAACTGCAGACCACTCAGTTTCCCTTCATCCCTACAGAACCAGGCCAGCAAAGTCAGCGGACTTAACTATATACACATTTATTTACATTAACTTATCACAAGGGGAAAAAAAACATAGATATAAACCTATATGATATCCAAGCAAATAACACAAACAATACACTCTGGGTAAATGCCATAAAACCTCCAGATCCAAGCAAGTCACAGGTAAGTATCTGATCTGAAACAGGTAAAACCCAAATAAACACAGATAACCAACAGATAAACTATAGGTAAGTATAGGTGAACAATGAATAAACCACAAATCAATACAAATAAACAACATATGAATAACAGTAAAAGGGAGTCCCAGCAGAGCCCTAGTCAAAGTTATAAATTTAAGACTCTACTCATCTACTAAATTTACAAACGTGAGAATTCACAAAATATAAGGCACGACATCATACAATGCAAGAAAGTCAAGGATAACTTAACCCCCAGGGGAAACCCCCATACCCCTTGGACCTTTGCCCAAGACTTTCAAGGAAGCCAGTAACTTCAGGGGGGAGAGGGGGCTCCCAGTGGGACCTCCACTTTCAGGAGCCCTAACTAATCATGTGGGTCTCCCCCTCCCCTGTGGGAATCCTTTTTTCCAGCAACTTGCTGTGCCCAGGACTGGAGGGTGGCTCTCATCCTCTGTGCCAAGCTGTTTCTCTCACTTGCAGTGGGCTTCAAGGCTTGTTGTCTGCCAGAATAGGGCTCTGCTATGCAGGGCCTCTGGCTCAGCCCTGCCTGCTGGCTCAGTAGCCCAAGTACTGTCTGGCTCCCTGCACTCCAACTTTTCTTATGGGTTGGAGGCCTGGGTCGCCTCGTGCAGCACTGGAGCTCGATCCACTCCTGGACCCTCTATGTAGTGTCAACTGCACAGAGCTCCTGCCCAATGTCAGCAGCTATAGATCCAAGCTGCCTCAAGCAACTCCCAGGGTCTCACCCCCTGTGCAGGAGGAGGTTGGGGACCTGAGACACCCATGTGGCTCCAAGGATCCTGCTCCATGCACCAGCCTGTGCACCATGTCTCTGGCTGCATGCCAGAGATTGCCGACCTGAGCTGCTTTACACAGCTCCCAGGATCTGGGCCCAATGTGCCATTCTGCACAGGAGATCCTAGCTATTAGAGCTGTCTGCCACTCCCTGGTGATGGAAGTCTTTTGGGCTCCTGCTTCACTCTGCTGAGCAGCTCTCCTCAGTTCTTTTAAGCCCCACTCATCTTTCTTTTCCATCTCCAATGAATCTCTCACATGCTGGACACACAGCTACTTTTATTCTCTTCAGGAGGCTCCACCCCTGAAGTTCTGACAGACTAGCAGAGTGCAGGGTTGAACCAGGTCTGGGGCTTCTTTCTTGTTTTTCTCTCTCTCTTTGCCCTGAACAGGGGTGGGGCAAAGGCCCTCCCAACAGTTACCTGATTGGTGGATGGGCTCCACCAATCATGAATAGGATTCTCCAAACCTGGAGATGCTAGGCTGCATTGGTAAGTTCACTACATGGACATAAGCTTAGACTGGAGAATATCACCTACTGGAGGAGGCCTACGTTCATCAAATACTTCCAGGTCCATCAGGACAAAATTCTTATTTTTAATAAACATTGATACAAGTGCACAAAAACAGCTATGTGGTCACAATTTTGTCACATAAAACAGTCTTAAAGGAAATGGAAGTTGTATTTTCTGACTGCAGTTGAATACATGTTCATTAAATTATGTCCTTCCCTCATTTATTTCTATTACCAGCAGCTTCCGAAATTTGAGATTAAGTCACTCTTTCCAGGGTGAACAGGAAAAGAAGCATCCTAATGCCAATAGCACCTACATTTCTATGCAGTATTTTTTCTTAGGTGTCCAGATTGTAGCCATATTGGTCTGGAGGCAAAAGGAATCAAAACTCATGGCAGAGGTGATATATTTTATCAGACCAACTAGATATTTGCACCAAAAAAATCTTTACTTGCAAGCTTTCAGGCACAGGCCCCTTCATCAGGCATAAGAGATTGCAAAGATTGCAGAAGTTTTCCTAGCTAGAAATGAATTTTCATTTATATCCAAGAGAACTTTTACAATCTTTGCAATCTCCTATGTTTGATGAAGGCTGCCTGTGCCACAAAGTATTTCTTTTATTTCTCTTTGCTTCTAGGTTTCATAAAGTAATTAGATACAGATGTTGTTTTTGTTTATTCATTTGCCCTTTTTTTCTTGCTCACCATGCTTTGGTGAACTTCCCCTTTTCAGTCATTTTTTCTCAGACATTAACCATCAATTCCCAAGCCAATTTATTTTTTCTTAGATTAGGAGATATGTTGGGACAGTTTCTTTTGTCTACTTTACCATAGTCCAAGGATCCAGATGAAAACAACATGGGAGAGCCTTTGTAGATTCCATTTTAGGATTATCATTTTATATTTATATTATTGGAACAAATGACTAGTGAAGAAATTAAAACCTGAAGATATTCAGGGGTATGACTTGAAAGAACTCACTTTGGATACCTGTTCATCAGGTAGATTCCATCATAGCATATCACAACAGGCATGAAAATGATGACAATATAAGCCTACATAAAAATGAATATTAAATAATGTTCTGTGGATGTGGGTTAACTAATTAGCTCCACAGTAAAGTGTCTCCATCTACACGTGTGCCTCTATTAGGGTACAGTAAATTCATTAACTCTAAAGAGCTTTAAGGCTATGTGATGGACTTACATGACAGGACACAGAAACTCTGCCTTTGATTGGACAGGTTTAACAAACATTAGGGCTTCTTTAAAGTCAAGAGTAGATGGCCACAGGCAAGCAATTTCTAGCACTGGAAACTGTAATCTAGGTATATATAACTCACCATGGATAACTATTTAGGGACTAGGGTTTGTTCAACAGACAACAAAACAAGCATTTACCCAGAGTGTAGGCAGCAAAGCAAATGACTGATTAAAGGTACTGCTGAAAAGGAGCAAGGAAAGACACTAAAACTGAAACATGGACTATAAACTGAAAACTCTTAATACCATATGAGGGTTTTTCTTTTTTTTTTTAAATGGTGGATGGAAAGAGAAACAATATAAAGATTTTTCCAATTCTAACAAAATCTGCAGGCAGGAAAGGAAAACATTATACTTGAAAGGAAAGGTGAAATAAAAAGGCAGTGGCCGCAATGCTAGCAAAAATATTTGGTTGAAACAGGAGCATTTTCCCCCAGCTAACGTAAATGGCACATTATTGTAAGAAGACAACAGAAATCTGTATGCAAACATGAAGCACAACCAGTTGCAAGCATATGTAGTCATAAATTGAACTTAAAGATGGCTACAGAGCATTGGTTGCTTCAAAAGACTGTTTAGAATGCTAAATAATAAAGCAAAAAGAGTTTATAGAAAGAAAAATTCGAAAGAACAGGACAAACTTCAGCTTGATGAGGAAGGTCTTTATGCAATATGTTTTCTATTAGCAATAGCAGGACTCACCTATGTAATGCTGAACATGAGAGAGAGAGATGTCTAACAGGGAAAAATACTATTTTTGATTGACATAAATACCTTAAAGTGAAAAGATATTCAAGAAAACTCAAACAGAACTGGTTTTACTATCTTTGTGGCATGAGAACAATATTAATTCAAAAGAACAGAAGGCTTAAAGATGGGAGAAGAATTTTTCACTCTGGATTTCAATAAGGAAACTTCATTAGCCTAACAAGTCCAAAATAGGCCTCTGGCTAGAAAGCTCTAATATATGAACTACTGTGTTGTTCTAATTATAAGTTTACTTCATTTTTGCTCTAAAGGAATAATACACATTTTACTTTAATTGAGAGTATGCTGGGTATAAACAGGCCCCCAATAGTCCTGCTTTAGATACATGCAATATTTTGTGTGTTTAACAAAAGGTCAGAAAGCCTTTCTGTTTTCATTTTAATACTTTTTATTGCATTTACTCCTTTGGGTTCTTCCTTGATTGATTCTCCTGTGGGATTTTGTAAGGGAAACAGCAATTTAAAGTCTGTATCTGTAATTTTCAATATATATCCAGGAAAGTGACTGTTTAGTGTTCAGTTCCTAAAGCTGAACTTGAAAATATAGAGTTACCTTGCATGAACTATAACATCAGCATTTTAACATGGTAAACAAAATTACCTTCTCTTATGCTTCTCAAAGATAACTTACTTTAAGTGTTTTTCATTTGGTTCATGCACCAAAAGTAACCTTTGACACTTCCCAAATGGTTCTTAGGAGTAGCAGTAGTAAAGAGACACAAAAGCGGTGCTACCCAGAACTTAGAAATAGCTTAACTCTATTCTGGGTATAGCTGTCACATTTTTTGCAATGCTGAACAACTGTAGTTACACTTATTTTGTCTATGGCCTCAATTCAGAAAAGTGTCTTTATTCAGTAATGTAATTAAGCACATGATTAAAGATAAATATTATCGGAATAGGAACTGACTTGAGCATGTTCTTAATGACTTTTCTAAATAAGGGACCAGCTCTAGCTGAATAGAACAATGTGGATGGGGCTGATATATTTCCCCAGCCAGAGATATTACTTGTCACCCAAACGTATTACTTATTTCCATTGAAAAACTGAAAGAATACAAACTTAAAGAATATTTCTCTTTATTTCTGGCGATTCTATTTCAGTAGAAACCAGTCTAGGCAGTTTAGTTTATGTTTAAATCTGCTTGACTTTATGTAGCTTCCCATTAGAGGTTTTCCAGGGTTACTGCCTATCTCTTTTCTGTATTTACATATAACTTTAACTTGTGAATTTGAAAGATTGAAAAATAGGTGAATTTTTTACTTGGTGTTCCCTTTAGTGTCTCTCATTATTAAATGTGTTTTTAATTAGTGCTAGCAGCCTAATATGTTTCAGGTTAATGAACAATTTAGGAAGAACCAGTTTTCCAGTTTGTTGGGCTGATTAATTAATCAACACCATTCAAAGTCCCTTGTTTGCAGGGGACTTGCCCTGCTTCAGATAATGTATCTGGATCATGTCATCAAAGCTTAAAAACATATTCCAGTTAGAGGTCCATATAATATATCCACATAAACTTCATTGTATCCATTGAATAAAATTCAGCACATTTGGAAAATGTTGCTTGATGTTAAAAAAAAAAAGGTTTTCCTTCTTTCCACTGCAAAATGTCTAGCATCAGCTTTATTTAAAATGTTTATTCCCTCTTCACTTGATTCTTCTCCACCCCCTTCTTCCTCTTTGCTTTTCCTTCCTTTCTTCCTTTCAAAATGGGTGCAGACAGTAGTATTTGCTGAGAGCTCTAAGAGCTTCTCCGTTTTGTGAACCTTTCTCCTTCTCTTCTTTTGTTTTCCCTCCCATAGACGATCAGACCTCTTTCCCACTGTAGTCCCCCACTTTTCATTAATTTCCCTGCCTTTTTCCCAGCCCTTTCATCTCCACTCACACTCCCCCCGCTTTGTCAGGGTGTTTTCTTTGTTTTGGTTTTCTTCTCCTCCCTCTCCCTGCAGCCTTTCTGCTGCTGTTTAATGTTTCTCCCTTGCCCTCCATATTGCTTACCCTTCTCCGTTTCCCTGGGGATAGTTTCTTTGTTTGTTTCCAGTTTCTTTGTTACCTGGGGGGAAGGGGGGAGAGCTTCCCATCCCCCACACCTCTGGTTCGTTGCAGGGTTAACCCTTTTTCCTTTGGAATGGCTGGTGGCAGCTCCCAGCAGCTTACCGCTGAGGCTTCAGCCCCTCTGAGCCGGAACTTTGGTCTCTGGCTTCATGCCCCTCCCGGAGTGTGCTGCTGCTGTGGGGGTGCTCACAGGCTGCAAGCATGTCCTGTATGCAGCCCAAGTGAGTTCAGTCTTATCATCTTCCTCAGCTCCTCTGCTTTAGTGAATGAGGTTGTGTTAGCAGGGGTGTTGGTCAGGGGTGTTTTCTGCCTGTCCCTTCATGTTGTAGCCTCAAACATGCCTCCATTTCTCTTGGATGAGGACCTCACTAATCACTTGCATCTTTATAGCATGGGTAGGGCCATTCCATAGACTGCTGCTTGGCAGCAAGGTCCCTGAGCTCTGGCACCTCTTGTCGGTTAAAAAGTAGCTGTTCATGCTACTTAACAGGGAGAGTCGTGGCTTGCCTCAATCCATGTCCTTCATGATTGATGGGCAATGGTACGAAGTCTACCTCACCGTTGGGGACGTGACATGTCTTCACTGTGGTAGCAGGTCCCACCTGGTTACCCAGTGCCTGAAGAAGAAGCCAGCCACAGCGGAGCCTCCTGAAGCTATGCCTGATGGTGATTCATCCACATCTGGCATGGCAGCTCCATCAGGTGGTAGGGAAAGGCCTTCTTCCCAGTCATCTCCAGTTTTACTGGAGTCAACTGGCTTTGTGCCAGTGGATCTGGCCCCTACTTTCCCTTCCCCCTCAGGGGAGGATTTGGCCCCTCCTGCTGGGAAGGGTGAATTCCAGAAAAAAAGGGATCTCTTATAAAAGCCTCCTTATCCCCTCAAGACCTCCCCAGCACTTTGAGGGGAGGGGAGAATATTGAGCAGCCCCTCCCCTCCGCCTTCCTTCTTGGCATTCCCCCCAGACCCTGTAGTAGCCAGGGTTGATCTGGGGTTAGGGAGGTGGTGTGGGAGTCTGATGGCCCTTCCCCTGTCTCTCACATCCTTGAGCCTGATGAGACTGATATGCAGGTTTGACCCTCTGGGAGCTTCAAGAGACTCTGGAAGCTAGAATGCCTGACCCAAGAGAATGCTCCATCTAAGAGATAAGGGACTGATGCCCCCTTCCAGGCCACTTTGGTGGACACTGTTCCCATGAGGCCTGATGCTGATGCTCTTGGTGAGGGGACAAGTGCTCCTCCTGGGATTCGGCAGCCCTTGGTGCCTGACGTATACAGCTCCTCCTCCTCAGAGTCAGACTTTGATTCTGCCTCTGATGATGAGTCAACAGAAATCCTCCCTCGGGGAGTAGCACCCCGTAAGTCCACTAAGTTGTCCCCCTCAATAGGGAGCATCCCCACCCCAGACATGGAACCTGTTCCTGCTTCTAAGGAACCTCCCTGTGCTGGCTACTCTGAACACCTCACTGAATTCCTAGACCAGACCAAGTACCACCGGAGGGCTACAAAACACGTACGCAAATGGTTCCCAGACCCTGAGACATTTGTGGTGTCTGCTAGGGCTGCAGCAGCAGTGCTCCACTCCAATCCAGAGATGTGGTGTTATAGTTTTTGCCTTAGCAAGCTTGCAGGTGATGTTGGGCGCTTGTTATAAGAAGCATCACTTGGGGAGTTGTAGGCCTGGTTTCTCTCTGTTTGGGGTTTGTCTGTCCCACCCTTCTGTACCTTCACACATGGCTGCCACAACCTTTGGTTCTCTTAATGCCAATGGCTGCAGAGACCCTGTAAAGCAGACAGCACTCCTTGATTTCCTGTGCCATAAAAGGCTGGAAATTGCCTTTCTCCACAAAACACACACTGATGCAGCCAATCAATCTGACTGGCATGTTGCCTGGAACAGTCACAGTTTCTTCAGTCATGACACCTCCCTCAGTGCAAGGGTCACAATCCTCTTGCTACCACACCTGACACTTAACTCAGAGGTAGCCCGAGAGGTCATCCCTGGCTGCCTGCTCACCATTTGCATCCAGTTTGCACAACATAGCCGCCTCCTTATTAACATCTATGCACTCACTGATGGATGAGAACAGAGCACCTCCTTTGAGATCCTAGCTGATTTGTTACAGAATGCTGCTGATGGTGATAACCTTTTCCTCCTGGGCAGAGACTTCACTTGCATGGTCAATGCGCATCATGACCAGAATGGGCCGGGTTCCATCCTCAGCCTGGAAGCCTGTGGACCGCTTTAGAGGCAGCGGACCTTGTTGATGTCTGGTACCATCTCCATGTCGAAGCAACTGGCTGAAGACAACCACTGGTGGGCTCTCTGTGGCATGCCTTGACCGCCTGTACGTTGCCAGGCACCACCTACCTCTCCTGTGCAGCAGCCACATTACCCCTGAAGGGCTGTCAGATCATAGTATGGTTTCCTGTGTGCTGAGCCTTCCTGGCAGGATGCATTCCCAGGCACCCTACTGGTGCCTCAGCACTACTCTCTTGCAGGATGCTTAGTTCCATGACTGCTTTGCTCACTTCTGGCAGACATGGAAAGCTGTAAGAGCCACCTTCCCCTCGTGGAAGCAGTGGTGGGATGTGGAAAAAGGTGCAATTTAGAGTTTTCTGTCAGCAGTACACACAATTGGCAACAAGCAAACTTCACTTCCATGTTTGAGAGCTGGAGAAGGATGTGGTGCAGCCTCACGTGGCAGTGATGTGGAGCTTCTTGAGAGTCTTAAGCTCCACCAGAAACATGTGCAGGAGTTGACAGAGTGCAGCCTGGGGTGCGAGGGTCCGTGCCTCCTACCTAAAGCTGGTGGAGACCAACACCCCGACTCACTTCTACTTCAGTTTTGAAAACAACAAACTGTATGGAAGGACATTGACCATCTTAAGATGCCAGATGGCCAAAGGCTCACAAATCCTGTTGAGATCGGACACCACACCATCACCTTCTACCAGGAACAGTTTGCAGCTGAACCAACTTGCCTAGAGTCTGCTAAACACTTGCATGATGGCCTCCCTAGGCTTTGCTCATCAGAGGCTGACCATCTTGAGAACTGTCTTTGGAGGAACTCACAGCTGCTGTCAGGGTCCTCACCTCAGGCAAAGCCACTGACATCAATGGGTTGCTTGCCAAATTTTATAAGACCTTCTGGCCTCTCCTCATGCCCTGCCTCCTACATATTTTTATGACAGTATCATGGACCTGACAATGCCAACCACCTGTTGCTGAGTGGTCCTTACCTTGCTGCCTAAGAAAGGAGACCTTGGCTGCATCAAGAACTGGTGACCAGTGTCCCTCTTGTAAGCCGGTTACAAGATCCTGACCAAGGCTTTGTCGAAACGGCTGCACAACATCATGACTTCCATCATTGGCCCTGAGCAGAGCTACTGCATGCTGGGCAGGACCATTCATGAAAAATCTGTTCCTGCTTCAAGAACTGCTGACAGCTGCAGACCTATTCAACCTCAGCATTGGGCTCATCTCCTTGGACAATAGAAAGCCTTCAACTAGGTTGACCTTGACTATCAGTTTTGGACCTTTGAGGCCTTCGGCTTTGGGCCCAACTTCACCTCCCCCCTCGAGGTCCTATATCAGAATATTTCAAATATCCTGAAAATGAATGGCATGCTTTGCACCCCATTTCCAGCCTGCAGGGACTGCCCTCTGTTGGGAATGTTGTACAGCCTGTCCATCAAAACCCTACACCACGCTCTATGGCAGTGCCTGACCAGACTGACTCTTCCATCTGCCTCTGTCACAGCGGGTTGCCTGCTGATCAGGCTCACAGCATATGCAGACAACATGACTGTCCTCATCAGTGTCCCGGATGATGTCCAGTCCTTGGTCATCTGTCAAGAAGCCTATGAGCATACCTCTTCAGTTCACATAAACTGGACCAAAAGCGACACCCTCCTTCTTGGTCCCTGGGTCAATCCCCTCCCCCATGAGTTGCCTGGGGGTCTGACCAGGCATCAAGAAGGTCTCAAGGCTCTCAGTGCGTTCCTCAGGCAGTCAGTCTTCTCAGCACAGAACTGGGAGGACCTTGATGCCGAGATGGAGACACGCCTGCAGCGATGTCACTGGCATCTGCCCGGCCTCTCCTACCATGGGCGGGTCCTTATTGTCAAAAACCTGGCAGCTGCAACATTGTGACATCATTGTGCTGTATTGGACAACTCTGCCAAACCTATTTGAGACGCTCCAGTGACTGCTTGTGGACTTCTTTTGGGGACGGGCATCACTGGCTCCCGGTGGCCGAGGGGAGCCAGGGCTTGGTTGACCTGCTGTGCAGGGTGACAGCCTTCTACCTACAGGCCCTCCAAAGGCTCCTCTACTGCAAGGAACTCCTCCCCTGGTAGCAGCTAGCTAATTTTGTTTTTGCATCTGGTGGGGGGCCTTGGTTTTGACTGGGACCTGTTCCTTCTGGACCCCACCCTCCTGGACTGGGGTGTCCTCCCACCCTTCTGTCAAAGCATGGCTCAGTCCTGGTGAGCTGCCTCCTGCCCCAAGCCAGGCACCTGCAGTTTCTGCAGTTATTGCAGGAGACCCTGGTCAATAACCCAGCCCTACAGCAAGTCTTCCAAGCCTCGCCTCTAGCAGCCTTGTTGACTCCCTATTCAGTCATGTACCATCCAGCTGGGACACCTCCTCAATATAACCCAATCACACTAGTTGCCAGCTGAGGATCTGGCCACCCACTTGGGCATGCTCTCAGTCTGTTGTGCTGCCCAGTTCCGAAGGGATGTGTGGGCCATTCTCCTGGAGGATGTGGCAGCCACCCTGGAGAAGCACCTCTGAGCATGGAGAGCCCTCCCTACTGGGGATATCCGAGGTGAGCCCTTTCCACCACTGTCCATTGTCCCGGTTGTGGATAGTAACCTGCGTGGTGGACCTGCCACCTTACTGGCTCTCCCTATGTCTCCTGACAGTGGTATTGGGATCTGTTTCTATGCACTCCCCTGGAAGGCCCTGTATCTGTGGGTGATACCTGTCCACCACGTGCCACACCACACACAGTGTGGTGGAGGCACATAGCAGTACTGGCACTCATGCCAGCCCACCCAGCATGGCACATGCTTTATAAGCCCCACATCTCCAAGGAGACTGGTGACCTACAGTGGCAATTGCTACATGGGATACTGACCACCAGCACTCTTGTCTGCCACATGGACCCAACTGCATCAGAAGCCTGTCCCTTTTGTCTGGGTGGAATGGAGGAGGATCTTAACCATACCTTCCTTGGATGGTAAACAGCTGTTAGAGCTGTTTGCTGCCCTTAGCATTTTGCTTGAGGTGCTAGGTTTGTCCTTCTCAGAGGCAACTAATTCTCCCTGCCTTACCAGGCAGCCAATGGGGGCATTATCTCTCTGACCAACTTCTTACTCAGCCAGGCTAAGATGGCCGTCTTCAAGAGCTGCAGGAACTGGCTTACCAGGGCTGGCTCAGATGATGCCCTGTGGCTCTTCCAGTCTTTGGTGTGGGCATGCCTGTCACTGGAGTTTGAGCATGCAGTTCTCTAGTAAACAGTGCCCACCTTCCAGGTATGTTGGGCAATTCAGGGCATGCTCTTCAGTGTTGAGGGTGGCTATTTTGTCCTTGCACTGTAACACTGCTAGCCTCCTTCCTGGATTACTGGCAGGGGTTTCAGCAGGCTGATGTGGCACTGAACATTTTTGTTTTTAGACTGTGAGGGCAGGGCTTGCAGGGCTTGTCTGTTGTACCTGGGAGCCTGCATGGGCAGTATTTTATTACTTTGTTGATGTGTAACCCCCTTTTCCCCTTAATAAACCTTTATAAAAAGTCAAAAAGTCTTTATTTTGTTCTTTCATTCTTTCTTTCTTTCTTCCACTGCACCTGCCCTACACTCTTTCTTCCAGTCTGGCTGATCTCATATGTTGAGCTTTAAAATAAGTTCTCTGGGGGATAGGGATGCAGAGGAACATGAGGACACTATGTCATCAAGCCAGGTGACACATGCAGGTAGTACCCAGGTAAATGACAGGGGCCAGGGCAGGCTTAGGAACAAGGGGTTGGCATGTGTACCTATACAAGGCCTCAAACACCTCTACACAAATGGTCAGAGCATGGGGAATAAACAGGAGGAACTCATCCTCCTGCTAGCTAGCAAAAACCCAGACCTAGTGGGGCTCATGGAGACCTGGTGGGATCCTACCCATGACTGGGCAGTGGACATGGAGTGCTACAGGCTACACAGGCAAGACAGAGCAGGGAAAAAAGGGAGAAGGAGTAGTGCTCTAGGTCAAAGAGCAATACACATCCTTGATGATCAGGATGAGGTCAGCGGAGGGGCAAACTGAGGCACTCTAGGTAAAAATGCAAGGGGCTCATGGAGAAAGGGACCTGATAGTTGGTGTCTACTACAGACCACCACATCAGGGGGATGAGCTGGACCTGGAATTCTCAGGTCAGCTCATGGAGGCTGTAAAGTTAAGGGATGTGGTTGTCATAGGTGACCTAAACTACCCAAACATCTGCAGGGAGGAGAAGTGAGCCAGGTCCAACGGCTCACGTAGGTTCCTGGCCAGGATATGGGACCTCCACCTAACTGAGGAGGAAATGCCTTGCTGGACTTGGTCCTTGCCACAGGTGGTGACCTGGTGAGGGGTCTGTAGGTACTCGACCACCTGGGTGACAGTTATCATCACCTGCTGGAATTAACTATCCAGCTCAGGGTGGTGAAAGCAAGCAGTAAGGCAAAAGTCCTTTACTTCAGGAGGGTTGACTTCAATGAGCTAAGAAGATTAGTAGGAGGGGCATTGGGATCTTGGAGCTTCAATGAGATGGGAGTCCAAGACAGGTGGTTGTTCCTCAAGGAGACAATCCTCCAAACTCAAAGGGAGTCAGTCCCAATGCATACCAAGGCAAACAGGAGTGCTAAAAAGACCCTTGGCTTGACAAAGACATTCAGGAATGCCTGAGGGCAAAAAGACGTACAAACAGTGGAAGCAAGGGGCTATCACCAAGAATGATTACATTTCCATTACTCATGATGTCACAGAGGCTGTTAGGAAGGCAGAGATGGAGCTAGGGCTAGTGACCAGAATTAGGGATAACAAAAAGTCCTTTTTTACCACTGAGTAACATGGGGCCCCTACAGGACAGGCTTGGCAATCTGGTGATTGCAGCAAATAAAAAGTTGACCTCGTTAACGAATTCTTTGCTTCCATATTCCTGAACAGGACCAGGATATTTCCCCCACTAGAATTATGGACAGACCCAAGGGAGGCACTGCCATGCCTAGAGTCAGGGACAATCTAGTTAGGGAACTTTTTGAGGGGCTGGACATGTTTTAGTCAAGAGGTCCAGATGCTCTTCTCCTGAGGGTGCTGAGGGAATTGGTAGGGGTCATAGCGGGGCCCGTAGCACAGCTTTATGAGCACTCATGGGGCTCTGGCCAGGTACCAGAGGATTGGAAAAGGGCCAATGTGGTCCCCATTTACAAGAAGGGGAGAAAGGAGGACCCTGGCAATTATAGGTCAGTCAGCCATACCTTGGTCTTTGGAAAGACCTTTGAGAAAATTATCAAGGAACACATCTGCAGGGGCCCAGCAAGGGAAGTAATGCTCAGGGGCAACCAACAAAGGTTCACGGGCAGATACTACCTGACTAACCTTGTTACCTTTTATGATCAGGTCACAAAGTCCCTGGATGAGGGCAACAACATGAATGTCATCTTCTTGGACTTTAAGAAGGCCTTTGATACTGTTTCTCACCACATTCTCTTAAAAAAACTAGGTGATTGCAGTATTGATGCCTACACAGATGGGTGGCTAATTGGCAGACGGTTACACCCAGAGAGTGGTGGTGGATAGGTCATTTTTTATTTGGAGGAACTCAGTCCTGGGGCCTGTACTGTTCAACATCTTTATCAGTGATCTGGATGTGGAGAGCACACTGTCCAAATTTACTAATAATATCAAGATGTGGGGTGAGGTGGGCACCTGGAGGGGACAGACAGAATCTAGATAGATCTAGACTGATTACAGAGGTGGGCAGATGACAGTAGGATGGAATTCAACACAGACAAGTGCAGGGTGCTGCATCTAGGGAGAAGGAACCAGCAACACATATATAGGCTGCAGGACACCCTTCTAGTCAACACAGTGGCAGAAAGGGATCTTGGAGTCATTGTTGACTCCAGGATGAACATGAGCTACCAGTACAAGGAAGCAGTGCATGGATCAGGCCACAGTTGGAGTACTGCATCCAGTTCTGGGCACTGCACTTCAAGAGGGATGTGGCTAGCATTAGAAGAGTCCAGAGGAGGGCCACTCACATGGTCAAGGGACAGTGGGTCAGGCCCTACAAAGAGACGCTAAAGTGCCTGAATCTATTCAGCATCCACAAAAGAAGGCTGAGAGGGGATCTGGTGGCTATTTACAAATTCACCAGGGGGGACCAGCAGAAACTGGGTGATGCTCTGTTCCCTCAGGCACCACCCAGGGTTACTAGGAATAACGGCCACAAACTGTTAGAGAGAAGGTTCAGGCTGGACATCAGGAGGCATTGCTTTATGGTTAGAGCTGCCAGGCTCTGGAATGGGCTCCCAAGGGAAGTGGTGCTCTCTCCTACCTTGGGGGTCTTCAAGAGGAGGCTGGATAGATATTTGGCTGGGATGTTAGGATGCCAGCACCCATTCTTGCCCAGGGCAGGGGGTCAGACCTGATGATCTGTGTAGGTCCCTTCCACTATGAAACTAGAAATATAACTAAATTATTTAATAACCATTTTTTTAAGAAAAAGCTTTTTGCAGCCGGGCCTACGAACTTAACTTCATCAGCCTCCTAGGTACTAGGTACAGAAACTCATGTATTCACTATATGCAGTGAAATTTTGACACACTGTAACCTACCAGACATCTGACTCCCTAGGCACCGCTGCACATTTACCTGTGCTGCTACAACCCCTTTCCCCCACCCCACCCCAGCCTGTTCCTCAACCTCTGATGCCTCCATTTCAGTTTTCACTGACTGGCTTTCTTGCCCGCATTGCGTGGCAGGCCAGCCTCTGGATTCTTTACTATTCCTTCCATCCAGGAGACAAACCAACTGCAGGTACTCCTCAGCCTGACAATGGTTTTTTCAATGCAAATGCTGGCATCTCAGGCAGCTAATCTGAGCTCATCTGGAGCTTCACAACTGCATTGCAACCAGCAAGCCTCAGGCCTATCAAAGACATGACAGATCTGGACTTTCCCCAGTCAGGACTGTGTGGGTGAGTGCATTAGCTGGAGGTAATGGAACCTCCTACCTGCCTTTCACCAGGGGATCTTTGGTCCTGGCATTTATGGGACTGCCGTCCTGCCAACAGTCCCACCAAACCTCCCTGCCCTGGCAGGGTGTAGTTTTAGTGGTCATGCCCAGGACCTGGGGCATCCTCTTTCCCCATAGCCCCAGCCCATTCCTCCAAGTTTATCCTGGCAGGGGAGTGAGCTCATCAGGGACATGTTCTTCCTCTATTGGCTGGTGATACAGTGAGTGGCCCCTCCAGCTAAGAGTGGGATATTAACTGTTTTTTTGCAAATGAAAAAGGGAAATAGATGCAGATAGAGTGAGGAGGGTGGCACTCAGTCCATCTGCAGGTGGATCGTGGGGAACCCCAGCAGTGAGACATTCACTTTGAATAACCCCAGCTGCTCTACCAAACCAGGATCCAAGCAGGTGTTGTGGGGTGTCAGTACATCCTCAGCAATGCTGAACACCTTCTGACTTGGAACATTAGTTGGTGGACAGGACAGGTGTTATCGGGCAAAAGTGGCCAGATCCTGCAAGTGGCCAGATCCAGTAGGCCAAGGGGTCGCAGTCCAGTGGCTCCACATACTCAGTGAGATAGATAGCCACTGAAGTCTTGATGCTACCTGACCAAGGCTAGGGTCCAGTGCATTTGGACCCCAGCATTGAAGCCATGCCCATGGCCCACATTAGAAATGGCTGATGTGGAGGAAACTAGCTGGTGCTGGTGCTGGTACTTGTGCCAGTGGTGGTGGTGGTGGTGGCGGTGCTGTTGTTGGGAGTGCTGGAGTGGGAAAGTGGATCCCCCTCTTCTGCATCCCCTCACCTCTGCACTTCTGCCTCCCTGACTTTGTTGACCAGCATCTGCAACCAGTGATTGAGGGTTTTGGTGCTGCCAGTGCACATGCTCCCCTTCACCCTTGGGTCACACATGCCCATCACCATGTGGACCGTACTGCACCACCTATCTCCTGATGCCCTCCTTCATCTGCCTCACCAGTGCCTATGCATCTAATGACAGAGGTCAGCCCCAGCCAGGAACATTGATCCCCTGGAACATCTCCATTTTGTTCTCTGGTTCCCTTACGACAGGGATCACCTGGCTGAGGAGGGCATTGCCAGAGCTGAGGGTCTCTGTGGCCTTGAGGAAGGGATGGAGGACCACTAAGATCTGAGAGATGGTACCCCACTCAGCTCTGTTCAGGGGACCGCTGATCCTGATCTCCCCAAGCAAGGTCATCTCATGCATGGCCTTCTGTTACTCCACTACCCTTTCATGCATCAGGTATGTGGAGTTCCATCGAGTCTCCACATCCTTCATAATTTTGTGCTGTGGGATGTTCAGCTCTGCCTGTTTGTCCCACAGCATCTTGCCAACCTTGGTGCTTCAGTGGAAGTATCCCGCCACCTTCCTGCATTTTTAGATCAGCTGGCTTATGGTGGTAGTGGTAGTGGCACCATCACCGGCAGCCCTGTTCCCCTTAAAGGTGTCTCTGACTATGATGTGGAACTTGTTTGCCACACAGTGGATGCCAACACAGTTGGCATCACAGACAGTCTTTACCATATTGGCCCCTGTGTCAGTAACCATGAACCCGCAGCTCAGCCTGCCCAACAAACCACCCCTGTACCATGCAGTCCATGGCCACCATGATCTCCTTTGCCATGTGGGACTCAGAGGTAGGTGTGATCGCCACCCTGGCTGCTCCAGATGTCAGAGGTGAAGTGCAAGGCTACCTGCATCCCTGCCTTGTGCAGCTCCTCCCTCAAGTACTCCCTGTGTGCCTCATACAGGGAAGGCACCACTGTCCTGATTCATTCTACTTTGGCCATTGTTTATTTGTACATCTAACCCCATGTTTTAAGGTCCAAATTTTCTTCCAGTTTGAGACCCTATCTGCAAGAATAGTGCATTTACAGAATGAATTTACATCAAGAATAATGAATTTACTGAATGCTCTTGACCTTTGATCACTCTTGAATTACCTATTCATATTCCAATTTCAATCCATTTTTCACTGTAACTCATTATGCCTTAAATTTCATAATGAAATATTCTGCATCAATCCCACTTTGTTAACTCAAATACTTATTATAAACTCATGTCTTATTTTATACTGACATGAGCTGAAAACTAAAATAAATTACATTTTCTGACAAAATTCTCAAGAAAAATTCCACGCAATAGTAGCCACAATGCAATTAGGTTTAAGACCCATGTAGAGAGGTAGACAAAAAGAAAATCAGTAGTCTTTCATTTTAAAAAGGGAGATTATATAAAACTGAGGAAGATGATTAGAAAGAAGTTAAAAAGGGGCCAATAAAGAGGAAAAGAATTTGCAAGCAACATGGGAGCTGCCTAAGAACACCATACTAGAGGCACAGAGCACCATGTTGGAGGCATAGCGCAAGTGCATACCACAAATCCAAAAAAAAAAAAAAATGGAAAGCAAACCAAAAGAAGGCCAGCATAGACTTTTATTAGTAAATGTTTAGGATTGCAAATCCAGGGAAAAAAAAGGTGACAAAGCTGATAGGTAATGACATAGCACCTGGGCAAGGGACTAACAATAGAAGGATGTGGGTGAGGAGGGGAACACAACAAGGTTACAAGTGATACAAAGTTAGCCAACTAAGCCCAGAGGGAGGGGGAGGGGGGAAGGAGAGGGAGGGGGTGATGCTGAGAGAAAAAGAAGATAGATACATACGAACCCATTACAATGGTCCGCAACGGTGGAAGAAGTGGTTCGAAGAAAAAGTGTCTCAGTCCATATACAGTCTCATCGCGGGGGTCCTCTTTGGGTGGAGCAGGGTCATCCATTGCTGAAGAATCCTCTTGAAGTAAAGGTCCAGCTGGTGTGTGTGGGGGGTGGGGTTCAGGCGGTCCCCTCTGGGTCCATTCCGGTGGCTATTCTTCTGGTGGGGTCCATGTACTGGCAGTGGCCTGTGATGTGTTTGACGTAGATGTCATGGGACCAACGGATGGTGTCAGACACCATGAGGCAGCGCATGAGCTTGGCATAACAGTGGGAGATTCGGCAGGCACGCAGGACACTCTTGTTGCTGGGGTACCAGGCTCTGAGCATTTCCACGATGAGTGTGTCGACCATTACATCATAGCCATAGCCCCTCAGGGTGTCAGCCAGCGGGGCATATTTCTCCCGCTTTCGAGCCTGGGCGTCGGTGAAGGCTTGGCGCCAGTTCTTGAACGGGATGGTGACGTCCAAGATCATGATCTTCTTGGCCTCCTCATTGGTAACGATGATGTCGGGATGCATCTGGCTCTCACAGCCCAAGACAGTGCGGTTCAAGGAGACCTGCCCCACTGAGGCCGGGATGGCCCTCACCAGGTGGTATTGGACAGCATTGTGGTGGAGCTGCCAGATCCTGGCATGCGGCTTGCAGCTGCACAGCACCTGGGGGAGGGTCTTGGCCATGTGGCCACACTGTCAGCACCTCTTGTCCCGGTGGCCAAAGCGGACAGCCCCATTCAGAGGCAGGCATTTGAGGCGGGTGCAGTGGAGGAAGCACCAGTCCACGAAGCACGTGACGCTCCCACTGGGCATGAAGTGATTGCTGGATTCTCACTTCCAGGTGACATCGAAGACCTTGCCCTGGCTGGGTTTGACCCTTTGGTTGCTGACATACTTGTTGCAGATGGCATCCTTCAGGGATCTCTCCAGGAAGGTCCTCGTGTGGGGTGTCACAGTCACGGGGTTGGCATGTGGGGCTGGTTGCAAGGAGACTCCAAGCTCCTGGCACTCCTCAGTCCAGGTCCAGGCACAGCCGATGCACTTCCCAAGGCAGCATGTGGCATTGCGGGCTCGGCTCCACAGTGGCAAAGTCCCCGCTGTCTCAGCTGAACTTGCCTTCCAGAGAGCTGCTGGGGAAGGTGGCCAAGTCACGTCCGATGGGCTGTCTCCTGATCCTCTTGCAGGCGGTCTCCTCCAGGGCGCTGGCAGTGATACTTGTGGTGGGCCAGCAGGGGGCACTCCCGTTTTGAGCTGCCCAACTCCCTGCGCCTGACCACCTTCCAGGCTCCGAGTGCCTCCCTTGGGGTGCCTCGCGTCCGGCCAACCCCTTCCCTAGAGCACACCCGCTAGCCTGGGGTTCCCGCTGCCAC
>JAGPOW010003182.1:31671698-31704806 GCA_030014935.1 Caiman crocodilus
GAGGAGCAGTCGGCCAAGTCTGAGAGGTCCCGGAGGTTCCTGGCGGAGCTGCAGGACCTCCACTTGGTCCAGGAGGTGCATGGCCCCACCAGGGGGGATACGCTACTGGATCTGGTCCTGGCCTTGGGGGACGATCTGGTTAGAGGTCTCCAGGTATGTGACTCCCTGGGAGATAGCGATCATCATCTGATAGAATTTGCTGTCTGGCGCAGTGCAGATAGGGCCCACACTATGACTAGGGTCAATTTCAAAAGGGCCAATTTTAGGAAGCTCAGGAGGCTGGTTGAGAAGACACTGTGGGACTGTAGGGTGAGGACATGGGCGTCCATGAAGGGTGGACGTTCCTTAAGGAGACGATCCTCCGAGCCCAAGAGGCGACCATTCCTGCCCAATGCAAGACGGGCAAAAGTGCCCGGAAGCCCCCATGGCTTAATAGGGCTATTCGGGGGACCCTGAGAGCTAAGCAGGAGGCATACAATCTTTGGAAGAGAGGAGCAGTCTCTAAAGAGGAGTATTCCTCTTGTGCTTGGGAGTGCAGGAGGGCTATTAGGAAGGCCAAGGTGGGAGTAGAGCTCCGCCTGGCAACTAGGATCAAGGACAACAGGAATTCCTTTTTTAAGTATGTGGGGAGCAAAAAGAGAGCCCCAGGCAATGTCAGGCCCCTGAGGGACTCGTCAGGCAACCTGGTGCTCGCAGCCAAAGGGAAGGCTGAGATCTTCAATGGGTTCTTTGCCTTGGTCTTCCTGAGGGGGAACCGGGACTTCCCTCCTGCTGGGAGCCTGTATTCCCCCTCAGGAATCACTGCTAGGCCAAGGGTGAGGGTAGACCTGGTGGAAGGGCTTCTGGAAGGGCTGGATGTCTTCAAGTCAGCAGGTTTGGATGCTCCCAAGGTGCACCCAAGGGTGTTGAGGGAGCTGGCAGGGGTGATTGCTGAGCCCTTGGCTCCGTTATAGGAGCGCTTTTGGTGCTCTGGACAAGTGCTGAAGGACTGGAAGGTGCCCAGTGTGGTTCCCATCTTTAAGAAGGGGAGGAAGGAGGACCCGGAGAATTACAGGCCTATCAGTCTCACCTCGGTTCTGGGAAACATCTTTGAGAAAATTCTCAAGTCCCACATCTGTGAGGGACTGGCAGGTGACTTTATGCTGAAGGGCAACCAGCACTGGTTTGTTAAGGGCAGATCCTGTCAGACCAACCTGGTCACCTTCTATGACTAGATGACCAAATCCATGGATGTGGGTGTCCCTGTCGACGTAGTCTTTTTAGACTTCAGGAAGGCGTTTGACACGGTCTTCCACCCCATCCTTGTTAAAAAGATGGGGAGCTGTGGCATTGACCCCTACACAGTTGAGTCGGTCAGAAACTGGCTGACGGGGCACTCCCAGAGAGTGGTGGTGGATGGGTCGTATTTGACCTGGAGAGATGTGAGCAGCAGTGTCCCCCTGGGCTCGGTCCTTGGGCCTGCGCTGTTCAACATCTTTGTCGCAGACTTGGACAAGGGGGTGGAAAGCAAGTTCTCCAAGTTTGCTGATGACACCAAACTGTGGGCTGAGGTGGGGACACCAGAGGAGAGGGAAAGGCTGCAGTGGGATCTGGGCCAACTGCATGAGTGGGCAGACAAGAACAGGATGGGATTCAATGTGGACAAGTGCAGGTTGATGCATCTGGGGAGAGGCAACCCCCAGCACACATACTGGCTGGGAAGCTCCCCTATTGCTAGCACGGAGGTGGAACGGGATCTTGGCGTCATTGTTGACGTCAAGATGAACATGAGCCGCCAATGTCAGATGGTGGTTGGGAAGGCCAACTGAACCCTGTCGTGCATCCAACAATGCATTTTGAGCCGGTCCAAGGTGGTGATTCTCCCCCTTTATGTGGTGTTGGTCAGGCCGCAGATGGAGTATTGTGTCCAGTTCTGGG
Source organism: Caiman crocodilus (assembly GCA_030014935.1). Lineage (NCBI taxonomy): Eukaryota > Metazoa > Chordata > Crocodylia > Alligatoridae > Caiman > Caiman crocodilus. Next base: position 31,673,616 of record JAGPOW010003182.1, read on the forward strand.
TGCTGCACTTGAAGAGGGATGTGGACGGCCTTGAGAGGGTCCAGAGGAGGGCCACTAGATTTATATGCAGGCAGCAGGCAGCAGCCTTATGAGGAGCGTCTGAGGGACCTGAACCTGTTCAGCCTCCGTAAACGGAAGCTGAGGGGGGACCTGGCAGCAGCCTATAAACTGCTGAGGGGTGATCAGCAGGAAATAGGGCAGGCTCTTTTTTCCTGGGCACCACCAGGGGTAACTAGGACCAATGGTCACAAGTTTTCCTAGGGAAGTTGTTCTTGCTCCTATCTTGGGCATCTTTAACTTGGCTGGGGTCTTGTGACCCTGGCACTCATTCCAGTCATTGGCGGGTGGGGTCAGACTAGATAGCCTGCTCTAGGCCCCTTCTGACCCTAGATACTATGATACTACTATGTGACAGTCATCATGAGCAGTTTGCTAAAAGCATCAGCTCAGGGCTCAGCAGCTCTCAAAAATCAAACAAAATGTTAGGGATTATTAAGAAGAGAAAGGTAAACATAACTGAAGGTATCATTTTGCTCCTTTGTACATCCATGCTGCATCCACACCTTTAATGCTTTGCCCAGTTCTGGTCCCCACACCTCAAAAAGGATATAGAAGACCTACTTAAGGTACAGAGAAGACCATAGACACTGACTCCATGGGTGCTCCAGGGCTCAAGCACCCTCCAAAAAAATTAGCATGTGCTTAGTACCCACAGAGTCATGCTTGCAGACATTTGAAACAACAACAAACACTTTACCAAAAGAAGCAGTGTGTTACTTCAACACAGCTCCTCAGCATCTGTATAGATCAGGCCCTTCAACAGAGCTTTTTGGTAATTTTAGCTGAAGCTGATTCAATCAGCTATTAAATAAAAGCATCAAAAAGCTCCACCAAAGCAAATGATCTTTACAGATGATACAGAGCTGGGATGAAGTAACAGATGGATTCTTCTGGGCACATGAGGGTTTTGGCATGGGCATGCACCAAGTTAAAAGTCAAGCACTTATTTTGTTTTTTGTTTGTGTCTGCAAGCACCCATCATCAAAAAAAACAAAGTTGGCACCTATGGAGAAGGGCAACAAAGATGTTTCGTGGTATGCAGGGGCTTCCATATGAGGAAAGACTAAAGAGTCTAGACCTATTCAGTTTAGAAGACAGGTGCTTAAGGGAGGACATGGTATGGGTTTACAAAATACTAAACAGTGAAGAGAAAGATTTATTATTCATGATTTCTCACAGTACAAGAACTAGGGGTCACAAAGTGAAATGAGCAGGTAATACGTTTTAAACTGCTAAAAAATTCATTCACACAATGTGTATTGACGTGTGGAACTCACTGCCACTAGATGTTGTGGAAGCTGACAGTTTAGCCAGGTTGAAAAAAAGGGGTTGGACAAATTCTTGGATGAAAGGGACATTACAAACTATTAAGCAAGGGAGTTAGGGGTACAGCCTCTGAATCAGAACTTCCTAGACCTTAGTCCATGTTCTGCCATTTTTAAACCAGTCAATATGCACCAGATTTATGTTCTGTTATGGGTATAGACCAGTTTCTGATCAATTATAGCACTAAAAAAGCACTGGAAGCTACACGTGAGAGAGAAATAGTAGGGGAAAAAACAGGTAGTCATCTGCATCTGCTCTCTACCCTCATGTAACAAAAGATACTGGGCAAGAAGGACCTATGGTCTGACCCAGTAGGTGAGTCTACATGAGACATTTTACTCAAGATTAGAGCTAATTACTGCACAGTAAGCATCACTGTCTACACATGCAAACGCTTACCATGCAGTAATGTGCTCTAGTTGCAAGTACATTTGTTACCTGTAAATACAAGTAGCAAATGTACTCTTCATTACTTACTGTACAATATGGCATGTGTAGACTGCCAACCAGGAACAAATATGCTTCTGGTCAGCAGGGCAGCAGGGGGTGGGAGATTGCTCCCTTCCCCTGGGAACTGCCTGCTGCTGAAGCAGGCTCCACCACTGAAGCCTGAGCAGGAACAATGTCCCCCTGCCATGGCAGCAGGGAGCTCCCAGCCCACACTTCCCAATTATTATCAGGGTATAGGTGATGGGAGATTATTATCTCTGAGCCCCGGCTTGGCAGTCACAGGGCCCAGACTGGGATATTTTTATCTTATTCTTAATAATTTCCCTGTCCCTGCTTCCTGATCACAATTGGAAAGTGGGGACTGAGAGTTCCCTGCTGCAAGGGAAGAGGGACATTTTACCCACTAAGGCTCCAATGGCAGAGCCTGCCACACCAGCAGGAAGCTCCCTGGGGCAGGGAACAATGTCCCAGGCCCTACCAGGAGACAGTTGTCTCCGGGCTTGTGCTCCCTGCCAGCCTAGCACGAAAGGGGAGACTAGAGCTACCCCAAGCTGCTGCAGAAGCCTCATGCAGGGCTGCAGGAAGCAGAAGGAGCCTGCTGCTAGGAGCTGTTAATTTGGTCCTGCATCCCTGCACATGTAGATGGATTCCTAGGACAGTTTAGAGTAGTTTCCTCTAAAATAAACTGATCCTGCATTATGTGCACATGTAGATGGCCCAGTAAGTGGCAATTTTTATGTTCTTATGTTCTTTTTTTTAAAACAAATTTTGAATTACAGAATAAAAGCTGTTGGCAATTTTTTGTCCAGCTCTAATCTTGTCCTCAATGTTCATGCTCTTTAGGTACATTTTCTGGAGAGGCTATAATAATCCTATGCCACTGCCCAGCACATCCATGTAAACAGCTACTGAAGAAAAATTATGCCTTGTCATATATATGTCTCTCCACTGACCCTGAAGAAACCCACATAAACCCATACTCATTGCCAAATGAAAAACTCACACACCATGTAAAGGAACTATTGTGTATGAAAATGTTAAAGATTAATACAAACATAGAGGCACATGTTTTTACTCAAATTTCTGCAGTCAGACGCTGGGCAATAGGTACATTCATGACCAATTATACCAAACACTTCTTATTAGCATGAAATCACACAACCTCTCTAAAACACGCCTTAGCTATGGATTCAGTGAGATCCTAGTTGTGTTTGCTTCAGTGCCACGTTAGTAAAGATATGTGTACACTCTGTTAGGAATGGTGAAGTTGGCAGGTTCTGTAAGGCATTTCTAGTTTGTGTGTGTGTGTGTGTGTATGTCATGGATATACATACAAAGTTGATAGTCTAGCCAGGAGCTACCCTTTCCACCACAGTTACTGTAGTTAGAGGGCCTAAATTAGCACTGAGTTGGAATGGGCAGTAATTGCTTCTGACAGGAGAAACAAAACAGGCCTTTGAAGCTCAAGGCATGGCTACTACATTTCTTTGCAAGACATTGTATGTCAGTGAAAAAATCACTGTAAAATTACTGGAGAGAGAGAGAGAGATTTCTGCTTTCTTTTTTTTTCTTATGATTACCTGTGTTCTGTGCAGCAGTGGGCACATCTACATAAGATGCTTACTGCAGAGCTGACTAATTAGCTCCACAGTAAAACATCACCCTCCACACATGAGGTCCTATTAGGTTGCAGTAAACTAATGAGTGGAACCACAGGGTAGTCTGGCTAAACATAAGTGCTACCCTGCAGTGGCTTTGTTTTGCATGCAGCAGCACACATTTAGATGGTGAAAGGGCTGGTTGGGGAATGTGGGTGCTTCAGTGAGAGGTTAGCTAGTAGGCAGCCCCTGAGCTGAGGCACCCTTGTACCTCAGCCAGACCCCTCCAAAGTACATGGAGCCCAGTCAGAGCAGCCCTGGGCTGTCAGGGGACCTGGAGGCGTCAACCTGTCATCCCAGGACTGGTCCAACCACGCTCCACGTGCTGCAGAGCAGCTGGGTGAGGCAGGAGCAGCCCACCGCAAAGCACCCTTGTGCCCCAGCCAGCCCCTCCACAGCACATGAAGCCTGGTCAGAGCAGCCCTGGGTCCCCTGCCAGCCCTCTGGGTCCCCTGCCAGCCCTCTGGGTCCCCTGCCAGGGCTGCTCCAACTGGGCTCCACATACTGTGCATGAATAAACTCCAGAGCAATAAGCTCTGAGTTTATTCATGTACCTTAACTGCATGTATAGACATGCCCAATGAGTATCGGAAACAAGAGAATGAATTTCTGACCTGTTTTCCCACTTTTCCTCTTATTTATTCAGAGGCAAAATTCAAACAAGGTACAGACTATTAGCCCAAATAAAACACAGGTTGAAGGGTATCTGTGCACAATGGTGTTGTCTAAAAATTAGACACATGTATGAAATATTTCCCAGGAAGGAGTAGGGGGTGGTGTATACCTGAGCCTGAATCACTTGTTCTTTCTCAATCCTTTGTGCTATTGTGCATAGCTATCCTTTGTTTCACTATAGGAAATTATGTCCTCAAGGTACTATTGTGTGAAGTTCCATATGGAGGTAGACATTTGCACTGGGAAAAAAACTGAATTTCCTTTTCTTTAGCCATTTTATACTTTTGAAAAACTAAATCAGAGTTTCCATAGAACACAGAACATCCTGACTTATCCCACTTGCAGACTTAAGATCTCACGGAATGTCGTAAAATGTGAGTACCAGCCCAATCCCAATATAAAGTCTTTCTTCTAAAATGAGTTCCACATAGGCCCCTCAACAATTGGGTTCCAGATACACCCCTCGACACAAAGGCCTTGAATAGATCTCTCTGTGTGAAAGCCACTATGGTGTAGGCCTCTTTAACTATAATGGTTGAAAGCCTGATCCCCCTGTTATTGCATTTCATTAACCTACATCGTTTCCCAAGACATTTCAGGTATTTTGTTTTCACTTCCTGTCCCAAACCTTTAGAAAGTGTTTATGATGGTGAAAAGCATATTGTGCATTATAATAAGGAACTGGGTACATTTCAGTAGGAAATGAAGTGTTATGTTACCCCATTTCTAACTCATGGCTGTGTGCTTTATTGCTGCAGGATAGCTTTTGTAGTGAATTTACTTTGGCTCTTCAGATGAAAGATAGGCTAGAAATGTAAAGTATTAGCAATCACACTTAAATCACTATTACACTTGGCCAAGGGCTAGTTTTAGTATAATGAAATACAAATTTACATAACAAATCAAAATATTTTTTTTAACATTTAAAAATCAGCAGCACCACTTATGCTACTGCTGTATAAAACTATAGGAAGTTCATACAGTTTCAGAAATCCCAAAATTTCTGGTTAAAAACAGTGAGAAAATGATTCCAAGGCCCAGGGCTAGTAGTATGTAGATGAAATGAAATGTGGCTGACAGAAAGACAGCATTTGATAATGCCCAGTCAAGTGGAACACTAAAAAAAACACACACATATTAAAGACATTGAATTTCTGGTTTAATTAGGAGGTTTTGCAATGGCAATTCAGGCACTTTAGGAAATCCCTGCAGCTGAAAACAAATCCTAGGAATATGAAATCCCATAAACAAAATGTGCATTTTACAGGGGTCTTTGTAATTAATGTTGTACCAGGACAAATCGGATGAAACAAAGCCATACAATCAAGATAAAAATGAAGAAGCAGAGACGAATTACTCTGGGGGTGGGGGGGTTGGTGTCAAGATAGTTCTATTGCTCAGTGTCTTATGCTTTATGAATCAACAGTGTAGCATTTCATTATTAGTATTCTTTAATACAATACTGCAGATACCAAACCACTAAGTAAAATGGGGTTTTCATCTCCCAACTCTATTTTCTGTGCTTTGCAGAAACATTAAAATGTTATGCTTAGAATCATGTCATAAAGCTGGGCAAGCAGAACTCCTAAGTTAAAATCACAGCTTTGCAGCTCACTTTCTGCCTGAACTTTCACTGCTTCTGCTTGTGTGTATTTATAAATCAAATAGTTTTATCAGACAATTATGCCTAATACCCACTCTTGTCATTCTGAATGCTTTACAACTTTCCAAACAACATTGTTTCCAGTGCAATGTTTGATTTCATTAATCCAGCATCCACAAGGTCCTCCACAGCACTGTACCTAGACTCCTGCTGGCTCCTGGAGAACTTTTAGTATTGGCACCCCCTTTGCTGGAGATAATGATGATAAAAATAACATAAATTACCATTTTTGGGGCCCCTTTCTGTCCATATCCCAGGCGGCTGCCTGGTTCACCTATGCCTCTGTCTGGCCCTGGTCCTCCAGCTGTCTATTTTCTTCCCATCAGGCCACAGTGAACACATACATTTTTCTCATGCTTTATATTTACTTTATCTTAAAAAAATTAGTTCAATCACTAACCTGGGTGCCTCAGGATTGTGATCCTTTGATCTAAACTTGGTGGTTGTGAAGTGAAAGCAAAAAAATGTTTATTCCGAAGGCTCCTGAACTAGACGCTCCAAGCTGTACCCAATCACCATCCAGAGTAGTAGATGCGTTTTTCCCTTAGCACTGTGAGGCAAGTAGTATTGCTGCTCTCCTGGTACAGGGGCTTAGGACTAGAAATATCATGGGTGGGGGTTGGTAGGACCTTTTCCAGGCTGTGGATTGTACCTGTGGATCACATCTCCTGGGGCCATCTCTCCCGGTGGGGCATTCTAATCCTACTCCGGCCATGCCACATGCTGGGTCCTCTGCCCTGTGCCTCTTTAGCCAAGTGCAGCAGGATACTATTGCTAGGCACCTGCTGCATGTATTCGGTTTCTCAATGTAGATCTTTAATTTATCAACTCTCTGGGGACACCACTGACCACAGTCACAGTAACTATGGAGGCCACAAGGTAGAGAAGCATGAACCTGATGAAAATATCCTGGTCAAAGTTGTCCCATTATTCCAGTATGCCCAACTGGAAAGTCATCTTTGTTCACTTTCTCATGTACTTCCATTTTTTTTTTTTTTTCCTCATCAACCAGCTCCCCCATGCAGTAGGTCATAAAATCATTAATGGCTTGAAGCTTTTGGGGGTGAATTTGGAACAATACAATGGAACACCACAACACCACATCTCCTATCTTCAGGAATAACCCAGCAGCAGTACTGTTCTGATAGCATTTCCAACAGTGGCCAGTATACATCCATGCCACTTTCAGGGGAGTGTGAAGCTACTCAGCTAACTCAAGAATGTGGAGAAGATTGCACCTCTTGCTTAGATGGAAGGGGTGATTTACTCATCCCCAGGCTACATAATCAAAGTTAATTAGCATTGGCTGAGCCTCCAGACACATATCCAGTCTGTTTTGAATGCCTTGTTTAGCTGGTTGTGCACAGTGAGACTGGGATCCTGGGGCAGCTTTCAGAGACTTTTGGGACATGGAACAGCTTTCAGGACCAGGACATGTATTGGTGAGCTAGCTAGTGAGATAAATGTGTGCAAATAAAAAGGCTGAATGGAGAGGTACAGCCCTGACAGAGTGTGTGTCACCCTCCCAGACAACTTTGACATTTCCTCCATCCTCCCCTCAGGCCCACCCAGCTGTGCCTAGGCTGTGGGTCTCTGGTTGGCTATAAGGACCTTCCCTGTGTGAGTTGCAGCTGCCGAAGCTGTTTCTGTGCTCCTCTTCTATTACCTCTGTAGATGTGCATACATCTCCCTTCTCTTACAAGAGGACTTACTTGCACCTGAGGGGAATTAGAATGGTGCCTACATTTTGGCCACATCCCTGAGATTTAGGACATTTCTACACTTAGCATGCCCACCCAGCAAAATTGGACTCTACCCCTAGTTTATTGCTTTACAATATGGATCTTGAAGGATTTCAATAGAGGGATTATACTCCGATGCCTTTGGCTGACAGCAGCCTTACTCCTCAGAGAGTGACTTACACACCTCCAGCCAAAGTGCCAGGTAATAGCAGTCTGAGACAGGAGAAAATACTGACTGTTTTTTGACTGGTGAAGAACACATTTTGGTTATTTTAAGTAACCTGTGAAAATGGTACCGATGTCTATACCTAAAATCAGAGATGACCTGAGCAGGGTGCAGGGCCCGGGGCAAATCAGTCTTTGCAGGGTCCTGCCCCTGGACACGAGGAAGCTGGCAATAGATGTGGTGGCAGGGTACGGTGGTACCAAGAAGCTGGATGTGCCAGAATCAGCACCGGATTTGGTGGCAGGGTGCTAAGCAGCTGGATGTAAGCCTGGTAACAGCACAGAGTTGTCATGGCTGCTCTACCCAGCACTGCAGGAGCCCCAAAATGTGAAGCCTGTGGTGGTCACCCTAATTCCCCCTCCCTAGGGCTGGCTATGTGGTGGCCCAGTAGGAGGTGCTTCTGTGCTGAGCCACTCACCTCGCTATGCCTGACCACCTTCCAGGCTCTGGGTGCCTCCCTGGGGGTGCCTCACATCTGGCCAACTCTCACTCTAGAGCACACCCTCTAGCCTGGGGGTAGTGCCATATCCTGGCTATGTGCCCTCAGGGAACACAGGCCTAGTAGTCCGTGAGGGTACTTGACCCACTTCAAGAATTTGCAGTGCTTCCCCCCAGACTGAAGCACAAATAGTGGTCTCCCTTAATCAGCCAAACCAAGGGGACCCCAAGGACTAATCTAGCCCCCTCCCAATTATATATGCTAGATATAAAGGAGAACTTTATTGGTTACAAGGAGTAGATATGGAATAGGGTACAGGGTAAAGTTATATCAGAGAAATCCCATAGAGTAAACAGGGTGGCTGTGTAGCCTTTGATCGCGCATCTGAGTTATTGCAAGCTAGCTATCTAGTTGAATCTCAGGTAGCTTACTCAAATATATCATCCAGAGGCAGATGGAGATTCCCTCTGGAGGCAGGCAGTTCATGGATCATGAGTTTCAAGAGAAAGAGCAAGTTTAAGAAGGTCTCGCTTCTCTTTCTCTCTCTCTCTCTCTCTGAGTTTTCATCAAGGCTACTGCCCCTCCTCCTGGGTGCTTCTTAGCTTATCTAGGCCTTATGACCTCATTTACCTGGTCCAATGGAGACCATCACATGTTGGCTCCCAGCAAACCAATTTGAAATGCATCACTGGTTGCTGGGCAGACTAGCAGGGTCTCTACCCCCCTCCCAGTCAGGTTGGCATTGCCTAGAACAATAGGGAGTATAAGCCCCTCACCCAGGTATGTGATGCTAGTCATGGAGGCAGAGGGAGTAGGTTTCTCCCCTCCCTCAGGAATGTATTCAACTAAGGTTACCTAAAGCAATTGGACATCTGTTTTCTGCAGGGCCCATATTAATCAAATTGTCACAGAGCAGAGTCTTTGGGGAGAAACAGAGGTGGCCTTCTGCCATTGGCCATACCTAAAATATTGACTTTTGGTTGGTTTTGCTTAGCTTCAATGATCCTAGAACTAGCCTATGAAGAAAACCACCTCGTGACTTTCTGACAGCAGCCATTAGGTCTGTGCAAAGTGTTGCGTGGTGATTTGATTTGGAGGAGATTCAGCCCGATTCAGTGTCCAAATCCCTGGATCCAAATTGAATCAGGGGACCAATTAAAATGTCTGAATTGATTCCAAAGATTTGGAGAGCTTTGAAAAGATTTGGAGACCTTTGACAATTTGGGCAGTCCCTGGTGGCTGCAACAGGGAACTGCAGCTGACTATGAAGCTGGTAAATTATGGAGGAGGGGAGGGGAGGAAGGAAGGAGGATGATGAAGACCCTTCTAACCCTTCCTGCTCCCCCAGTCACCCTGACTACCCCCCCACTCGCCTGCAGTTCCCAGCCCTTTAAAGAAAAGCCCTAATGTTCAGCAGGTGCTGACAGAGGGAGGGGGGCAATCCCCACTGCCCCATGTTGTGTGGGGGGCTCTGTACAACCCCTCCTTGCTCCCCCAGCCCCTCATGGCTGCCCCACCCAAACCAGCTGCGGCCCTTTAAGAAAAAAAAAAGAAAGAAAATAGCCGTGGGACTCGCTGCTCCTGCAGCAACCTCAGGGTTTTGGAGGGCTCATGCAGAGCCCCCTTGTGGCATGGGGCAGTGGGGATCTCCCCTTCCCCCCCCAACTGGCATGCTATGGTGAGTGGGAGCTTTTCTCATTTTTTTTTTTCTTAAAGGGCTGGAGCTGGCCTGAGTGGGGCACCCATAAGTGGGCTGGGGGAGCAAGGGGAGGTCGGAGGACTCATGCAGCACAGTGCGGGGTACCAGGGATTGCTCCCCACATCAACCAGCAGCACCCAGAGAACCAGAGCTTTTTTCCCAAAGAGCCAGGAATTGGGGCAGGTGGGGCAGCCATTGCCTGGCTGGAGGGGTGGGCCTGGGTGATTCAGAGATTCAGGAGCAGCTGAGTCTCTGAATCAGATTTTGCCAAATCACTTCTAGACAGTGATTGGAATCACCAAATGGAATCACTGCCCCCTGAATCGGCTGAATCTGAATCTGAAGCAAATACTAGCTGCTTTGCACAGGCCTAGTGGCCATACTAGTGAGTCAAGTTAATCAATAATTAAAATGCCTCATCCTTTAGGAATAAAAGTTGCCAGAGTTTGGGGTCGTCTTTACTGCCTTAAAGAAAGGGAAATCATCATAAAGAAAGCAAGAATTAGTAGGAATGAAAATGAACACTGCTTAGAAGACAGCCTGAAGAACTTTGGAAACTAAGCTCTTATTAGTAAGAAGCTAGCAGTTGAAAGTTCTGATTAGGTCATCTCAGGAGTTTTTGTTTCCAGAAATTTCTCAAGTGCTATGCATAATAGTTTAAAATGTATCGATTGATTCTATTGCCACACATCTTTCAAAAAGAGGTTGTTGGACTCATAAGGAGCCAGTTAGACTACACATACTCCAAAAAGCCAAAAGATGCTGTATTGATAACGTACTAAAGAGTCACAATGTGTGTAAAAATTTGTCAGGATAAATCCATCAATAACATAACTGAAGTGGCAGGGGCAACAACAATACTAATTAAAAATCATATGGTGACACATCTTGCAAAGTAGTGAATGTTAGACCAAGTTTCCTTGCCATCTGTCAGCCTTCATTCATACATTTGCCCACTTCAGGCCACATAGATTCATTTTCTTCTGGGAGAGATGTTGCTTTCCCAGGAGAAGCCATAAATTGCTTCAAATGTTCATGATTTTTCACCCAGAGCAAAAGTAGCCCAGAAAAATAACCTGGAAGCAACCAGAATTAATTCACTCCCAGAAGAGTTTCTTCTGCAAAACCAAATATCTGTATGCATTCTCTTCTTAGAGAAGTCATAGCATAGTCCTCCAGCATTCCAGCTTGCTTTGCTCCTGAACTCCCTGGAGGACCACATGTTATTTATGCGACTCTCCTGCTCCCTTTCATAATCCCCACATTGTGCTGTAGAAACAAAGGCTGAGTCTGAGCAATCTGGATCAACCAATCTGGGCTGTCCTGTGCACTGCTGCCATCTGTCAGTATGCAGACTGCAGTCATCTGAAGAACATGCTGAAATGGAGGTGCTGTGCAGCCAAGGAGCCCTGCATCAGCACTGCAAGCTCTCTGCTTTTTAGGGCTTAGTATTCAAATGTTCTTTCAAGTGACTCTGGGTATATTTTTCCTACCAGGACAAACAAACCTGGGAGAATTCTTCCAGGTCATGCCAACTTGTACACATAGCTGTAGTTTCCTCCTCCTATTTCAGTCAGATGTGACATATTACTTTGAACAGTTCTCTCCTCAGATATGTGCATGAGTAACACTATGTAAATAGTCAGATTGGAGTGATATTGGAGTCAAAGTTAGTCTAGGAAACATATGGTTGGGAGAGATGGGAAAATAAGTTAGATAAATTTGGGCGCACAAAATGCCCTTCTTTACATCTCAAGAAGTGTACATTGTGTCCCCAAACTTGTCTAACACATCTCCCGTCTATATAGTTAGTCCAATAAAACATATCACTAAAAAATCCTTGACTCTCACTATGTATTATACATTATTACTGTTGTTATTGGAATGCTTGTCTCTCCAGTCTATGGAAAAGGAAGTGATGTTTAATGGAGTGTTTGCAGGGTAGCAGATGAACATATCTGGCACAGTGGGATGTGTTATAGTGTTCTGTTAATAAGAAAACAATATGGATGTATAGCTCTATAATCTGGAGAGTCAAACTAAATTCTTGTACTGAAGATCTTATTAATCAGTCAGATTTTTCAACATATACTTACTGTGGAGAATGGGATAATTCTAAAAGCCCTTTCTGCAGCCATGACTGTTTGATAGGTTGCTCAAGAACAAATAAGAAATGTGAACTGATCCATGGATTAAGTCTATGGTAGAAAAAAAGAGACTGGGATTGGAAAATAAATTATGATGTTATTAAACTTGTATAATATTTTTAATAAGTCAGTACTAAAATGGGAAGGACTTGATTGGCTGGTACGTTTTTGTACAATCTTTATGCCATTTTGACACCATTTCCATCAAACTGTGTAATGAAAACCTGCATGGACATGACCAATTAGACACACTAGAGTTCATTCACACCATCTATCTTCCCCATCCAAACTGGATCCTATAGGTAGTTTCAGCAGGAAGGTGAAACTGTTAATATATGTATAAATAGCTTCATACCTGGGGAGGTGCCAGACAAACTTACGGCTCACTCCATGGAGGCCAACAGTTTTATTTCATGTTTTCAGTAACCAGCAAGCATCCTGTGACCAGTAGTGCTGTCTTTACCCTGTCACTTCAGTTTGATCTTCTCATACAAATACTTAGCATTGAAACAGCTCATTGTATCTAAAGATCCCAGCACATTTCACAACCATAGTTAAATTCCTTCTCCATTTTAGAGAGGGCAAAACAGACACAGAAAAAAGCTAAGAGTCCCCTCTAATGTCACAAGGAAAAGCAGTGACAGAATCAGTGATAAAACCAAGTCATCTGATGTCAAATACATAGGAGATGGGACTAGGTCACAGATGCTCCTAGATGACAGGAATTCATTGTCTATAGCTAGGGTCTGAGTCCACACTAAGCCCTCTGGATAAAAGTCTTGGACTAATAAGCTAATAGTTGTGAGCCAAATAGAAGCAAGATAAAAAAGTCCAATTCAGCCAGTAGTGAAAAGGAAGAGTCTGATTCTATTACTCTCCCTGAGGTGATAATATGGAGCCTTTGTCATCTGGTATAGCCATCTGGAAATCTAAATCAGAGACTGGACCAAATGACACCTGCCTACTCAGTCACATGGACTGCAATGCAGGTGCAAGTGTGTAAGAGTGAAAGTAAATTTTATCATCTCTCCTCTTCCTCCACCCTGCTTACAGTCTGAGTTCAAAGCATTGCTAAAAAGGTTCCCAAGCTGGTCTCTTTAAGAGAGAAAAGTGGAAATTTCCATGTTAAATTTTAACAGACCTAAATATTCACAAGAATGTGAATGATGCAGTGCACACTGAGAAGCAGAGAAAGATAGAATTACCTTCTTGTGGTCAGTTAACTTCTCTTACTCACAGCTGATTTCCTGGAATTTTGGTCTGAATGGTCTACACAGCTGTAACAGCAACAAGGACAAATGGCTGAAAAAGAAATACAAACACAGCAGTCATGTTGAATAAAAATGCATCTGACACCACATGAAACTAATCACCCACTGCAGCTGTTGTAGCTTGGAAGCCAACCAAATAAAGAGCTCTTAAGAGGCTTTATTGTTGTCAGTTTCTTTCTGTGATACTAACCTGCTTTTGAAAGCAAAAGACATTTTCTGTCAGTCATGTAGATATGTTCTGAATGTTGTTTGATGGGGTTTGGGAGGGGGAAGTAAAGCCCTATTGCAAAGTTCTACTGGAATCATCCAAAAAGAATGGGCCTATTTAAGGAAGAAGGCATGCAAGTGGGTGTGCAAACCAGGGACCTCATTTGCATACATGATAACCATGATTGCACATGCAAATTGAGTCACTGGTACTACAAATAGCTGATTTTAGTTGTATGTCTGCACAGCTGCCTGATGTGTGTGGAGAGTCACTGTAACTGCATTTTGGGGAAAATGTGTGTATTCCCAATACCCAGTTTGACTCTATAGGCACACCTATTCCCTGACTCTCCTCTCACACTAGTTTTACACTTCTGTTATTTCATTAGTTTCTATTAAATAACTCCTGATTTGTATTGTCTGTGCATAATGGTTAAGAGATGCCTCGGCACAGCTTGTGTTGAGCACATTATGAGCACGGGAGCTGGGAGTTTCCCCTGTAGCGCAGGAAAAGTTTTGGTGCAAGATCAGAGCCCACCAAAACCTTGCAGCTGCACCAGTGAGTGCATGCTTGCGATTGGCTTCCGTTAAATTACACATATGTGTCGGTCGGTAATTGGCTAGCTTACCGAATAAGAGGCTTGGGCGATGCCCGCCCAAAGCAGAGAAGGAGAGCTGGGATGCGCATGAGGAAACATCCACGTGCATTTCCAAGCCACACGCAAGGCCTGATCAGCTGACGACTCCCCACCAGATTCATCCAACGCCCCAGGCCCTGCGTGAGTGTGAGATTCTGTGTGCCTGAGTTCCTGTTTTGAGTTTTGTAACTTCAAGGAATGTGCCTACAGCCTATGGACTGTAAGTAAAGTTTTTCTGCTTCCAACAACGTGCGTGTCTAGCTCTCTAATTCCACACTCCATTAGCAGCTCCATTCCGCCAGCATTTCTCGGCCCCCACATGGCATCATGAACAGGATTATCGGTATGCTGGGAAGATGCGATGGAGCTGGAATTAGTTGAGGGTTGTCCCTGGCATGTTGGAAAATGCCATATACTAGATGCCACGGAATTGGAAGCACACATCGCTTACCATCAAGCAGGTGGAACGGGTGGAAGAGTTGTGAGCGGTTGTCTTTCGCTTGAGGGAGAAGGGGACTCAGCGAAAGAGTGGGAAGCGAGCCTCCACCCGAGAGCCTTCGGATGTGTGATGGGGAGCAAGCGGGTTCGGTTTAAACCCTGGGAGCAAGGGGGCAGGGAATCCTCAGCCGAGCAGGAGCCGAGCAAGGAAGATGCGGCACTCAGTTGGGAGTTCGCTCGCTGTATGCGCTGTAGATAGATAGATAGATAGATAGATGTAGATATGCTGTTACCGGAATTGGGGTAGCCGGAGCTTTCAGAGCTCCATGGAGAAGCAGAGAGAAGCCACTTCGTGTCTGAAGGGACTCGCACGGTGTTAGAGAAGGGGAGAATGCTGCGAGTAATGTTCAGCACAGTCACAACCCTTTTTCAAGAGAGGACTGAGTTGGAAGCCGGATTGCATGCCGTACACATGGTTAAGCGGGTTGCAGCTATAGATAAAAGCCAGAATCCCCCATCATCGCAAGATGGCGGCGAGACGGAAGGGGGCCGCCATGGACGGGTCGAGAAGGAGGGCAGAGTTCCCCATGGTGGGGCGGAAGTAGCGACTCCACCACAGAAATACCGTGATGGTTGGGAAAAAGAAAAAGGCTGAGCTAATGGCAGGGCGGAAGTAGTGTGTCCACCCCAGGCCTGCAGGGCGGAAGTAGCAACTCCATCCCAAGGCATTCTTACGGAGCTATCCCTGGGCTGTAACCAGGAGACAACGGGCTTATCCTTGGGCCGTAACCAGGAAGCGATGAAAAGCATCCTGCAACTGAGTCTCTCATCAGATGCAGCGACAGCTCGAGCAGCCACGTACCCTGTGGCGACGAAGGGTCAGTAGATGAGTGCGGCCTGCACTACTGCCAGCACCTATCATGTTCAGACCTGGACTGAAATTCAGGCCTTGTGTAAAAGGTCTAGAATAAGAACAGCGGAAACGCTGGCTGTGTGGATCGGACGCCTGGTTGTGGAGTTCGGATCCAATTTTGTGGATCGGAACGAGGCAAGCTCTTTAGTTAGACGAGCCTCATGGAGCGGAGGACATGCTGCTGATGTCAGTATGGTCAGGTACAATTTTTATTGGCCAATCTTGCTTCCAACACTTGTTGCAGGTCAAGCCAGCCAGAGAGCCTATGCATGGTATGAAGAAGGACCATCGAGGGTCAGTGTGGAGCATCTTACAAGTGATCATCGGAGTTTCCTTTTGCATGTGGAAGCCAAGACAGCACCCACTGGGACTGTCACCAGCCCAGCAGCAGGAACTGTGGCCTCATCGTTACCTGCAAGATCCGGGAGCTTTTCCAGTTACGCTGACAAGTATCGACGCCCATGTCGAAGTATACGGAGGAAGAGCTGTGGTTATTCTCCAAATTTTGTTCAATCCTTTAGCTGGATAGCCTGCGAGTGATTACTTGAGGCAGTTACTGTGACTGCAAGCCTTGGTAAATTCGGGTCAAAGAGAGTTCAGCGACCCAGAGCAGCATTGAGCACGAGTCAACCCTGCGATGACTTCAACCGACACAGAGGACACCGGAGGAACGTGAAATGTTTAGGTTCCTGATGCGATACTCCAGGCTCACCAAGCAGCAGTTGAGAATGCTAGGTGATGAGGGCCAATGGAACCTGGCCTATGAGATGGGGTTCCAGTGTCAAGATGATCCAGATGATCCAGATCTTGTGATAATGATTAAATTTTACTGTCAGTAAGCTAATTAATTTTTTCCCCTGAGAATTTCTTTCTCTACAGGTCCACCGGAACATGTGCAGACCTAATTGGAGAGAGGAAAAGATTTTTGAGGAGAGCGAGTTATCTCTGTGAGTCCATTAAGGAGCGTGTGTGGACCAGACCAGAGAGAACATTTTGAGAAAGAGGGAGAACCTCTGAAGACCGGGACGTGATGACGCCCAGTGAAATTTTGATGATTGAACTGTTCATCACAAATGTACTGATGTGTAGTTGTGTTCTGTTAGGATATTATTTGATTAGATCGTTGGAGGAATGTCTGTGTGTAATGGTTAAGAGATGCCTCTGCACAGCTTGTGTTGAGCACATTATGAGCACGGGAGCATGGAGTTACCCCTGTAGCGCAGGAAAATTTTGGTGCAAGATCAGAGCCCACCAAAACCTTGCAGCTGCACCAGTGAGTACATGCTTGCGATTGGCTCCCGTTAAATTACGCATATGTGTCGGTCGGTAATTGGCTAGCTGACCGAATAAGAGGCTTGGGCGATGCCCACCCAAAGCAGAGGAGGAGAGCTGGGATGCGAATGAGGAAACATCCACTTGCATTTCCAAGCCACAGGCAAGGCCTGATCAGCCGATGACTCCCCGCCGGATTCATCCGACGCCCCAGGCCCTGCGTGAGTGTGAGCTTCTGTGTGCCTGAGTTCCTGTTTTGAGTTTTGTATCTTCGAGGAACGTGCCTACAGTCTAAGGACTGTAAGTAAAGTTTTTCTGCTTCCAACAACCTGTGTATCTAGCTCTCTAATTCCACACTCCATCAGCAGCCCCACTCCGCCAGCGTTTCTTGGCCCCCACACGTATCACTTTAAATGAGAGGAAAATCAGGTCCCTAAAACTACAAACCAACAAAAACCCCAAACTCAAAGCACCAAACCACAATATAGGAGCAGTCTACTAGAAGTGTAGTACAATTCACCAGGAGAAAATTCCACAAACTATGATCCACATCAATCTTCTTAACCAATACAAAAAGCATAAATAAATATACTTAGACAGCTGACCCATTATAGAAAATGATACTCTATTTCAAGGCGAGCCCTTCAGAGACAATGCAATTTCTCTATAGTGTAGTCATGAGACTTGGATCCTCACTGGTTTCAGATTCTGTATCACATGCATACTTCTATTTAACATATAGATTGTATCCTCTGATTATGTCATAATAATGATATTTGCCATGCAGTGTTACTCCTGAGTGTGATTTCTCCAGAACCACTAATTTCTGCCAGCACCCAGTGCCAATGCAGTGTCATCCATTTCCCATTCAAAGGGATGTTTACCTCCACATCTGATAAGATTCTCTGAGTCTTTCTCAAGCCCTTTCTTTCTTCAGTCCATTGAACTTTAGGTTTCAGCTCTATTCCATGTTAGAAAAATGTTCCAACTATTCCCCTTTTGTCAATATATAAACAAATGACCAGATTCTGATCTTACACCAGTTGAAGTCAGTGAAAGGTCAATGAATGGCTCAAATAATCTTACAGTGCTAACATTGCTTTAACACTTTGTTGACAGTGCTCCTAGGCACAAACAGAACACCCTAAGCTATTTAATATCTTTCAGAAAGATCAACTGCTAATTAGTGGAGAGCAGATTAACAGCTTTAATCAGTACAGAAGTACTGAGAGGCCACTGTGGGTCAGTAAATTCTCCAGTTAACCTGGCACTAACAGACCACACTTTAATACTAAAAGAGATTTTAGCCTTCAACAGAATTTGTTTCTATGGCAACAGCTTAAGCAAGAAAAAACCCCCACAAACCCTCAATGCTGTTTTGTAACTAAAATTAATATTTATTTAATATTCATAATAAATTCAAGGAACTGCCTCAGAAATAAAAAAGCAGCTATCCCACAAACCAGACTTTCTTTCAGCAATTCTGTCAGCTGCCTAACATTTTAACATTAATATTCAGGTTTACTGAAATAACCTCAGATTTTTGTGGGAACAATGCCATGCCCACCAGTTATTCTAACACTAATTTTGCAGTATTCACTGTAGATGCAAACAGCTTACAGTATATGAACTTCCTGTTGCCCAAGTCAGAATTTACTGATCAGTCAAGAGCATGCTGTAGTATACCCTTAGGGCGCATCTACACATGCATTTCATCTAGGACCTAAATTACTCACAAATAAATGCTCCTGGCCAGGCATCTACACGTGCAGAGATGTGGGAGCAAATTTGCTGCTAATGGCAACAAATGGCTCCCACTTCCCAGGGCCTTTCAATGGCCGCTGCTGACACTGAGGGAAGCTCTAGTTTCCCCATCAGTGATGGCCCAGGTGCTGGGGCAAGGAGCACTGGGTTGGGACATTGCACCCTGCCCTGGGGTGGAGAGGGATGCCTGCTGCCAGGATAGGGACAATGCACCCCTGCCCTAGCAGCAGGGAGCTCCTGGCCCCAGTTCCAGAACTAGAGGCAGGGAACTTGCAAAGGACTGGAGGGGAGGGGCAGGTCCCAGCCCCCTGCCCAATCTGCTGGTGGGGCAGCTAGCAGTTAGCTGGCTGCTAGTTGCTCCACCAGTGAATCAGAACTGAGGGCTGGGACCTACCTCATCCCTGCAGCTCTTTCCAAGCTCCATGCTTCAATCATCCAATCAGGGCACTTGGCTGGGACCTGCCCTTCACTGGAACAGCTCCCATCCCCTGCTCCTTAACTGCATGGCAGAGGCTGGGGAGCCTGTTTCGTGCTCAGCTTCATGAGCACAGAGTATGGCAGGATCCCCATCCTCCATTATCAGGCAGTTCCTAGCACCAGCTCCCCCTCAAGGGGCTGATGCTAAGACATCCTCATTTCCAAGCCTGAGTTCAGCAGTTGTGGGCTTGGCTTGGGTTGGTAAATAGGAATCTCACTAGCTTCCCAACCACGGGGCCAGCATTGAGAGATAAGGGTCTCATAGCCCGACCCCCACAACCACCAAGCTTGGGCTGGGAGATAGGAATCTCCCAGCAGCAGCCCCATGATCATGGAGCTGCATAGGTAGATAAGGATATCCCAGCTTCCCACTCAAGATCTTGGAGTGGGGGCTTAGAGCTCCCTGCTGCTGGGGAAAAGGGACATAGTCTCTACCCAGGGTCCAGTGGCAGATCCAAACCTGGCAGCAAGTAGCTCCTAGGGGCAGGGAGCAATCTCCCATCCCCTGGTAGCTAGCTGACCAGGAGCAGATTTCCTCATGTAGGCACCTGCCCAGGAGTACTACCACACTGTTACTAATCATGAATAAATTTGCCCCTTGCATTTGCAGGTAGCAAATTTACTCACAATTAGAGAGGGCTACTGTGCATTAAGCATATGCAAATGTAGATTCACATGCTTACTGTGCAGTAAACTATGCTACTTTGCACTAAAATATCTTGTGTAGACACACCCTTAGTGTACTTTACTTAGTGCACAATAATATTTCTTACACTACTACAGAGCAAGAACTTTTACTGTTCGTATCTCCTAGTGTCTAGGGCACTCAGGTGCTGAAGCAAAATCTTAATGACTTCTGAATTTTGGTTATGTAAAATCAATTTGGCTAAAATTGTGCTTCCATAGTTAAGATTGATGCTACTGGAATGCCGTATTATAAACCTTATTTTTCACTTTGCTTGGAAATAGTGGAGGACCCTGTAACATAAGTAAATCAGCTTAGTGGTTCATGTACAGGCTTCTGGACTTTTGAGGTTTAAAAGAGGATTATTCAATGGGAATAAGAAAATACATTATCTGGATATTGGGTGGACTTCAGTGATATACAAGTTCCCACATTTGTTTGGTTTTTTATTTATGCACATACACCTATGTACATATTTTTATAATGAGCTTTTGAACTAGCTACTTTTCAGACTAAGTTATGAAATAATTAAATTTAAGCTCATTAAAGGGAATGATGTAGCTAATGACTTAATTAGTAACCAGCTTCAAACTCTTTTAGTTGAGTAGCAGTGAAAGACAGGACTCAATCATATTTATACTAAAGATACTTTACTTCACTCTAGAAGAATGAAGTGGACATTAAAGTGAATGTAAATATACCTTCTCCTTCAGGCGTCTTTACACTATCATATTGGAATGAAAAAGTTATTAGCTAAATTATTAAAAATAAATGCGAACCAGGCCCATGTTGTTTACATTTTATATAAGCAATGTCCACAGTTCCATTATTGTATATCCAGCCTTCCCAGTGTAGGATGAGTTCTGAAGAAAGTACATCCTTAGACCAGATCAATTGATCAGGGTGATTTACACATCCACAGATGTACTCCCTGTAATCTCAGATATTAGACCAGGGGCAGGCAATTATTTTGGGCAAAGGGCCACTTACCGAGTTTTGGCAAGCTGTCAAGGGCCTCACAGTCCCCTTGACAGGTGCCCCGCCATCTGGTTGTCATCATGGGACCAGAAGTCCTGCTCTCTAAACCCTGACCTTTGCCACTGGACATCCCTCCCCTTGCCCCCAGAAGTGTTCCTTTCAGCAAGGGGATTTGCCATCTTGGAATCAGAAAAATACCAAATTATATTCTAAAAAGCAAATATCTAAAACATTTATTAACTTGATTTCAAAAAATATTTTTTGTCCTGGTTTATATGCGTTTGTGTAGTGTACATAGATGTGATTATATAATAGCTTTAAATGAAGTCTTACACATGTATATTGTATGGGAGGGTGGATATAGGTTTGTGGTGGGCAATGGGTTTGTGGGTATGTGGGGTGAGGGAGGATGTGTGTGTGTGTGTGGATATGTGGGGTGTGGGAGTCTGCATGTATGGCAATGCAAGGAGAGGTGTGGGTGCATGTGTATGGTAGGGTGTATGTGTGGGATTCACCCTATAAATACACACATACACTCTCTCCCCTGCCTCCAGTGGCAGGGGCACCCCTCTTGCAGTGGGACATCTCCTCTTGGCCCACAAGTGCCTCGGGGCACGGCATCAAAAGCACTACAGGTCCCCCAGTGTATACAACACCCTCACCAGTGCCCCCTGAAAAGGAATCATGAGGTACCCCTCAGTCTTCAGTCATGCTCCCACTGCCAGCTGGATCATGAACTAGCAATGGAATGGACACATGTGGTGAAGACAGGGGTCTCGGCACCCCAGTGAGGGAGTCACCACCAGAGAGATAATCCTTCTCAGGGTTTGGACCTAGGGGAACATGGCACAATAGGGATATATAGTGGAATGGATCTGAGGACCACCCAGGTCCCTAGCTCCTCTAGGGGCTTATGGGGGATGTACTTGCCCTCTACCATGAGCCCCCTCTCCGCCACCTTTTGTGTGGCAGCCTCTGAGGCAAGGAAGAAGAACATTTTGAGGCTTCCATAATCTTGGGGGCCCCCCACTACCCAAGTCAGGGCCTGCACCCAGGTCTCAAACTGCAGGATCTCCCATTTGGGTAGTCGACACTCCACCACGTGGGTGAGTGCCAGAAAGAGGGCCCTGCCAGCCACACTGGAAGGGTCAGCAGTGGAGGGTCCGGGATCCACAGCTTCAGGTTGCCCTATGGCTGCCTGTGCATAACTGCAGTTCCCCATTGGGGATCACCCTAGTGGGGTCAGGTCTAGGGTTAGGGATAGGCTGAGTGGGTGTGCTGGCTGCTGCATTGCACCTGGTCCCTTCAGGCACCTGTGGTTCAGGCTTGGGGGTGGGGCCCTTGCCCTTCCCACCCACAGATGTGGAGGAGGCTGAAGAGGACCCCTTCCCACAGCCCATGCCCTTGGTCCCTGGTGGTGGTGAAGGGGGCTTGGGAACTCCTTCCAGGGGGCCTGGCCAGGGGAGACCCCCCCTGGGCCTTCTGGCTGCATGCTGGGAGTCCCACCTACCCCCACAGTGGAAGTTTCAGGCTTTTCTATTCGAGGAGGAGGTCAATTGGACTATGCCTCTGTGGTGTGATTACAGGAGAATACATCCACTTGAGGGCTTGCCTGGGACCTGCCCTCATATTGGGGTCTGCAGGAAGTTTTGTTGGAGCATCTGCCCCTCCAGAAGGTTAGTTCCCTGCCATGGTTTTACGTAAGGGAGAGAAAACCAATGAAGAAAATAAAAAAAATACAGTGGGGATAATGAATCCAATAGGGTCAGGCTGGGGCTATGGGAAAAGTGGGGGAGAGGAAGTGGCCTGATACTCACTGAGCTACAACCCCACAGGAAACCATGTGGGCTATGCTTGGGGAAGGGGAACACACACACAAGGGCTGGGCAGACTTGATCTGGTTTACTCAGCTACATAATAAAACAGGGCAGGGGGAATGGACCATAGGACTTAACATGCAAGGGCAAAACACACAGAAGAGGCTGCTGAGGCAAATGTAAAAGATGGCTGGAATGGTGAAGGACCTTTTTTTGTTGAAGTCAGTCAAGAAGCCCCTCAGGCCTCCAGCCAGGCACTCAGAAGCAGGGCAGTAGGCAGGAAACAAGCACGGGGCCAGACATGGTGAGGCAGTTGTAAAGAAGTGCAGGAGCAACAGTCAATTAGGGAGGTAATCCAGTGCAGGTTTGGTGCAAAGTGGTGCAGCAGGGAATCTCCCTCTCTCCTGAGAAGGAATAGCAGCAGTAGTGGTCCAGGTCAGCCACTCAAGTATGCTTCAGGTAAAAGTGGAGTTGAAGGCAGGGGGTGGCCTCCCAAGGTAGCTGGGGCAGACAAGCCACCAGACTCTGGCAGTGATGAGAGGCAGGGGCCCACAGGCAGTGCAGGCCCCTTCCCCAGGCTGTCCCCCACCACGGCTTGGTGGTGGACTGGGCAGCAGGCCAGAACAAGAGTTCAGCAGCTGGGGTGTGGTACCAGGGTGTAGTGTAGTGTAGTGTAGTGTAGTGTAGTGTAGTGTAGTGCGGTGCAGTGCAGTGCAGTGTGGTGGCCCCCACCCCAAAGAGGATGCAGTGGTATGCAACACGCCAGGGAGCAGCAACAGCAGTACCCTGGTGCAGGAAGGGACATGGCCAACTATCTACTACTGAGGTTGACAACCCCTGGCATGTGTACCATTAGTGGCACATGGAGACATTTTTCCCCAACACACTGGAAGGCGCGTGAATAAATTGTTTTTTGGGGGGCGAGGTTTAAGTTGCTGCTTCAGGCTGTGCAGCCACAAGTCCCAGTACCACTGCAGGCACTGGGGTGGAGCTACAAGGATGCAGGCAGTGGTGCTGTCTGTGCTCTACTGTCCCTGCCCCTTGCTCCCAGGCTGTACTCTCCAGCCCAGCTGGCTCCTGGAGAGAGCTGCCCAGGCAGGCAGACACCCTGTCCTACCCAGGCAGGGCAGCAGTAGGGTGCTGAGTGCTGGGGCAAGGCAGTTGGAACAGAGTCTGGGCAACGTGAAGGGAGGCACCGTGGGTGGGCCAGCCTGGTTGGGCCCCTGGGAAGGTGGGGGCTTCTCAGGAACTGGGGGCAGCCCCGCAGGCTCAAGCTGTGGTGGGTGGGCAAGCAGGGGTTCCCCACGGTACCCATGGTAGGGCATGGCCTGGCCTGCACAGCTCCTCAGGGATGGGCCACAGCCACCCGGCACACATGGGGATGCTGCCTGGCTGGGGCAGGATGCCAGGCTTGGCGGGGCTTCCCTTCCCCAGATCAGCCTCCCTGCACGCTGGGAGCAGTGCCAGCAGGGCAGAGCCCCCCCCCTGCAGAGGCCTGGCCATTGGAGCTCTCTGAAGCCTGAGAACAGCCACCGTGGCTGTCACAGCCTGCCTGGGTTCTGGTCTTGCCCACCCGCAGCTCCCCTCAAGGGGCCAGGGCTGGGGCAGGCACTGCACAGAGCCACAGCACTGCAGGCTCCTGGCTGGTTCAGCCCTGAGCACCAGCTGTGGTAGCTGTTTGCAGAGCCTGGGGAACAGCCTGCAACTGCAGCTGCAGCTCCCACTCGCACTATACACAGTTGGCACAGAGACCAAGCAGGCTCCTGGGCCCAGCGTTCTGCCCCAGCCAGGTGACATCCCTTCATCGACAGAGTGGCTGTGCCCCATCTCCACGGAGCTGTGCAGGCTGGCTGGGCCCTACCTCCAGTGCTGCAGGGCCCCCACTGTGGCCTAAGTAGCAGAGCCCTGGGGCAACCCCTGCTCCCTGCCTGACACCAGGTATCTATTTACTGTAACCCCCCCAAATCCCCCCCCAACATTAATGATTATTAATTGTATGAAATATTCAGTGCATCCTGCCATGTACCCATTCCACCCCAGTTTTGTTTTCGTAGCGTGTGAGCACTCCGGCACCTTACAAGGTAGTTGTAGTTTTTGTTGGCACTCCAGCCAAAAAACGTTGCCTACCCCGACCTAACTAGAAGTTCTTCTTGCAGAAGCTCCTGAGGGCAAGAAGCTCTGAGTTGCTGGCCAGGGCTGGTTTTTATACTGCTGGGGCCACCATATGTACTCTACCTAGTTGTCAAAAATTATAGCTAGCTAGCTATATATAATATTTATATGGTCTTTGTGGTACAAGTAACTTATAATTTTGTTTAATATATCTTGCACTAAATTACAGCCTTACAAGCTATCACTATGGACTTGTTCCAGTAAAGGACTTGATTGCAATGGGATTACTCACATGGTAAAAATGATGCATGCTCTTTAAAATTTGTTGGAGCAGAGTTTAAGGTTCCCCTTATTGTATTGGAACAAGGGACAAAAGATAGTCCCCACAGTAAGAGGCAATGGAAGGCTCCTACTGTTTTCCCTTAGGAATTTTCTAAAACAAATCCATCTTGACCTGACTTTACCCTGGTTTTGTTTCTGTTACACACCTCAGCATGTTTTCCCACCTAAACAAACATGGACTATAATTTAGTCATTCTGGTCACATAGATGCTTTATTTGATTATGTTAGTATCACAGTATGGCATTTTCTTTCAAACTCAATTCATTGTTCCAGCTGTTTTTGTCTTTAAAGTTCTCTCTAAAATGTCTGCATAAATATCTTGGATATTAGGACAGGGCAGAGTAACACACTGTTTTGGATCTTTAGCATAGCATTTTAAAATTTGCTCGCTGCCCCCCCACCTCCCATAAGCATTAATGCATTTCACAAACTGATACAAGAATTTGTAATTAAAACAAACAAAACAAATCATGTGAGAGAGAGAGAGAGAGAAGTATATCTGTGCAGCTCCAGCTTAACGCTAAAGCAGCTTCTAACACTGCCTGAAGAAAAGTAGTACTGACCCCATCAAATTTTAAAGCTTGATCATATGTGGAATATAAAACAGCAATGGGCAACAGCAATGCCAGAAGAGACCTTCCTCAGGGAGATTGGAGAAAATGTTTCCATGGCCTGAATCACAGTGGTCAGTGTGAAGATTTCATTAGAAGTTTAATTTCCAATTTTCATTTGTCAGATAGAACCTGATCACTGTTCAATGCAGGGGAAGGGATATTCACAATTCCCCTTTTTAATTAGTCATATTAGAGTCACTTCAAAACATTTAAACTGTGATTTATGTCAGTTAACTGTAATAGCCCATTTCTAAAGCTACAGATACCGTTATAACCTGATTCTTATGTAGTCATAAAATCAGATCGTCATAGTAGGGTTGTGTCTAAAGATGAAGGTAGAAGACAGTAGAATATTTCAGAGCACTAAGGTGTTTAACTCTTTGAAATTTCCGTTTCTCATTACATTCTATGCTTTAGACATGGAGGGGCTTTTGAATATCCAGACTACTGCTTGCAATTTTAGTCTCTGAAATGACTAAAGATCTAGTCATTAGGGCCTAAGGTTTAAGACTTAGCCAAGTTGAAGTGCAGAGCCCTCCGAGCCCCCCATATTGCATCAGAGTGTGAAAAAGTAAATGGGCTGGAGGTAGCAACAGAAAACAATTCCCCAGACAGGCTGAAGTCAAAGAAGGTAACCCATAGAGTAGCCTTCTCAAAAGTCTGAAGTTCATGCTGATCCCTGGCAGTGGCCATTTTTTTTGAAAGTTAAAGAGCTATTTAGTCTTCACACACTTTAATAGGCATATGCCTGTCAACTAATAGTTTAGGTGTGGTAGGGAAACCTTGGTGCCTGCCACTTTAAGGGCAGAAAACAGGCAGCAGCCAGGTGCCTGATGAGGGCCGCCTTTTTGGACCTAGGGATATAAGCTGAGCTGCAACTGGCTGCAGGAGGAAAGATGTAACATCCAGTTGAGATGCTGCTCTGGCCAGAGTCAGAAGGTAAGGGTAGGAGCTATGGGGTGGAGGTGACCCCTTGTCCTCAGTAAGATGTAAAACTGTACCTTGTCAAGGAAGGGTGGTCTGTTGGGACTACTAGTAGCATGAGATTCCTCAGAAAATGTCAGGCCAGTTACCTCCCCAGCAAAAGGCAGGTTGGGGCACCTTATAACCCCAGCCCCACATCCCTGGTGGTGTTCTAACAAGCAGGGGGAGCACAGGGCTTGTTAAGGAGCCTTGAGGCAGAGCTCAGGCTAGAGGAGGGACCTGGGGCTGCACCCAGGTGGTAGAGTTAAGCCTGGGGGTGCAAGTTAGACCCAGTGTGAGAGGGGTGATGAGTAGAGCAGCTCTGAGTGGAGTGATTAACAGAGTGGCCCTATGAGTGTGAGTGAGGAAACCCAGCAGGGGCATAGTGGCCCAGCAAGAGGCTAGGAGCAAAATAAGCCTAGTCACTCAATCAACTCTCAGGTGAGGGTACAATTGCTCAGTTAGTGCTCAGGTGAGGGTAGTGGGAGACATCCAACAGATTGCACTGGGGCTGACTGAGGTAAGGCTGGGTGAGATGAGTGTGGCCCCTGAGAGAGGGCAGTATGAAAGAGGTTGGGTAAGAGACAATGGATGGGACACCAATGAGAGAGGGGTGGCATGTGAGTGGCCCTCCAGGGCTGCAGAGAAGAGCTACAACTGTGTGCCCCATTTGCTTCATCCATAGGCTGGAGAAGTAACACCAGAGTAACATCTGTGAAGCATGGGACCCATGGAGGGAAGGTCAGAGTGGGTATTAGGCCCTTATCAGCAGGGCAAGTAATGGGTACTATCTCACCTTAGTAACTTATATTTTTTTCCATTAAGACATGGCAGAAAAGTGAAGCAGGCAGTTACCCGAGGAGCAGAGTGACTGATAAAGACCTGACAAGGAGGCTACCCTGTTACAGTAGGAAACTACTTTTATGTCATTAGAAGCTGCTGTTATGCAAGAAAGAGATATTTCAATTCAATTGAGCTTTATCACAGCCCCAACATTCTTATTTTTACTCCCCCCCCCCCCCTGAATATTTGAGTTCATACAAGATTTATATTTCACTGTATGGGGGAAAAAAAACCCCTGTAA
The DNA here is from genome assembly GCA_030014935.1 of Caiman crocodilus. Taxonomy (NCBI): domain Eukaryota; kingdom Metazoa; phylum Chordata; order Crocodylia; family Alligatoridae; genus Caiman; species Caiman crocodilus. The sequence continues at coordinate 31,701,277 of JAGPOW010003182.1, forward strand.
CTTACCCTAAGGAAGGGAATACAGAGAAATAATAAATAGAGATGGAATCAGAATGTCTGAAAAGACTTGCATACAGAAGGATTTCCTCTCATATTAGCATTATGCAGTGATACATTATCTTCTCATGACTTACTACAAATTCTGAGCAGAATAGTGACACAGGCGTCAAAACATTTATGGCTATGTAGTCAGTGGAACTCCTATCAGTTGAGATCATTTAATAACCATTTTCTTCCAGTAAAGCAATGCTTATCTGTGTTCTCCAGATGCTGGGAAGTTTTGTTACCAGCAATTGTCTGAGGCTATTCTTAGGTCAATGATGTTTCAACATCTAATTTTGCATCTTTACTTTTTGGTTGGTACTTCTGTAATCTAGGGACCTTAAATAGTTCTGGAAAGAGAGAGAACTTTCTGAAGAACGTGTCCAGTGTCAAGCCACACTGACTATATTCAGCTTCAAGAAAACAAATGCTTAGTTTCATAGTACCTGAACCAGCTTATGTTATGTTCCTTATGTATAAATAATCCCCTGAAGCAGTTCCAGAAGTAGGACTTCCTGGTACCAACTGATGCATGGCAAGTTAGTGGAATCTCAGCTTATATAAAGGGAAATGTTCCTGCAAAGCAGAGAAATTCAGGCAATGACTAAGACTACTTACAAAGTGTCGCTGTAAGTGTTGGACATCTATGGAATACTGTGTGGAATGCAGAATCAAAGGCAATTGGTGACAGTGCATCAAAAGTAGACCCAACACATTTCTGACTTCTGGTACCCATATAAAGTGAAAATAGCTTTACTTTGTGATGGATATGTCCATACCCGTGTTTATTGAAAATTTAAGGGTATTTTGTTTTAGCTATGTACTGAAGCATATTATGTGGCAATTAAAATTCCGACTTTCCTCTTGAACATCGGAAAGGTATTACATTTTTATTACTCTTGATGGAGTCTAATTTCTTTATCAGTGTTTTTTCAGGCAGCTCAAGTGTCACATAATTTCACTGTAACACTCACATAACCTAAGTGTGTTACGGAGGCATAACTTATGTATTCATTAAATAATTTGCATTCATGAGTATTGTTCAATATTTTAGGACAGTTTCCCCTTATTAAATATGTGTTTTAATTCAAGAAACTATCCAAGTAATCCAAAAAACTGAATCCTTTTATTAAAAATAAGGCTTATTTTTAATGTCAAAGGAAGAAAAAAACCTTCAATGTGCAAGTGCTAAAATGCTTATTAATATCATTGTTATATCTTGCAGTAAGCACATGTTATGACTTACTCTCATGCATCTAAATAGCATTAAAACATTATTATTGTGAGAAATCTGTTAATGTCCTTATTCTTCAGAGAATGATGCCTGTTGTCCTTCTTTGCTTTGATATGACAGTAACTGAATAGTGAGAAATATCTTTGGTTATTTTTCACTAATAGATTCAATCTCATCCATTCAGCAGATATGGTAAAGTTTAGAACAAACCACAACGTATATGTTTTTATGTAGGTTTGCCAATTACTAAACATCATGAACAAGTACTTTATATACATATAGAGAAGTAGCCAGGAAATCGGCTCTCTCCCTAGTGTGTGTGTGTGTGTGTATACTATTATTTTTTTTTTTCTTCTTAATACTGACTTGAAGACTTGGGAAATGCTTGATGCTTGCAATAGCCTGTCACCAAACAAACACCTGTTAAATGCTCTTGACAGGGAGAAGAAAATTAATATTTCTACTTTGGGGTATTGAGACACCTGCTTTGCAAGAGTTATCAAGAGTTTGAATTGGTAAGAATGCTTATGTAATGCATATTCTTTAGACCCTAGACTTGGAAAAAATATGCCTTAATTAAAAATCAAATTCTTTGTGAAGAGATTCTTTTTATTCTTTACTTCCATTTCTGGACTTCATTAATGCTTCCAAGTATGCTGCATGGATTGACAAGCACTGGTAAACTGTAAACCTCTAAGCAGTGTAACTGTAATGAACCATGAGAAGCAGCGGCATAAGGTGTTCGTTGTGTGCCTGATATGGGTGCTCAGAGGCATGGCTGAAGCAAAGGGAAGTCTTACTTCCGTAATAGTGGCTGCTGCTGCTCAGCATCTGCAGCATCAGCTCTCCTCTCTTCTCCCCTACCCCTCAGATGCACTGCTTTCCCTGGCTCCCGTGGCTGGGCAGGGCAGCCCAGAGCCTTCTCTGCTGTGGCAGGGTAGGGATCTTGAAGGCCTCTCATAGTCAGCACCCAGGGCAGATGCTCCCCTCATCCTGCCATAGTTTAACTACTGACATTTCAATGCCAGTTAAAAGCATGACCAACTTGCCTGCTATTCTTTGGTCTGCATTTCTCAAAAGACCAGGCTCTGAATTGGGTATGAGTTTAGTTTGGAGAGAAGGCTGTGGCTGAATTTTATTTCATCTCAAATAGTGCTATAGAGCATAATCCTAATTTTATATTTGGTAGGCCTGTGCAAAGCGACTAGTAGTATACGCTTTGGATGAAGATTTGGCTGATTTGGGAGACAGCAATTTGAATCACTGTCCTGAATTGATTCAGCCAAATCTGATTCAGAGACTTGCCAGCAATAATCCCTACCCTGCCACAGCAGAGGAGGCTCTGTGCTGCCCTGCCCAGCCATAGGACCCAGGGAAAGCAATGCAAACATCTCTCACCCAGGCCCATCTCCTGCCTACTCTCCCAGACCAGCAAAGGCTGAATCGCCTACCCTAGCTCCCAGCACTTGTGGGGGAGAGAAGCCCTGGCTTACTGGGTGCTGCCTGGTACCAAGGTGATCCCTGCTGCTGCCCACCCCCCCCAGCCCATGTTAAGTGGGGGGCTCTGCCACAAGCCCCCTGACCATCCAGCCCACCACAGTCTCACCCCCACCCCCCATGGCTTCCCTGCCCAGCCCAGCTCCAGCCCTTTAAAGGGAAAAAAAAAACCAACCCAGATCCCAGACTCATTGATTCCTGCCCAGCTGGGGGCAATCCCCACTGCTGGGGGGGAGGGGGGGCTCTGCATGAGCCCCCCTGCAAAGCCCTGAGGCCACTGCAGGAGCTGGTTGTGGGGAGGAATTGGGGGTGGGGGGGGTGGAATTAACCTCTTAGTTCAAACAGGCCAGGGATGAAAGGGTTCAGGAATGTTTTGCCCTTCTTCTCTTTTCCCATCCACAATAAGAAATCCAAAGCTGATGTAAGTAAAACATTTGTTTCTTACAACTTGAACACACCATAGACACGCTCTGTAAACTTCACTGCGAGGCACTCTGACGCCTCGTACCACACTCTGTGCCGACAGTTCCCTTTAAACCCCGTAAACACCACAACTGAAAACCTCAAACCATAGGGCACCCAAGAGCTCTTTAATGCTTATCTGCTGCAGACTATCCAATGGGAGCGTCCGGGGGGGGGGGGGAAGGGAGCTGTGGATGCAGGACCTCGGCGAGGGTGATCCGGCCTCCTGATGCTATGTGTGGTCCCACCGTCCCTTTTCCTGGGCTCTGTTTTTATACTACCCCAATGGCCAATTA